>CM031241.1:431987402-432143559 GCA_018340775.1 Taxus wallichiana var. yunnanensis | reverse complement strand
GTTACGTATTGCTAAATTTGGTGTCTATTAGCTCCTTATTGCCGTGGTAGCTATCTTTACAAAGCTACAATGATAATAATAAGAAGTGGTTACCCTGTTATAGTAGAGGTAATCCCTCAAATCTATCAAGTATATCGAGGTGGGGCCGTGGAAATTGGGGGAGAGGGTTTCATAAAGGGAAATGGTAAGCCGAGATGATGGTGTAAGATGAAGTGGGGTAGGTCCAAGGAAGCAGATTTATTACATTGAAATGCGTGAGTGCGACTAAGGCATATGATTTTTAAGTGAGCAAACAAATAATTCTATAGTAAAGGCTCTCATAGCTCATGTCCAAACAAGGGTGATATAATCCCAGATCCAAGCTGCACAGGAAGTAGCTCCTGTGATATAATTCAGAAGGCGTACAAGTTAACGCTTAGGCATGTTCGGCAACGACTCAAATGGTTGGTTTGGCCTTTGTAGATAAACGCCATGGTCTCTGGGTCTAGGAAAAGTCGGTTTCGATCGATCAAGCCGGCGAGACCCTAATCATGTCAAACACGTAACATTCGAAAGCTCGATCAACAAAAAGCTACATGATGGGTGGATAAAATTGTAATTTGTTGATTTAATGGGCGAGGTATTTAATTGCGCGCCTTGGGTCAGCCTTTTAAATGGTTGGCGTGGCACTTTGGCCTAAAGCCAAATGGGTTGGTTTACATTTCGGGTCAAAGCAATGGTTGCCAGCGGGCCTGGGGTCGTGCCATACTGGTCGGGCCGCAACTCGGCTCGCCAATGGAAGCCAACAAAGGGTCATTAAAGCTGCCAAGGTGGATATAGGCGTATGTGTTGTGGGAGAAAGGCGCTGATTAGTAAATAAGGGTAGAAATTTGCTGAAGGTAGGTATTAAAACCGATATCGCCTAGATATGACCTAGATCAATTAGATTTACCGAAGTACCGGTTGCCTTTAGTAAGTACAAAATAACTGAGGCTATCGTTATAGGTCAAAAACCTATAAAAAGAAAAAAATACGGTCTGTCATTGTCACATTGTCATTTTGAAAACCCCATTGAGTCGGGTCCCGAGGTGAGATTGTTGAGATTGGTGCATTTTTCTAGGCTAAGGTGGTACCTATTTTGAAGTGGAGAAGAGTGGTTGGTAGCCCATGAGTAGGAGGAAGTAAAGTTTATCAAAGTGGAGGACCCAACAGTAGAGAGTTAGAGCCATGGCACAACTAAGAGGAGCCGGAGGTGATCGACCAGCTGGGACTACCACTAAAAATCCCCACCACGACGACGTGTCATCATGTACCCCAGAGGTTCTAAACTTCTCAATCAGGTGTAGAATTTGATGTTGCATAAGCTATATTTCGGGGTTTGGGTAGAATCCACGCTTTTGATAAAATAATGAATAAATTGGAAGTTATTTCAAAAAGAAGAGGATAGATGGGTTAAATAGGTTGAGGTAAGGTGGTGGGTAGGTTTTTTAGATGTTTGGGTGGGTAAATAGAAATAAATAGGTCAGCAAAAATGGATTTGGGCCGCGCGGCTTCGCTCCGCTCCGCCTGCTTTACAGCCGACCGATGCCGTCGCTACTAAGCCGACACGCCGGTCACAAAGTTTTCAGCGAAGGTGGGTTTTGTGGGTTGACCACTGGCGTTGATGTCAGAGCATCGACCGCAGCGCCGCATGGAGAGGGGGCCAGGCTAGCTGGTCATGGTGACCTATGACGGCCCGCTAAGCAGGGATTTTATTTATTTGGTCAGTTGGTTTTGTTGTGGTTTTGGGTGCTTGGTTGTTGTTTGGGTGGTTGTGTTTATCTGTTTGGGCTTTGTGTAGATTGTTTAGGGTTTTGTGTGCAAAGGGGGTGAAGAGGAGGGCGCAGAGGTATGGACAGAAGGTTGACTGCAGGTGGGTGTCAAAAAATGGGCTGCGCAGTGGTCTGGGTGGGGTAAAAGTGTATGTATAGTATGTTAAAGGAGTCATTGCTGCGAATAGGGGTAGGATTCACTAATGTAAGATGGGTGACGGCAGCAAGCACGCATAGAGTTTCTGACTATGGATGGGATAGATGCCCCACGCGTTGAGATGGATGGGCTACACGTGTCTCATGGTGGATCGGGCCATCATGCGCGAGGTGGACTCGGCCAGGGTCCAAAGCCGATATAGGGCTATGTAGAGGGATCATAGCCTTGGTCGCCTCTCACCGAGAGATGGATCCGGCGATCAATGTGTTCCATCTCCTCGCGGGAGAGATTTACGATTACACTGGAGGATGTGACATGATCCTTAGACTACCGATCGATGGAGAGGTAGTCTCCGTGTGGATGCAGAGACACCACATGGACAAATACTTCATGTGTATTCGGGGATGTAACTGCCGCTATCGATTCTTATCACAAAGACGAGTATTGCCTATGGGGACATGTGTATCATGCCGATAGACACGAGACATGGCTTTCCATGTTGATGATGATTCTGTGATCACATGCTTTTCACCCTCCCCAAAGACTTCCGTAGGGAGGCCGCTTCAGCTAAAAGCGCCCTATGGGGGTACTACACGAGATGGTGGAGGAGCATACATGTTATGCTTGGGCACCAAAGATACCTCGCGCAGCTTATACAGAGAGTCAGCTATCACCGAATGAGGCGATTCCGGATTTGTTCCACATTTTTGTTATATTATCGGGTATATGAGCATATCATATGCATTCGATTAGTAGGGCTGCCTCAAAGCAGCCAGTGGCCATAGGTGATTTATAGATATGACTTTCGAGGTGGTCAGGGTCGGGCGCCAGCTAATGGTTACTTGGCAAAGTGTTGTCATGGGACGGACGTAGCCGTGACTACCGCTCATGTATTGTGAGGGCGTGATCGCTGGGATATTGTAAGCTTGAGGCCTTACAGCAGGTCATCACTCTATAGAGGAGCCCGATCACAGCCATGTGGATCCGGCATACATTCTCGGCATAATGGCCGACGCGGGAGGTCGGGAGAGTACGAGCATGATACCTCGAGAGGGCATTGACAGAGATCACTGACTGACAGGATGAGCCACCTCCCTTCCCAAGCATCGAGGGATGATGTAGAGGCTCCATTGCCTGTACTATGCCCCGTGGACCCGTATTGGGTAGCAGAGAGGCCAACAGATGATACCGAGATGACGGCCCGCCACACACAGATCATTTTGTGGTGGGCATGGGAGAGAGCCATGAGAGAGCATTGCTGACCACACAAATGTGACGTAAATAGGGCATTGTTACATAGCAGAGAGGGACCACCTCAGGGACAGGTGTACAATTGTTACAGGGGTAGCTTGGCCGCATACTGCATGATAAAGTGTCCTACAGGCGCTTAGCCTGTGCAATGTGCATGTGCACAAACACATTGTGCATGCACCAAAGGGTACTAAAGATAGGCACAAAAGTATGTACCGCCACAGCACCAAAGAAGGGCACCAAAGACAGCACATGTGTGTACTCGGTAGGATAGGGGGCCATTGGTATTAGGAGTTCGGGACCAGCCCTAAGCAAATATGGTGGCACGGGCCCATTATATGGAGGTGAGAGGGAGGCCCTAAGATTACTGTAACGGCCCCGATGGTACAATGGTGACTACAACTCAGATGCAGGGCGGACAGAGAGTAGAGACCTCGTGAGAGTCAGAGATCCTGTGGCAGCGGTGTAGCTACACCCGGTGGGTTTAGTGATGTGGAGGAGGCGAGGAGCTAGGGCCAGACTCCGGGCAGGAGAGGTGCTGAGGCGGTGGGGAGAGCTTCGAGACATCCCCGGCCGAGTTAGATGTTTTTGCAGTATATCGGATATAGTGCACTAGTCCGCAACCGCTCCGCTTTATAGAGGCCCGCATTCCCACATATGATGTATTCATTCATTTATTGTATATACCGGCTCGTTCGCGAGCTTCGAGCACGGGTTGGTACCGCTGATACCATCCCTGTTTCAGCCGAGCATATTTTTTGATATGAGAGACTCGGCTTTCATGAGCCGAGCCGAGATGTTCGATGTTTATTGTGTGGCCTACGTGCCGGCTTTCAGTATTATTATGAGATCACAGAGGCCCCTATGCAGGTAAGTTGTATATTTGAAACCTTGATATATATATATATATATATATGATGATTTTGATCCATATGCCGTGTTTAAAATGTTTTAAGTATTTTTTTCGATGGTTTGTGAAATTAAATGCATGATGAGTTTGGTCCACATGGTTTATATATTATGGTGTTGATGTATTTTGTTGATGGCTTTGGAAATGGAATGTATGTATATATAGATGATGAGTTTAATTCACATGTTGTGTATGTTGATGGGTTTGATGTATATATGATGTCGTATGTATGTCATTAATAGTCAAGTTATAATGTAGATGGATGATGTTGCTGAAATTATGAGGATATATATATGTGATTCGATGACAAATATCAAAAATGGTGTTGTTATGCAGAGAAAAAGAGGCGGCACCACAAAAATTTGCAAAAACGAAGAAATGGCTTAGGTTTAAGCAAAAAGGGGACACATGACCGATATCGCTTATGTGTAACCGATGTCGCAGAAGCTATATGACCGGAGCAATGTTATGTAACCGATATCATGTTATGCCAAAATTATTTTTCCTAAAATAGAACTACTGGGTTGGCAACTTAAGTTCTTATTTTTAGCATTCTTATTTTTAGAGAGTCATGCAACAAGTTAAATATGTGAATGTGATGTTGATTTGACGATCGATACAAGTAATCGTGATGAAAGAATTTGAGTGATAAGGAGGAAAGAGACAGAAGGGAGTGTGGGCTGAGATTCAAGGCAAAAAGACAAGTTATATTTGAAGAGGGTGGTGAACATGGGTGAATGAGGAGAAGCATCCAGTTAGAGTAGGGACGAGGAAGATAAATTCCACCCTGGGTCACATCCCTGAGAGGTAAGTCAGTTGGGTTGTAATTTGATTCGTGCATGTTTTATGTGAATAGGATGAGAGAGAGTAAGTGGGTAAAGATGAGAAAGAAAAGGTGATAGCAAGGGTCGGGGATGGGGTGAGTGCCTGGGGTAGGTAAGCAGGTGTGTCTCTCGTGGTGTTTTTAGGTATGTATAGGAGTAAACTGCAAAATAATTATCTTAGGTGTATGTTTTTAAGCTGAAGAACACTCACAGAGCAACATGAGGAACCCGTGTAATCCTCCATATACGAGCCCTCCTGGAGAGTATCCCGCCTTCTCGTCCCGGGAGAGGCCTCTAACACTCGCGAGCCAATCACACTCCCTCTCTCGGCTCCATCTAATATACTCCTCCTTCTTTTACATACACCCAAAAACACAAAAAGAAGTGAGTTAGTATCAAATCCCAATTAAAAAGACTACTAAAAACATGTGAAAGTGCAAAAAATGCAAAAACAGATAAGGTAAAGCATTTTTTCACACTGCACATGGACCTCGCGCCTGCAGAGTGATAGTTCAGAATCGCCACCTTCTAAGGTGGCGGTCCCGTGAATTACCACCCCGCACAGGTGGTAGTCCTGTCCCACAAACCTAAATAGCTCGTAAGCCCTAAAAATGCTTAAAAGCAAGCAAAAACACCTTTTTAACAAAAAAAAAACCTACCCTATGGACGCCCCGCCTAGAAACACGTTTAAAGCTAACATTTTCAAAAATGATCCCCCCAAGCAAAATATTTCATCATTTTCACATTTTAGGTTTAAAAGCAATAAATCGAGAAGAACTAACTTGAGACTTCGAGGGTCAATGTTTCGCTCGAGGCATGATTGCTATCTCACCATGAACGTTTTGACTACACTCTAAATCGAAAACCGTCATCATGGGTCCTGAAGCTCAAAAACTATCAAATCAATCCGTACAGAAATGAATAGTAAAATGACCTCATTTTATATAAATAGCCCTCTTAATTTGATTTGAATGTCTTTCACAAGGACAGAGTGCCGACGGAGGTAAGTTCTAAACCTCGCAGATAGTAAGTCCTCTTTTCATATCAATTCACCTTATTTCTCAATTTATTTTATCTATCTACACTTGAGTCCCCTTTTTCAATTTTACGGGTAGCGGGATCTCTGATAGGAACTTTCCAAGACACACGGCGTGTCGTGCATAGCTCCTAACTCCCCATTTCGGGATCGCCATACTCGGATCCACCATTTTACACTTCTCCATGGCTAAGGCGCTTCTCGAGGGTGTAATATGTACATACCCAAAATCAGTAGGGCACCGCACCAAGCTGTAGAATGATGTTACACATGCCCCAATGATGATACAAATCTCCTTGCAAGGTGTTCGGAATCCAGAAAGGCTCACCATGTATACGCTTGTATCCCGCATGCCCCGCTCAACCTCTGCATGCTTGGTTTTTCCCTTTTTCCCTTTCTTCTTCTTGCATTTTGTCTTAAGTGACTTGAACCGCTGCCCTCGCTGCAGGCGGCAATCCCATGACCACCGCCCTGTGATAAGGAGGCGGTCCCAGAACTTGGCTACTCCCGCATGGCAGGTAGTGGTTTTGTTCACGTTTTCAGATTCTTTCGACGATCGCGTCAAATGTAAATCTTCAAATTTACACACTTTCTTCAACCACTTTGGCTTGCATTAATGTTTTTGGTTCCGTGAATAGTGTTTTTCCTTTGTTTATAGTAAAAGAGATCAAATGGGAGTTACCCTTTGGTAAATGCATTGGTTATAAATAGCCAGCTTGTTTTCAAGCAAATGGCCCCTCATCCTCTCAATTCTCTTGTTCAGCTTTTTCAATTCCTCATGAGAATTCTATTAGTTTCTGTGTTTTTCTTCCATTGTTGGCATTTTTTTGAGGTCATATCATCTTCTTGTTTAAAGTATTGTTTCATTTCTACTACATACAAATGGGCTTTAACATAGAATAACTTCATTTCTAGACTAGAATCCATTAAAGTTGCTGGTTTTGTTTTGTCACAAGGATAGTTTCTAAACTCTTAGTACACTTGTGTTGTATTCATGTAATAAATCCCGCTTAGGAATTGCATAGTCAAGCTCTGTTCACTTGTGCTATCTCTCTCCTACTTGCATTGAATTCGGCTCATATCAAAAGCTGCTCATTGTTTGAATACCATCTTCTATCGATACTATCATATACACGCTTTCCTAGATTCACAAGGACATGAAGGAATGAGGAGATCACACTTGAGGGGATGAAATCACACACAACCAGATTTACCACTCGTTATGTAAATGCCAGTGTTGAGCTATTAAAGTTCTAGTTACGATATATCAAATAGAGTAGTGAATTATTCTATTTCGCTTAAAATTTCACTCGATATCACCGAGGAAGCTATGGGGATTTATAGTTTCTAAGAAATCTATGATTCATTCCTCACTTCGAGGTAGGATCGAGAGCCTTTCAATTCAAAATATATAGCCGCTTAGATATTTAGGATAAAATCACAACTACACAGGTAAATTGCCATACCAGTTACGTTGCTCATTTTTATTATGTTATTAGATTAGTAGTTCATTTTATAGATATACTAGAGTAGTTTCTCTTAATTTTATTAAAATACGCTCATTGAAAAATACAAAAATAGAAGGATGCTTACATAGTGTAAATACCTCTTTTGTAATCAGGCTTTATTAAATATTAGTTAAAAGTTGAATTATTTTGTACAATCATAGGACCTAGAGATCCTAGAGAGTATATATTTGAACCCGTAGTGCCTCAAGCAAATCTACCTACGACCTTAGCCGATATAGATCAGACCTTAGGATACGGGTCTTTCCAGCAATAGCAAAACTTACAAGCAATTAGTGAGCAAATAAGAGGATTAAATATCGAAGATGACAAAGCTTACACATTCTCGTCAAACCATCCAAACTATAGATTGCCTTGATAAAACACCCATAAATGATCAAATGCGAAGGATTTGAACGAGAGAAACATTTGGTTGTGATCCTTTTCGGTTCCACATCCTAACGCAGAGACCTCCTCATTGACATAGACACTAGCTTACGTATTCATTGATTTCCGTAACACCTTTAGGTACTCCGAGAAAATCATACAACTTCTAGTTCTAAACGTAGAGGCCGGGGAAAAAGCATATGATTATTGTATAGTGGGAGAATGGATTGATTTTTCACATGAGCATAAAGAGTCCACAACAACCATGAACTCACGGTTGTGATCCCAAGTCCTACAACCCAATGGGCCTCATGTCATTTGGTATTGACACTAGCTTACAAATGCCGGTATTTAGATCTTCACCACTCCCGCAAACGATATTATAGTACAAATTCTCTATATTAAACATAGAAGCCAATCAATCTAATATTTTCTCGGACTAGACTAGAAAACCAGCCATAGTTCGCTACAAATCCATTAAATCGCCCATCACCATTTTTATTACCTTGTTTAGAGATATATACGAAGCTCCCACAAGTCACTTCCCCATGTTCCAACAACTAAGAAATAGGATCTCGTGAGAGCTCGATACTTATTGAACCTCCGAGCAGCCATCATATATGAATGGACCATTACACCAATTCAAAGTTAGGAGGGCCTTCTCCACCTTAGATTCGTAGATTCCATTGTTGCGTATTGAGGATTTAAGATTACCTCGATTAGTTTTTCTGTATGTATCCACATTCAACATTCACCAGCTTTCTCGACGTGACCTCGAGAGGTCAAGTACGAGGAAGAGGTACTTATAGATTCCAATACTCGCATGTTACTTTTCCATCGTATAAGAACTAAAGCAGAAAAAAACAAATGGGAAAATTTGCTCCTAATTTGCTTGATCCATAGATTATGACCCATACTTATGGATCAGGTGCTTATCATTTATCTTCACTCGAGGGTAAACTCCGAACTTGTTCCCCTTAACGCCTTGCATCTTTGACCATTATACTATTGACTTTTAGTCCTACCTCACCTTTTTCCTCTTTCCAAGCTCATCCCTTGAGTGCTATCAACTTCTTACACCTCACAAATGATTAAACAAGAATCATGTGCATACCCATCACTTGTTATCTTCTCTGAATATGTGTACTACGATTGCCGCACATAGCATGATTCTTAAGGATATATTTCATCTACCTTTAGATGAGATCCCATGTTTGTTTCACCCTAATTTTTGAACAAGAATCTATTCTTCACCCTTGGTATTGTCCATGACTTAAAATCCCTCACATGGGACCCAAATCCTTGAGTCAAAATTCTAAAAAAGATGACTCCCTCAAAAGGAAATCTGTCCTCTCTACAATCGCTGCTATAAATAGATCGCTCCTTCAAGGACAGCTATGTAAAGCTCTTTCCAAAAAGGAAGGAAAGGGAGAATTTCAAGCTTCCCGCATGATCGATCAGCTTCACGAAGACCTCAAGGAGTTAATTTTCTCATCCCATATAGACTTCTCACATCGATCAGTCTATCTCAAATATCATCACCAAAATAGAAAGACTTATAGCCATGGACTTTCCGATCATGTGACCTTAGATCTCTTGCTCAAAGAGCAAGCTACATCAAGCGCCATATAAAAATTAACCACTTTTTGCCCCTCTCACCATTCGCACTCCCATTTTTCTCAAGGGACCTCTTGGAAATCAAGTGTCATTTGGTGATCATGTGACTATTATTCACCTTTAGAAAAATCAATCATGCAATGTATTTAGGGTCTTACGTTCATCACCTCCTTCAAGGTATGACCTACTGTATGATCCTAACCAATCAGTGGCTTTCTTGCCCCCTCTTATCTTTTAATCTTCTTTATTACATATTGATTACCTTATACAGACTTGGTCCTCGACACTTACCTTTAGGGTAATCTTATTCTTCCACCACCATTAAAATTTCCTATACCAATTTTCCCACAACTCACCCACACCTAACAAACCTAAACCCAAATCATGCCTAAAGCCTACCAACTCATTTTCATACCTCCTCATATTCTTCCCTAGCTTATGGGAGAACTACATCGACCAAAGGTCCCTTTTCCCCATGACTATGTAGGCAACACTCGAGTGCATGGGGCCCTCAAGGTTAGCTCACCACTCTCTACCCCAACCAATTCATCTTTCATCTTCCTAAATTACAATATACCCCACTTATTTTACCTTTTTATGTTAAAAATTGGAAATTAAACCAAACAAACAAGTTTCTTAAAAATTTTATCATCATCACAACATACATTTATTATGACTACCATTCCTCTCCCATCATCATGCATGTATTATAAACCATCTTAAACATGACCCATCTCATCATTCATTGCACAAATTAATGAATCACAACTTCAACCAATTTAAATTCAACCCTACCTATGACCTAAATCAACCATGTCTATGACCTAATTCAACCATGCCTATTACCTGACTCAATCCATGCCTATGACCTAAATCAACCATGCCTATGACCTAACTCAACCATGCCTATGACCTAATTCAACCATGCCTATTACCCGACTCGATCCATGCCTATGACCAAACTCAACCCTACCTATGACTCTAACTCAACCATGCCTATGACCTAACTCAACCATGTCTATGACCTAATTCAACCATGCCTATTACCCGACTCGATCCATGCCTCAAACCTAACTCAATCCATGCCTAACGACCAAAATCAACCCTACCTATGACCTAACTCAACCATGCCTATGACTAAGTCAACCATGCCTATGACCTAATTCAACCATGCCTATTACTCCGACTCGATCCATGCCTAAGACCTGACTCAATCCATACCTAAGACCCGACTCAATCCACGCCTAAACTAACTCACTCAATCCATGTCTTATGACCTAACTCAACCATGCCTATGACCCAACTCAACCATGCCATGACCTAATTCAACCATGCCATTACCCGACTCGATCCATGCCTAAGACCACTCGATCCATGCCTATGACCTAACTCAAACCTACCTATGACCTAATTCAACCATGCCTATGACCTAACTCAACCATGCCATGACCTAATTCAACCATGCCTATTACCCGACTCGATCCATGCTTTAAGACCTCACTTCGATCCATGCCTAAGACCTCGACTCAGCCTTGCCTATTCCCTCTCACTCAATCCATGCCTAAACCAACTTGACTCCAATCCATGCCTAAACCAACCTAACTTCAATCATGCCTCACTCACCTAGTTCCATCATATCATGACAAAAATTAAAATTCTCATAAAACACCAAAAATCATTAGAATTTTTCCATCTCATCATATAAATGAATATATGTGTCCTATATAATATACACAGATATCCAATCATGTACATCTCTCAAAATCATTGGCACATAGGCCGGTATCATATACAATAAAACAATAAAACAATACAAAATCTCTTGACACACATAGGCCGGTATATGCTCAATAATACAAAAATCTCATACATCCTCACTCTCTTCGGCATGTAGGCTGGTATGTGATCAAAATTATAACAACTCTCTTTGACGCAGGCCGCCATATATCAAAATCAAAACTATGTCAAAATCGGGAGCCATATATCATGCATCCTCTCGGTGGACATCCTCCATATCTATATCATCTTTCCCCTCTACCTCCTCGGCCCATGTCTGGTGACTTGCTAACATCTCCCCACCCATCATAGGTGGTGGTTGGGTCCTCTTTGGTACATCAACTGAACTAGCCTCTCGGGAACCGTGGCCTCACCCCCATGTCTTTGGGGCTCGGCCCTTGTGATCTCCACACTATGGGTGTGTGATTTGGTCCTCTCACTAGAGGCCTGTTGTGCCCTATACTTGGTATATGATAAACAATCTATCCCTACCACCAATGGTCTTGAATAGTACCTGACCTCCTCTCTCACCTCCCGCAACCTGGATATGGGCACTGTCTATGGTGGCCCCATCGGCCTCTGACCCTATACCTATCCTGTGGGACCTTGTCCCACCCTACCTGTGAACTGGGACCCTATCCCGGTGCCTGTGGTGGTGCCATCGGCCCCTGCCCTGTGCCTGTATCTGGGCCTATAAACCCCAATCTATGCTACAATCGTGCATGGCCAATGGCCTTCAGAACCCTATCACTGTGCCTGTAGGGCAGCCACCCGACCATCATCCCCATCTCCATCTCCATCCCCACCCTGGGCCATATGGGCCTGAAGACTAGCCACCTATACATGTAACTCAGCCACCTCCACCTCTAAACTGGCAAGTTATCCCTGTACCATACCCAACTGGGTAATCAGGGTCACTGCCTGACCCTGTAGGGTGTCCCTCTGCACTGTGATGGTGGCTAAATCTGGCTGACCCCCTGGATGGTACTACTCGTAAATGATCCACCCACCACTATGTCTGTATCTATCTATAACCCCAACATCATCAATCTACCGGTCTACCACCTACTCCTCCTACCATGTGGGCACTATCGATTTGGTAGAGGCAATGGCCTCTCCACGTCATCTCTCATGTATTGTGGGAAGGGTGGAGGTATGTCCTGTGGCAGTCCAAACTACCGTCTAACCCTGTCCATGGGATCATCTTGTGCTCCCAAAGACGATGCACCCTCTATCCATCTCAACAGTTGAAGACCATCTAACTCATCATGCATCCACCAAATGAGGGATAACCCACATATGGTCTCTATATGATGTCCACTCCGGATAACCCCTCCAATAAACACCTGATAATAGGCTACATCATGTGTAGCCTATCTGATCACCACTCTCCAATCATAGGTACCCATCGCCTATACCCCACCCACACCAATATTGGTGAAATGCATCTGCTTGGGGCATACCCTACTGCCACACACAAACTATGTGCTCATAGGCCCAACAGTGTAGTAAAAATGTGCAACACAGGTGAACCTGCGTAGACACCCATATGCCCACAACTCTTTGTATAGCTACACCAGGAATGTTGGTGCCCAAGGAAAAGTGGGTCTGATCCATCACCATGTCATGTAGTACCCCATTAATGAGAGGGAAATCTCCCTCCCTCTACATCCGATAGTGTGAAATAACACACTACCTCCATCAATAAAACAATGAGCCTCGTCTCCTCTGGATGGGCTATGTACATCCCTCCATAACTCAAAATAGGCACTATGGAATGTCATGTCTTCTAGTCCCTCTCCAAACATTTCAGCATCAACTCCTCTGAGGCCTCAGAGGAGATCGAGTACACCTGCGTCCCTAGTATCGGTAGCCACAGGATCCTAAACACGTCCTCCAGGTGATCATCATCATCTCACCCATCGGTAGGTGGAATGTGTTGGTCATTGAATCCCATCTATCAATGAGAGTGACCATCGACTCATTTCCGACCACATGCCGATAATAAAGTCGGACCCCACTCAGGCCCACCTCCTCCATGTGTTACCACTCTTCATTGTCGCCATGCCTCACACTCTCAAGAGCAGGGGTGGCACCCTGTCTCTCATCCGCAGCTGATCTCTCCCCTACATCCAATACAAACATCAAATTAATCCACCTTCATCATACCCATACTCACCCACTATCATTTCCCCATACCCATTTTCCCCACCTACACTAGGTTTTTCACCAACACACCCTATTCTACCCTTCCCTATCTCACCCACTCCACCTAGGGCCCTTTTGGTCCCTTTGTTCTCCAAAACCTGACCGGTGCGATTATCTCTAATAGACCCCTGGTCACCCCTAAACTGGCATCGGTCACCTATTTTGTGACCGATCTCGATTAGACCATACCGACATCGCTAAACCCGATCCGACGCCATCACTGTCACGCGAAACCCATGACCCCAAACCCTCCCTTCTCAACAAAACTACCTCTCCTAACCCTTCTACCCACCCATTCTCACCTACACCTCCCCTTAACCACATCCCACCCCCTATTCTCCCACTTACCTCTTTCCCCTCCTATTCTACCCAATTTACCCTCCCACATTTCAAATTTCCTTTCCCCCAAAAAAAAAACCAAATTTTTTTCCCCACCCGACCTCTCAACTAATCTACCTCACAAAACACAACATGGGTTTGATCCTTACCTCATCATGCTATCATCACCGTGGTGGCACATCTGACTGCACCGATGGCCCGCCTGATCCCTCTCCTCCTCTACCATCACCAATCGCTAACCATGCCTCCAACCAATCAAATCACATAATCTAAGATCCCATGGACCCACCTCTCAACTACCAATCACCCACCATTTGGCTCGCCAACTCAAATCTCCATTTCATCTAGACACTTTTCCACCTTTCTTCTCTCTCTTGTGTCATTTTCCCAATTTGTAAGAAGACAAATGATTTGCAAAAAATGTGGATTTTTCATTTTTATAACATCCTTGACCTAAACAACACTAGTTTTACCTTCACCAAAGATCGGTCAGTGCCCTACTTTACCATGGTCGTTACCCTATACCGACCCATTGGTTACATTGATTGACATCGATCACCCTCTCTTCCACATTGCCCCCAATTTCACCCTATTACCCTACCCGTCACTCTTTTTTCCCTCACCCAATGTTTACCCTGACCATTCACCTCACCCTCCTGACCTCATCATTTACTACCTACCCTTGTCCTCATTTGGGGACTCATTATTTTACCCATACCTTGCCCTACCCATGTTGTGACCTAGATTCTTGGACCTGGAACATCGCTAGTGACCTTTGACCTCATGTGTTCGCTATACCTTGTGGCACTATTACCTGTGTTGATTGACCTAATGACCTTACCTTGCCTCTTTCCATGACCATTTATCTTGACCCTACCTTTGTGTACTAGAACACACCTAAACGTTTCTTGCACCTGACCTACGTCATGTTTCCTAACCATATCCTATACCTTGGATACTAGAATCACCTCAACCTTGTTTGGATAAACCTATCGACCTTAGACAATGTAGATTTTGTCTTCTCTTCATCCTAGTATTGTGCTTTCATAGTTTATACATGTGCGTGTGTTTGACTATTACTATCTTTGACCTTGACCCATTACCTAGATTACCCGAGTAGACCTTTCTTTCTTTTTCCCCGTTACCCACCTTCCTCTTCATCACATTCACCTTTTATCAAACCACTCACCGATTCTTCCTTCTGCCTCATCAGTTCTTGGTTTGAGGGGGATCACCTTCACCCACACATGGGGCAACCACATCTTATTTTTGTCAGTCGTGTTTACTATCAATACAAGCTACGCAACAAAAAGGGGAAAAATGTAGACACTAAAATTAGGTCACACTCCCCTTTGGTCCCTCATCAAATAAATACCTTGAACACATCCACCTAGCCATGGCCCCCTTCACCCTACTATAATATTAATTTAATTATTTAAATTAAATTAATTCATTATCTTCACCATATTTATTATTTAAATATCCTAATTGAGATAATGCCCACATATCCACCTCACCTAGACACCTCATCTAGCCACCTCATCCTAAGACCTATTCTTAGTAAGTTGCCATAACTAACTAAGACCTACCCAAACCCTAAAAATCAATGCCTACATTCCCTCTAACCACATTCCCACATGTTAGAAGGAAGCTTCCATGCTAATCCATGGAGGAAATGAATGAGATCCTAGAAAATCAAGGGGATCTACCTAGTTTAGTAAACCTAGGAAATCCCACCCTAACCGATGTCGTTACCCTTAACCACCGCTGGTTAAGCTATAACCACCATCGGTTACCATTTAACTCCCAAAACAACCTTATTTTGAGGTTGGCACATTTTTTGAGAGAGAGAGACATCTTCTGAGAACAAGTGACAAAAGAGAGTTGCATATAGCGGAAACCAACATCCATACAAGCATCGAATGCCCATAACTAGTACCTAAAGTAATCACACAACCACTTGCCTTCACGGGAGCATCTAGGGAAGCACCAACACTACACCAAGTTCATTTGATCACCCACCATTACCAACCAAGCATCAAGCTCATACAAATAGTAAGTTTGTTAACCTGCATTGGTTCCTTGTCATTTGAGTAGATCCTTTTACATTTGTTATTAGTTTCTATTTTCATTTCCATTCCCCACCATTTTATCTCCATGAAAACTTGACCATCTCTTTACCCACACCATTGAACTATCCATATCTAGACTTTCATCATTCCTGTGCATATCCAGGATCCATACAAATCTTACCATTGCCCTTCCATCTTCATCCAACCTCAGATCTATCACCCAAGCCAAGTTTTATTGAGTTTCTTGTACCCGACCATACCAATGCTGGTCACCCATAACCATCACCGGTTAACCTAAACCGACATGTCGGTCTCTGTGTCTTATACTAGAAACCCATATCAGAGCCTAAAACCTCCACCAAATACCCAAAATTACCCCAAACCTGACCCTGACCAATACCAATACCTTGACAGTGACCTTGACCTTCGGATTCAATCATAGCCTATCTGTTGTGAATGAATTTGCTTATTGTAGATGAATGAGATACCTAAATCATTTTAACTACAGTAGGATTTCCTTTATTTCTCACATTAATTTACTTTAAACAATGGATTGATAGCCATCTAGGAAGTATCACACTTCTTGGATCTAGCACATGCTAGGTAGTCCACTACATATATTGTTTAACTTTTATTTGGTGGTCTTGTGTTCCATTTCAGGTAGTTCCTCCCAACCAAAAGGAAGCTCTCACGGTCAGCTATGGATCAAGGAGTCAACATGTGCACAACAACCTATCAACCAACATCTCAACAGGTATTCGTCCTAGCCCATTACCCTCATTTTTTTGTCATTTTCTAAGAAATGCTCTAGAATTAGGTGAAACAGATCTTTATTTTAGGCATAGGAATGAATTTATTGTTGGTTGGGAAGATGTGGCTAAATCTAATTTGATGAGTAAGGTTCAATGTCGGCGCATAACCCCTAAGGTAGTGATGGGTTTAGGTAAGGGAGATGATATAGGTGTGGGTAGGTGTTTGGGTATAGGTGTGTGTTGGGTTGTGGGAAATGACATGGAAGGTGTTCCAATAGTCATGGTTGTGTTTGGTTTGGTTACTTGAAACACTTTTGGATAGATTGTGGAGGTGTCGGTGAGTGATAATTGCATTTGGGTTGAAGAAGGAAGTAGAAGACATCCCCAAAGTAAGGCTCTATCAACATAATCCAGGAGATCGACCAAGCATGAAAATGGTACTGCTGCAAGTGGGGCCGATGTGGATCGAGTAACAATCCCCATAAAATATGTTTGAGAAACAGGAAATGGTTAGCTTCAGACTCTGTGGGTAAGAGAGCCGAAAGCAGGTTAGTAGGATCTTGGAAGGCCAATGGAGAATGGTCACCTAAAGGCAATGGTGTTTCTACAAGATCCTCTATGGGTAAAGGAGATGATGGGAAAGATGAGGTAGAATCTCCTTGCGATGGTGTAGGGAGTGGACATGTGTCCCCTATGGGTAGGAGAGGTGCTAGCACGATTACTACTCGAGTAATTTGAGAGGCAAGAGACAACGTGCTAATTACAGGCTCTTTCATGGGTGAAGAAAAATATGAATGGGGTTCCTCTATGGGTGGAGGAGTAGATGAAATAGGTTCCTATGATGGTAGGGGAGTTTGGGATAGGATTTCATCTATGGAAGAGATAGGGAGTGATTGGGGAGCAACTGGTATGTCATTAAAAATAGCGTGGACCTCACGAACATTGCTATCATTGGTTGAAGCATCACCAGTTTGGTTGGAAGATGGGGCATGATTAGGGAATGGGTTTTTGAAGGTATGTAGTTTTTGGTTGGCTTTGGTGCATTTGGGTTATCCAAGACTAGATCTTCATTGTCTAACATTTCTTGGATGATATTCTTGAAGGTGATGTAGTTACCATCGCTATGACCTTTAACATGATGATATTTGCAAAAGTCATGTTCTTTATACCACACGGGCATGGGGCGATCAGTGTCAAAACTAGTGTGTGGTTTTATAGGTGGAAGGGTAATGGCGCCAACCTTAATAAGTTTGCCCAAAAAAAAAAAGATTATGGTTCCCTTATTGGGTGTACTTTAATTTTTCTCATATGAATCGGAAATTTTAGACGAGAGAGAGATTAGAAGAAGTTTTTGCTTGGTTTGATGGGTGAGAGGGTCCAACCTTGAGAACCACGGCATTGAAAGATCCTTTGGATTTTGAATAATTGTTCTGGGGTTTCAAAGATGAAGAAGCATCATTCGATTTGAATGCGGTGTTTTTGTTATGTAGCTAAATTTTCTTCTCTTTGATAACACGAATCTCCAATTTTTGTGCCATGGTGAATGCATCATCAAAGGTGCGGAAGGTATGCACTTGTAGGTTGGTGAAATGTCTCTAGTGTAAGCCCAAGTAAACAGCTCTATGAGTTTAGTTTGAGGTAATTGAAATGTGATATGGTTAATTAGGCTATTCCAACGAGTGAAAAAGTCCATGATAGACTCGTCGTCATACTGTTGAGTGGAATAGAGATCAATCATGGTGACTTTCTTGACAATGTTGATTGAGAAGTGGTCTAAGAAGGCTTGGGCTTCTTGATTAAATGAGTAGATGGAATATTTGGGTAGCTCACTATACCAGTCTAATGCAGTCCGTCGGAGACATCGGAAGGTGCATAGAAATAAAGTGTCATCATGGGAAATCAAGTAACACCCATGTTTGAAGGACCACAAATGTTGTTGCAAGTCTTCTTTACTATTGAAGTAGTTAAATTTTGGCATTTCCCAATGTACAGGGTATGGGAGAATAGGAATGGATGGATGAATGGGCTCATTATAGATTTCATCGTAGGTGACATAATTACATGAGATAGACACCGATGTTTGTAGTGTCTCGCATCCTTTCCATCATTAATTTGATGAGGTGATTAGTAGGTTATGATAGAAGGGTGCTTCTTGTGGTGTAAGAGGGCTGGTGCTGAACATGTGATGTGGGTGGCATTCCAGTGTATGGTGATGCCAAATATGAAGGTTGAGAATGGGGGACCGACATGGAGGGTATATACCCAGAATGAATGATGGATGAGATAGGTGGTTGTTGATAGTATGTGGATGTAGGTGGGGAAGTCGAAGTGACTCTAGTGAGTTTGGGGTAGACCTCGTGGGATGGAGAGAAAAGATTTTGGAATGGAGTAGGGGTCACCAACACCATGGGTTGTTGTGTTACAAGTGGTATATGTGAGATAATCAGCACAGATGGGGTTATGCTCTGGTGGTGAATGAAGGAACAACCGATACTACGGGTGTGACTAATGTTGCAGATGTAGCAGTCATAGTGTGTGTGGGGCCTATCTCGTGAAAAAACTAGGGGTAAAGGAGGTGAAGGTAACACCAAACTAGTAGGGGTTGATGTAGGAGTGGGGAAAAGGTAGGAGAGATGGATATGGGCATGCCATATATCAACTAACTTGAGGAATCCCGAGTGGATGAGTGGGAAAGATAAAATTATAAGGCTACGGATTCTAATTGAGGAGTCATGTGAACTCCTCATTTCCTATAGAAATGGTGGTAGGCGAGGTTAGATCCATGGGTGATAGGATAGAAGGTGGTGAGGGACTAGGTGGGAGTGGTTGATAGTTGGCATGGAATATAAGAGTATTAGTTTGGCTGTGAGTCAACACCATGTGAATAAGTGTTGACCTGGTAAGACTATATTTTGTAAATGACACAGAAAATAACGAAGATAAAGAAAAATGAGGCTGGGAGGGTGAATTTGGTCAAGGTTTGGATTTTGAAAACCAAACACAGACACCGATGATGGTCAGGATGACCGGTGATGGTTAATGGGGAACCGATGTTGGTCACAAAAACCGATGCCTAAGTTCTCGGGAAAAACACCGGTTCATTGAGAAAAGTGAAATAAGACTGATGAATGTGTAATGGGGAAATTATGTATGACAAAAATATCAACAGAGGGGAATATGATGGTGCCCTGAGGGCCAAAAATAGAACAGAAGGAGTGATGAAGGCTATTCTAGAAAATAAAATAGAAAGCCAAAAGATGACACTGGTTAGGTTTAACCAACGACGGTCAGATGTGAACCAATGATGGTCACTAGACCAACACCAGTTACTGTGAAATGAGAGAGAAATGAAGAAACTAGGATTTGTGAATTAAATTTGGTGAAGAATCAAACTCGAAATCTGAGAATGAGAAGATGGGGCCATAGTGCACTTAGACAAAGTCAAAATACTCCAACTATAATGGTGGAGTGTGCAAGGAAGAAGAACAATGTAGATTCATAGTCTCACACCTCAAAACACAAGTCAAGAGGAATGCTAAGAAAAACACGATCCTAAAAGTGATTTTCTTATGTTTGTTTAGCTTATGCTATTTAGAACTAACCATGTGAATTCAAAATAGAATTTTTGGTTGGGAAGGTGTCCTATGAAGAAGGATATCTAAAAGGTGAGGTTTTAGGTTATGTTATGGTGGGGGTGCTCTCTGATAGGTGACTAGACAAAGATAACTAGTTGGGAGTACCTACCAATCCTCTGATTGTGTGATTGTTGACAGGCATTCCTAGGTAAGATGTCGTTTAAGAAAATGTGTATATTCGATTTGTGTAGTTTGGTAGAAGAAGAAAGAGAGTGCTTTCTATGGTTCAATTGTGTCAACCATCAGTTGGGCATGACTTCCAGCATATAGGTTGCCCTCATTTTAATGTGAACTAAAAATGTAGCAAATCGAATGTAATGCAAGTGTTTTAAAAACCCAAATCGAAATATTATTTTTGATGTAGCAAGTGATGAATAGGAAGAGGAATGCTCTTTCACTAATGCAATGTGAAAAGAAAGAAGAATGTGTTCTTTTTAAAGGACAAAAAACATGATTGCTTTTAGAAAATAAAGATAGGAAGAATAATTCCAAATAAGAAATATTAATGTGTAAGATTTTTGAAGGGAAACAAACACACAACTTTCTCCTAGGAA
The DNA here is from genome assembly GCA_018340775.1 of Taxus wallichiana var. yunnanensis. Taxonomy (NCBI): domain Eukaryota; kingdom Viridiplantae; phylum Streptophyta; class Pinopsida; order Cupressales; family Taxaceae; genus Taxus; species Taxus wallichiana. The sequence goes on along the minus strand of CM031241.1, from coordinate 432,122,746 downwards.
TTAATAATTTGAATAGAGCCCTTATGGGTCCCACCGGGGTGCCAAATTTTTGACCATCTTTTTATGTTTTTGATGAAATGGATAGAGTTATGGGATGAGGAGGAATACCTGTCATGTTGGTTTGTTGGAGGTTGATGCGCACATTCGACTTCTCGATTCGACGATGATTGTGAGAGCTTTCTTTTGCCTAGGAGGAACTACATGAAATAGAAAACAAGACCACAAAAGAAGAATTAAACAATATATGGCAGTGGACTACCTAGCATGTGCTAGATCTGGGAAGTGTGATACTCCCTAGATGGCTATCAATCCACTGTTTAAAACAACTTAATGTGAGAAATAAAAAATTCCTATTGTAGTTGATATGATTTAGGTATCTCATTCAAATACAATAAGAAAATCTAATCATAACAGGCTAGGCTATAATCAGATCTGAATGGAGGGGTAATTGTCAAGGTACTGGGACTGGTCAGGGTCAGGTTCTAGGTTGCTTAGGTCACTTGGATGAAGGTTCTTAGGTATGTTATTAGAAAAGGTATTAAACACAGAGACCGACGTCATTCTCGGTATAACGATGATGATTTAAAAGGGACCAACAACGGTCATGGGTAACTGGTGTCGGTAGGGTCAGGGTGAAAGAAACTTAATGGGATCTGGTTGTAGAGGTTGATATGAGGTTAAACAAAGACAAAGGGGGGTGGAGAGGTCTATGGGAATCTTAGGTATACTCATAGATGTGTAACAATTAGATATAGGTGATTTAATGGTGTGGGTGGAGGAATGGTTGAGTTTACAGGCAGGTAAATGGTAGGGGAATGAGAGTGCAAGTGGAAACTGATAACAATGGTAGAAGAACTTAATAGACTGAAGTAGAAATAGATGATGCTAGTTAAAAGTATACTTACTATGGTACATGTTCAAATGGTTGGATGGTGATGACGGTTGATTAGAGGAATGATGTTTGGTACCACGAAAGTGCTTCCTAGAATGTTACCGTGAGTGCAATACCTTTGGATATGTCCTGGTGTTGGCTATGGATGTCTATAGGTACAAAAGGATTTATTCCTACTTGCATGCAACTCTCTTCTCTTCTCCTTGATTCCAAAATCTGCTAACCTCTCCCATAAGGTTCCTAAAGTGAATAAATGGTAACCAATGATGGTTCTTGATTGACCGGTGTCAATTTTGGGATGACCAACATCGGTTAAGGTGGGATTCCCTAGGTTTACTAAAAATGACATATCTTGGCAATCACTTGGGCCAAGTTTGTTTTATTCTCACGGATCAATTTTTTTCCCTTATAATGAGCGGGAATGTGGTTAGAGGAATAATAGGCATGTGATTTTAGGGTTAAACTAAATCTTAGCTCATTAAGGTAAGTGGTACTAAGTCTTAGTTAGTTATGGAAATATGTTATGGATAGGTCTATGGTGAGGTGTCTAGTGAGGTGGAAATTAGTTTAATTAGGACAATTAAATAATAATTATTGTGATAATAGGTATTAATTTAATTTAATTAATATTAATGTGGGGTGAAAGGGGCCATGGTTAGAGGAACATGTTTAAGTTGGTTATTTGACCAGGGGTTAAGGGGAGTGTGACCAAATTTTGGTGTCTACATACTCATCAAACCCTAACCCAATTTACTTAAAAATACCTTATCAAACCATAGGACAATTTTGTTAAGAATATTTCTCTAAAATCAATAAATGGACTAAAACAACAACTAAAAACCCGTAAGAAATGACCACAAACCTAAAAACATAGAAATTGAAAATTTGAAGTTTAAGGAAAATTTTCCTTGGTGCATGGGGTCCCCTCTAGATGCACATGTTCTCACAGTAATGTACATGTGCTCACAGTGATGCATAGGTGCTCACATTGATGCACGAGTACTCACAGTGATGCATGAGTTTTTCTCTGTCACATTTTGCACAATTAGTTATACATTAGTGCTTCCAGTGAGGCACAAACTCCTTTCTGCATGCACATGCACATTTTTCACTCAAATCCAAAAATTTAGTGTTGCGAAGGGTACTCCTCACTGAATGCACAGCACTCTTCGGATGCATAGAAACTCCTCTAGATGCACAGGTGCCCCTTTTCCTATAGGTGGTAAAAATCTAAGTTTTTGAGGAGATTTCTTGAAAAGGTCCAATCTTTGGTATTTTTGAGGGGAATTTCAAATGGGGCTTCACCTCCTTATATCTTGTATAGAACATGAAAACACAACTTCTACTAGTATTCTAGTTGAAACAACTACCTAGATACAAAACTAATCTACAAAACTTTGAAAACTACACTAAAAATCTCTAAAACTTTAAAATTACTTTAGAAAACTTGAATGTAAGATAGAAATATTTGAAGTTAATCTAGAAAAACTTGAATCTAATATAAGAAATTGAATCTAATCTAAGAAAACTTGAAATCTAATATAAGAAAACTTGAAGTCTAAAACTTTTAAAACTATGTTAAAAATCTTGAGAATGAATGCAACTAGGTTTGACTCCCACCGAGTGTGCCATTGATAACACCCTAAACTTTTAACACAAATGAAATAGTTTAAAGAAAGATCAACACCATAATGATCTCAAGTTAAATTCATAGCTAAGAAATGAAACATCAATGATAAAATATTAATAACACAAAAATGGAGATTAAATGAAACTAACATCTAGCATCTAAGCATTCCTACTAAGTATGTTTCATTAACTAACATAGAACTAAATAGATCTAGGAGCAATCAAATTGGGAATGGTTTGCTACTCAACAATAGTGAGAAGATCTCTCTAACACAAAACTACAATGCCATGCTAGATATTATCCTACTAACCATATGAACGCTTTAGAAAAATATGAGCATGTGAATCCTTAAAGGAGTTTAGGCTCTTTAACATATGTATTATATGAGGCTACTAATCAAAGCATGGTGTAAAGTTGGAAGGTAGTACTTAGTCTTATTTATAGTTTTACTTTTAGGAAAACTTGCATCTTGGTGCATGTGGTACTAAAATTACAAAGAAGATTTAGAATTGCTAATCATGATTAGGCTTTTTTAATCATAACTAGTGAATTATGAAATGATTAGGATGTTAGGAGCCTTAATCAATAATTTAGGGTGAACTAAGAGGTTAGGGTATGCTTTTAAAGCTTGTTGAGACATTGTGGAGAGAAGTGGGGTGATTTTGAGTGGTTGGAAGAGGGGTTTAAGCCAATAGTGGGGTTTATTGACCAAAACAAGGGCAAAATAGGCTTAATTAGATAATAATGCTAATTTTTTTCCCGAAGAGGATAACAACTTGCAATTTGATGTTGAATGGCATCCTAAATGTGGAAAAGGGTGGATAATTAGAAAATAAGTGTTAATTAACCAAAATAGAGGAAACATATTAGTTAATTAGCAAAAATCACTAATTATAATGGAGTTGTTAAGAATGAGAGTGATTTGCATGCATTTCACATTAAGATTGCAAAAGTGGAATATAGGTATCTATAGTTAGGAATTAATTGAGTCATAATAGGTTCATGTACTTAAGCTTATAAAATCTAGATAACTATCATGAGATGTTAGTGAGGTGTTAGGAAGACAAGTTTAGGTGAGTTGTGCTCTCGTCTAACCTAAGCATACATAGTACAACTATAAAACTTTGTCCAAAGTAATGTAATTGTTTGGTACATTTTCTAATCACCATGATTTCTCAATCCCGAAGTGTAGGATATATGATGGAGTTACTAAGTGAACTCTAGGTAGACACTAGAGGACTAGTCACAAGATCTCACTAGTGCAATGCGATAAAACCATCGAAGCTAAATATCAACACTCAACTAGATGTTAAGGGTGGTCATGGAGATCGGGATATGTAACCTTTACTGAGATACACAAGGTTTATTAATATGATAAAGGATGGATCAAATTGTTAATACTTACATAAACTAGTTCAACTAGTTTCCAAAATAAATTATGCGCAGAGGGATGTGTGCTCATTGCTAATAGAAACTAACTTGTTGTATTAACTAGTCAAGCTAGTAACCTGATTTGTAATGCAAAGGAATGTCTATATGTTGTGAATTTTTTTATTGAATTGGGTTTAATTTTTAAGGTTGTTACAACCATGGTTATTTGATACCTTTCTTGTCATTGCTTGTCATTGTTTTCCATTATTTACAGGCTATTCCATTTTTCTTGTGTACACACCGTATGGTTTGGCCACTTCGCCTTGATATTCTACGAAATCGTGAGTGATGTCCCATGTTTTCAATCTAATTTTTTGTGGTCTAATTTGTCTACATTCTTGATTGTCTACACTATCTTCTTACTTGTTAGCTTATAAATTGTCTTATATATGCATGTTTATTGTGTTTGCACTAACACTTATTTCCTAGCCACTTTGTTTGTGTGTGCCTTGGTTTCTATAAAGCACATTTTCCCCGTCAGGAATCAATTTCAAAAATGTTTGGCCTCCTTTAGGATTCATACTCCCCGTGATGTTACATGCACCCAAAAGAGGGGTGTATTCACCGCGTGAATCATTCACCCCATATAGAAGTTTAAAATCAAAGTACAACACAATCTTGACTTAGCAATGACCCAAAACTTAACTTGGGTTCTCAACACAACACATACATTAGTTCCTAGACTATACACTAAAGCACATGGGCGCTCTTGACCCTTCTTAGTAACTATGACAAAGGGAAATTACACATTTTCTCATATCAATATTGTTTTTGCAGTTTACACAACGAATTTCACAAGACACACAATTCTTCAACACTTAACATGCATGAAAATTACATCTTATTTTCTATTTTTTTGTTGGATTGGAATGGATCATATTTGAATACACTAGATGCATTGATGTTTATATCTAGGGAAGTAGTCAAAGGTTGGAGAATAACACTAAACCTTTATCCCTACACTTCTCCCACTTAGCGTGAGATTGCCTAAAAATCATAATAACACAACCGGCGTGAGATCACCTAAAAACTCACATTCAACAGAATTGGCTTGAGATCACCCAAAAAAACTCATGATTTGCTTGATATCACTTTAAAAATTATTCTTCTACAACATCTTCGTGGATTCTTTCTCTCTTTCATTCATCATGGATCAGGTGCACATGTTTCTTTTTGCATTTTTACATATCTTTTACACACTTTTACACATTTGTATCAAAATTTTCATATGCATGAATTTGATTACTCATTTTCTCTTCTCTTTTATATGTTTGTCTTTATGGGAAGTAAAAGTCACATCATTAAGCATCATCACCTAAATGAAATCTACACATACTCTCTCATCCCTAGGGTCATTCAGTTTTCACTTCCTTTCTCTATCTTCCACGCTTCACTTTTTATCATTTCACACTTTTCCTTATCTCTCAACATGTATTCGTCTTCGATCTACATGGATATTAGGTACGCATATCTTATCAACTTTATGTTATTGATAATTCACCCAACAACATAAAGTGGGGAAAATATAGACTCAAAATCACTCACTTTGGGTATATTTCTAGTCCTGATTAGATACCACTATTCATATGATTCCTAAGCGAGAAAAGTAATAATTGATTGATGTCTTTGGCCTCTTTGTTTGCTTTCTATTTTCCTTCTTGGTCTTACACACCTTTTGTCCCATCCTTTTTCGACACTTCATATTTTATGAGTCTGGACACTGAGCCAACATGACCTCATCCCTTCTAGCGCCCCCAAACTCTTTGTATCTTCCTCGCATCTTTTGGGTCTTTTTCTAGCTACCATATGGAAATATTATTTCTTAATAATAATCCTTTTAGTGGTTAATTATGAAATTCAACAAAGGGAATCATATAAATACAAATATTTTTTTATCATAATAAAGGGCCAAGATGGAAGCATCTACTACTATCACCTAAGGTTACATCCAAAGGCATTTCAAGAGCATCAAAGAATCCATACAAGGGTAATGAATTGCATTATTATGCATACACTTCATAGGAGAGGAACTTAATTTTTCCATGCACACATCTATCTACATTTTATACATTTGGATATTGCTTTCTATCAAGTGCAACTTTCAAAAGATCCATCTAGGGAATGATTCTACACACATAAACACAAAATTACATGGAGTTTGAAATGTACTACAACACCTAGATCGTAATTTTCCTCAATCGGGTGACCACCAGGGTCAGTCTAACTCCCCATTTGCATCTTTTTTATTTTTAGGATTTGATGTGTTTTGGGGTTTTACAGGTGCTCTTTCTTATTTCAGGTTTTAGGTTACTAACAATGAAGTACAACAACATACATATGACTAAATATGGCATCCAAAGGACATCTTTTGACCTCTGCGAAACTGATGTTTTGAGGTTCCGAGAAGTCACAGGCACCCATAGGGGGTCTATAGCACCCCAAACACCCTTAGCCTTGTTCACAAACCGCATTCCCGACATTATTGACAATTTTGCATTTTTCTAGGTTCGGTTTTGACTCTTCATTTTCTTGTTTCATCAATTTTCCAGCTTGTACATCTTTATAATTATTACGAATCACCTAAGTGTTTCATCCTCTCTCTTCCAAATAGGGTTTCATATTTTTAGAGCTAATTTGCTAATATCAAATATGCACTTTATTGTCTATATCTACACTGTTACATAAATAGTTTTTTCTTAATCAATGGTTGATTATCCAAAATATGATCTTCTACTAGTTAATCCATGAGCACTTGACCACAGCAAATTTTAGTTGATAATATTTGTTAATTCAAGAATATCCTAGTTTTTTTAACATTTACATTTTTTGAATTTTTAGGTAGGAATTAGGGCCAAGTCACCTAAATATTTTAGGTACAAATTAATGTTATGGGTCGGTTATGCTAGTTTTTACACCAATACTCATATGTTTTAATTCAAATCACCTTTAGTGTGAAATTGAAGTTTTCCATATTCTTCTTCACATATATCCTACATATGTATTTAAAATTTTGTATGCAAATTCTAATTTTTAGGTACAAATAAAGTATTCCTTGCAATTCCTTTGGGCTTTAAAGATCAACATTGACTATTTATTACAACCCTACATTAAGGTAATTTTTAATTATTATCATATTCTATCGTGCATTTGTAAAAAAGGCTCAAATTAAAAATGGAACCAACCAAGAAAGACTTGTATATGATACCCGTCGATAACATTGTTTAGGCTACATGACACTAGAATATACAAGGCCACCAACTAGTAGCATACACAATGCTACTAAATCAATAGTATTATGTATGTTATTGGTGAGTAGAATACATAATGCAAACCATTCAAAGCTTTATGTATGCTATCTTCTAAGAGCACTAATTCTATCTCATTAATAACATACACAAGGACATCGAAACAGTAGCATAAAATTTTATTGGTAAATAACATTGTGTATGCTAACAGATGATATCATAGTCAATGTTGTTTTTCAACAATATACACATTGTTAATAAATAGTAGCATAGTTAATGCTACCGGTTTGCAACATACAAAGTGCTTAATGGTAATAAATTGCTAATATTCACACACATATGTTTCACCCCACATTTATAATTTTTTAATATTTTTCTTTAAAAATATTTTATTTTAAAATTACACTTGGATAGTTTTGTCATGAAAATGTGTAACATGAAAATTCCCAATTTTCAAGCATGACAATGGACCCCAAAGTGTTCAATTTTTTTGTTGAGACCATTCCAGAAACTTTCCCGAGGTCAACCCTATCCATGTGTCACTATTATCCCATATATCTGAATAAGTCTCATACATCATGTCACTAATCCCATAGGTGATTTAGGGGTTTCCGTTCTTTCCAAGTACTTCCAAGGAAAGATCCATCAAGACAAGATTTTTGGCCGTAGGGAAAGGTCAATTTCTATCTTTTACGAGGCTTGTGTACACCCTCAGAATTGAATGAAAGGAATAAAATCATCATGTATGTGTATCAAATGGATGATAATATTTTACAAGAATTTTTGTAAGATTCTAGGAGGTTCCAATAGTTATGCAAAGTTTCCAACAAAAGTTGATCTTGGAGGCCTAAGCAGTGCACAATGCCAAAACAACTCCTAAGATTTAGGAAGTGATTTTAGGAGCTTCAGCATGGATTTAGGTGTCTTAAAAATATATTAAAAAAGGTATTTCATATTCCTAGAGTATATTAAAATTATATTCTTCACAACACCTAGGCACATTTTATCCACATCAAGTGTTTTGCATGCATGCACAATCTTGAGATAGAAAAAAATGCATATTTTTAAATGATAAAATGATAGAATCAAGATATTTTACATCTACCATTGGATTTTGAAGGAAATTTCCAGGTGGAATCATATAAAATTTGGTGTAGATAGTGTAAGAAAATTCTCCACCTTACCATTCGTGCCCCAGACCCCAATATGACCTTCATTAAGCCAGCTTAAACATATGTGCACATTTTATAGCCCCCTCACCTCTCCGCCTAAGAAAATCACGCTCCACCACATGGCGCAATAGGGATGGGGAACATGTTTTTGAACCAAATACATCAAGACTTTGGTTAAATTGGTGTAAAAGTGTGCTCCTTCCTATCTTGTAAAATTATGCAATTGTTTCTAATCACAGTTGCACTACTTCTAGCTTCTTCCGGGGTGATACGCACGCATGCACAAAATAACTTCCACCGCCAAAAATTCCTTCAATCCTCCATTGTTGTTACTGCCACACCTTCCAAAAAACCTCCATCATCCATTCATCATACTTAAACATTTATATAGTGAGAAAAGAGGGGATTTCCAAGTAAAACCCACGAATGTGAGTCATCGAAACCTTATGCTCCAAAATGAAGAATCGATCGCATCTCCCAAACCATGCATCAAATATTCATGAAATTTTGGGAAAAATTCCTCATCCAAATGCCTTAAATCTGGAAAAGAAAAACTTGAAACACTTAACTGATATTTAATGACATCCATCTAAAATTTTGTGCCATATGGTGCTCTTCCTTCATTCATCATAAATTCGGAAGCAAATTTGAATTGAAAATATAAATAGAGGCTAAAGAGAAAAAAACCCAAAATGAATCCAAATAATTTTTAGAAACCCAACACTCAGAAGTTTATATTGCAAAAATATCAAGTTCTATTACTTCAAACTTTTCATTTTTAGTAAATTTCCAAAAACGGTAAACTCCTCCAAAAGAAAGAATAATGAAAATCACACAAACAAAAATGAGGGCACGTGGGTCAACATTTTGAAAAAGAAAAAGAAAAAAATTAAATTTCCAAAAATGGAAAGTTATTTTAATTGACCTAATACATCTATGTTGATCCTAGAACATGAAATAAACACCTCACTACAAACAACAAGGTGAAAAAGTGGCACCGCTAAAATAATTCTTGGGACCTAGTTTCAAAATAGTAGTTTTCGGGGCCCAAGTGTAAAATTTACAGATGGGTTCATTTTCACTCATATTTATAATTTTTGGGATCTCTTTAGGGTTGTATGATGGATTCATGATTCAAATATAAAATGATAAATCCACAAGGATCTAGAAAGCATCATCTTGAGTCCAATTGTGTCCCGCAACAAGGTGAGGCATCATAAAGACATAGCAGATGGATCTATCTTCATCACTCGAGGATATGGGTGGTTCAAAATAATATTTCCAAATAAATATCAATGAGTTAAAATGGTTCATAGATAAATTATAAAATATTTTCATCGTGAGTAGTGCCCATGTCCATCCAAATCTCATATTGGGAAGTCCTGAAATAGTGTTTCTCAACACTCATTCCACAACTCAAGAATTCCAAGCATCATATAAAAGCTAGGAATTGTGATCATCATCATTGGCAAGGATAAAGTGTTCAAAATGTACTTCATCAAATATTTTTTATGAGTAAAACAATGTGGCTATGTAGCGAATGTCATCAAAGATTGTTCTCCATCCTCCAACTTCTTCAAAGTAAACCTTAGTGAGAAACATGTTTGGTCAACCAAGTGATAGTTCAAAAAATTCTAAACACTCAGTTTGAGGTGTTCATGCATCATCTGAATTAGGTTTCTCATGGTGTAAAATTTTTAGGGATCTAGAATTCCTCACATTGGGACATTTCATAAGATCAGTCAAAAAACAAGGCGAAGGCAACAAGGCATTATCTTCATCAACATCCCTCCTTCCATATCTTCTCTCATTCTTCCTCTTCTCCTATACCCTCTTTCTAATTCCTCATTGTCTGTAATCATGCTAGTTTGTCTTATTCATTAAAATGACTTTATAAATTTAAATTATAAAAGTCCCTTTAATTTATAAAAAGTGATCTTAATTTCCTAGATCGTAGGAAGGTGAAAAGTTAGGATTTGAATGATACAACTAAGTGTGATGTGGGGGTAGGAGAAGAGTCAATTCACATTGCTATAGATTGGGGATGGCTTCTACATGCTAAAGGATCCCATAAAATTACTTTCTGAAAATTATGCACTTTGTAGGAATAGTGGATTGCAATATGTTGTTGGAATTTGTGTTATCCATATTCATGAAATAAAGCTACATTTCTTCTAAATGTTTTGTTATTTTCTCTTTCCTTATATAACTTGTGTAAATTTTAACAAGGAATAGAGTTTCGCTTTGTAAGATGTATGAATGTGTGTAACTTTGTATGTATGGTTTCCTCTCATTGTTGACGATAAACATATTTACAAAATGCATCTTGTGTTTCTTCCACTTCTGTCTTTCATTCACTTTACAAGTATAGTGATGTAACATATTTGTATATTCGATAGATGAATCTAAGAACATGGTGTCTTAGGTTGTTTATCTCAAGAGATAACTTCATTATTATTTCCTCTATATTGAATATTGAACAGTTTTGGTTACTAGTTTTGAGCTCGTAATATACTCACAAAGTAGTAGTCTTCCTTACCTAATTTCTCTCCTTTCCCACTATCAATGTAATTTCCTCCCTCAGCACCCTTATAGAAGCACTTTCCACAGTTCAATGGATTTTTTTGTGTGATCCTTGACCAATTTTCCCACCCACTACACTTAGATAGGATTAGGATTAGTTACATCAAATAATGGGAGTTGCACCATTCAATGTAGAGGGATGTAGCCCCATGAACATTAGTGGAGACAAATAATTTTTCCACCTGATAAATTTTCTCACCAACAGTTTTTGGTGACTCCGCTTAGAAGATATTTTCTGATGTGCACCCAAAAAGGTTATCTTCCCCAAAAATACAAAGCACACACACACACACACACACACACACACACACACACACACACACACACACACAGAGATACATATTAAAAAAACATATTTCAAAAGAAAATCATTTTTGAAGGTGACTCCATCAAATACCAAACACCTATCACATTAGTTTCCTACATGAAAATTAAGAAATATATAGATTGGAGTGAAGTACCAATGAGTGACCATGAAGAAGAAGGAGATCGGTAACAAAAAGGATATTATTGATTAACCATGGTTCCGAACCAGTCCTTACAAAAAGGATAATTTTATAATAGTAAAAGGGTCTCCTAATTCAAGAAAAAATATGCAAAGCTTAGGCAGATGAAAGAGAAAGGAACTTATTGATGAAGAATAAAGCAGTGAGCCATCGAAGAAGATTAAAAGAAAATATAAGACAATGTACAAATCCTAAGAATATAACAGAGGTAATACCCTAAATCATGCACAACAAAGTGAAAATATTGGGGCCATGTCTTTTATCACCCTCCCTTCAGATGATTTCCTTGCATATAGAAATGACGAAATGGAAACCTCAAAAATTGAGGACATGGATATAATCATAAGAATTATGCAAGGAAATTCCAATTCACAAATCTATCTTAAAATTATAAAATATATTCAATCCTTACAAGAGATGTATGAGCAAATTGAAGAAGCCCATTAAAAGGAAGAAGAAGAGGAAATTTTTCATATGGAGGAAGATCTTGAGGATCATTCATATTGCAAAGTATTCATTCATGAAAGGTTCTTGAATGTTGTTAAATAATATCTTATCCTCGATCTCTCCGATGAAAATAAAATCAGCACTATGGAGGAGGATGAAGGAAAAGGTGGTGCAAGATCCATTGAAGAATACTTTTGTAGCCTCACACAACTCACTATAAAATTGATAACATTTTCCTTTTTTTCTCTCTCTAGATGGCTTCATTACATATGGTGATGAAGAAAGGAACATGTTGAAAATAGAGTATGTGGAAAGGCTACAAATAATAATAGAAGGAAATTCTAATCTTGAACCCTATCATGAAACAATGTCTATTTCTTTCACATAGTACAAACAAGTTCGTGTGTGTAAAAGAAGGTTTTTGAATATTATTTAAATATTCTCAATCTTGATGATAACATCCTTGCCATGGAGGAAGATAGTAAGAAAAATTCTAAGCTGATTTACATTGAAGAAATTTGTTCAAAACAAAGTGAAAAGTGACAAGATTCTTAGGAGTGTGTTCGAAATCATCTACTTCTATCCACTTTGGAATGCTCCATTGGTGCAGTAACAATAGTTCATATGGAAAATTTCACTTGCATGTAAATAATCCTTCATGGAAATAATTGAAGGTCGCAATCTCAAGAATGATATCAAGATGTCCTTCGAGCATATGGATATCAACAACAATGGTTTCGATAACAACAAAATGAAAATGTACACCATTCTTGTGAAAATATTAAAAATCATATTGCACTCACCATTCTTCAAGGTTTGATGTGCCTTGAACATATTCCCACATTGGAACATTTCTCAGAGATTGATGAGGGCCTCCATCTCAATGATATAACCTCTATTTTGGAAAGTATTCACTTAGGGAAGCAAAGCGAGATGTTTAGAGAAGTACTTTAATGGAAAGAAAATAAAAATTTCTCACTCCTTTCGAGTACCTTGCTGATGTAAGAGATGTGTGAACAAGGAAGAGTGGAAAATTCTATGGAATGAGGTTTAAGAACATCAAAGCTTTGCTAACTCGTCTATGGACCATAAGATTAGAGCTAAACAATAAATTATCTATCTACATGCATATATAAACTTGAAACAAACATTCAAACCCTAACATATCTAAATATCTCTCTACTCCATGAAAGATTAATGAATGTGAACCTAGTTTAGATTCTAAGCAATCAAATTGTGTGTTGTTTGCTCCCAAAAATAGTGAAGAGATCTCTCCAAGTTGGCTACAAGGCCAAGCTTGGATCTTCCCTTACTAACTAGATTTGGAGTTGATGGATGTAAGATGGAGGAGCTTTAAACAATGGAGTATGGCCAAGATCAAATGTCTTATAGCTTAAAGCTACCACAAATGAGGTCTAATGCCTTTCTAAAGTGTTATGATATTTTGTTATGTAAACAAGGTGTGCCTTTGAAAGGGAGGGGTGACCCTTCTATTTATAGTTTTCCACTTGGGAGATTTTGGAATTCTTGTGCATGTGGGACTAAAGTCTAAAAATCACTTTAGGATTAGGAGCTAAGTAAACATGCTTTAGACTAGTTAAGCTAGGATTAGGCTAGTTAAACTTGATTAACAAGTGATTAGAGACTCATTGAGAGTTGGGAGGGGTTTGGTTAATCATTTGTGACTGATAGATAGCCTAGGAAGCCAATAGAAGTGATCTAGAGGGGAATAGGAAGATGGTTTAGCTAATAAAAGGGGGTTTCATTAACCAAATGGTATAGACGATTATACGAAAAAGAAGGTTTCATAAATGGGCATATGAGAATGAATCAAGGAGTAGCTAATTGAAAAAGTGTTGACAATTAGTTGAATTGAATGAAATGCCAAGTATAAGCATATTTTAGGTGTCTACATTTTCCCCTCTTTAGGTGGCGTAAGTGACGCACTTCAAAAATAGTTCTGACAAGCATAAAAAGTAGAAATTTTGAAAGGGTGGAAGAAAAATGAGTAGAATGAAGGATTCCCCCTTGATTTTCAATGGGGTGATGGAAAAAATGGATTGATGATTGAAAAGATGATAGAAATAGAACAAAAGAAATAATAGTGTGAAGAAGAAGAAAAGAAAGGGGATATAGAAGAAAAGGAGTATGATGAAGGGGGAATGAGCTAACATCCATCCAGATTACTTTTAAATAAATTTATTTTCATCACATTTCTAATGATTTTCATTATCGGTCCTTATTAAAAAGAATGAACAAAAGTGTAGTATGACATGAAAATCCATATACGAACAAATGCCCATTGCTAAAAACTAACTCGATTCAACATAAAAATGTAATGCAATACGATAAAGTAAGATATGCCTAACTCCATGAAATATACATAATGCAATGCAATATGAGAAAGTAAACAAGATAACCTAATCAAGAAACATAATGTAATGTTTTTGTTATCGAGCTTTAGTTTCGACCTTTGAATTAACAATAGGGGTTGATGATGGTGCCCCAAGCAAGGATACATGTACGGGGAATAACGGAGGACACTTAGGTCTGATGAAAATTTAATGTGCACTATGAAATAGTACCAGAAAATATTTGTGCCTCATAGTATAGAAAATGTAAGCATCTTAGCTTTTGTTGATGGAGGTAGATAAAGAATATTTATGTGTCATGCACATGAAATGGTGAGAACCAAAGAACAACATTTTGTAGGATGATTTTCAATTTTTAGAAGTTTTTTGAAACATATTTGAATGTTTTTGTGATTTTGAAAGTTTTCTAAAGCTATGTACAGGAAGACAAAGAAGCGTGGATGCCCCTAGTGATAGATGGGATGTACAAGGGCAGAATGCCATGTGCATGTGCAAGAAAGTGAAGATGTGAAAATGCCCTAACATTAGGTGGGAGTATTCAAAGGAAAAATCTTCATGCATAGAGGATGGATCAAGGCCAATATGGATAGGTTCAATCATGATGATGAACATAAACCAATGACATGCTAGGAAGGAACTAGTATGCCCCCACCGTATGCTAGCCAAGAAGTCGTACGTTAGATAGAAGTGACAGATTTACTTTTATGAAAGGGACAAAGGTGTTTGCAAACATGGAAAAAAGGTAATCTTATACACATGGATGTTCTCAATGAAGTAAAAGAACGATGTGAATGATATGAATATATCTTAGAATCCTTGTCATGAAGAAGTGATTAGAAAAAGGCACAAATCTTGAGACAAGACATGTACTAAAGAAAGAGTCAGAACAAGGTCTAACAAAATGAAACTTGGTACCATACTAATTATGTTCACTCATAGAGATCCAAAGATGTGTACGTGGAATTTATTACCTCTTGGAGAGAATATTTGATAGGCAAAAATGAGGACAAACTAACCAATGTGTAGGAATGATTTATTTTGATAGGTGACAGGTGATTTGTGAATGGAGGGTAGAAGGAAAGCCGTACATTTCTCCACTTCTAGCTAGGCATCCATAGCCCTAATAGAGTTGTATTTGATTCTCGATCACAACATTTCTCTACTACCAACCAGTGTTTCCATAGCCACTGATAGATATTATTAGAAATACACCAAGAGATAGTTATATATCAATTTGCATTTGCTTTTAATTTCTAGCTTTTGATTTTTGATTGATTTTTATTCTTTTGCTTTTAGAAAACTTATTTCAGCTCTCTACATTATTTTGAAGAGGGGTTAAGAACCACTAATGGCTTGATGGAAGGAGGTGGAAGTGATTGGGAGGACAACATTGGCTAGTGTCAACAAATATATCCAAAATTTCTTTCACAACAAGTTTATTAGATGTTGAATGTGATAAAATCTCTAAGAGGTAATTTGTTATTTAATTTACTAAGGTGATAAATGACCAGTGGTCAAACAGATACCATAGATATAAATGTCACCAGATACGAGTGAATTGGATAACTAGAATATCACGAAGGGATGAAAATGGTGGATGAATTACATAGGAATGGAATGCGAAGGGAAGAAATAACATCCATGTGTACACAATACCCGATTGTAATGTTTGATCTTTGTACCGATGATCTTTTTATGTTTTTCTCAATTTTTTTGCATTTTTGAATTTTTTAAAAATGTTTTTCCTAGTTTTTAAAGGATCGGGACTAATAAAGTTACTTGGCGTGATAAGATCCAAAAACAATGTTTGTGAATTCCTTGATAAGGGAAACTAGGTGCATTTTTATCAAGCATTACGTTATCACCAATCTCAATGATCGAGGTGAGCTCATACTCAACAAATGACCGTGATTTATCCTGAAGCATGGATTTCACATGTGGGATCTTGAGTTCCCTATCCGTTAGTTTCTTCACTCTGCACCATACTTGATGGGTACATTGGTGTGCATTCTTGAATCGTGGTGGATTTTGAATTTTAAGATTGTTAGAAGTGTTGAGAACTTTGGAGCTCTTGGAAGTTTTGACCCAAGCTTGATTAAGGAATTTTTGGGTTTCTTATAAGGTGACACGTTACTTATATGATCCCAAGAAGGAGGAGAAAGTGAATGTGGAAGTTTATAACTGATGTGAGAAATGACCATGGGATGAAAAGAATAGGGTCTAAGAATTGAAGATGATGGGCTGCCAGGGAAGTGAGGCACTAATAGAATATTATGAAGGGATGCTAGAATATGGCCCTAAGATGGAAGAATTTAGGCTATGAGGACATGACACAAGAATAGAAGAGGATGGATACCCAGAGAGGTGTCCCATAGACAAAAGAGGATGAAGGGATACTAGTAGGCGGCCTAAGAATAGAAGGTCTTGAGCTACCCAAAGGTGACCCATAAATAAAAATAATGGAGGGCTAGTAGGACATGGCCCCAAAATAAAAGAATATGGTGAGGGACTACTAGGTTGTGGCCCAATCAGTAGACGAGGAGGGACTACTCATAGGTGTCCCATAGATAGAGGAGGATGAAGGTCTACAAGGATTTGGCCCAAGAATAAAAGGTAATGGGATACCAAGAGATGACGCATGAGTCAAAAATGGAGAGATACCCGGGGGTAGCTGCAGGATAGAAGAATACAATAGGCTACTCGGTGGTGAGCCAAGGTGAGATTTTGATAGAGGAATGATTGGGTAATGAGAAGATAGGCCATGGATCAATGCTAAACCCTGACATCTCATCATGCCCAGAGGAAGGTGAATATGGAATAACAGAAGAAGAATTAAGTTCCATGACTTTAGGCTCTTCCTCTATATTCTAACAAAAGAGATAAATTTCTTCACTCCAATACGTGAGCATATAAAGTTCAAGAAAGAAACCCCTTTTGCAATCCTCTAGAGGGATATCTTCGTATAGCCTAATTGTTGCATCATCCCGAGAAAAACCAATTAGTAGATGTTGTTTTATTCAACACCTCTAGAAGAAACAAGTCCGATAAGTGAGGAAGATTGATTGACAAAAGAAGATGAAGATGTTCGATGATGTAGATGAGGGGAAGGCTTGACATTATCACTCCCACGAAGGGTTTTGACAATTCTTTGAAAATATATCTTAGCACATGGCTTCTTTCTAATGGTTGGACATGGTTATAGTCATTGATCCTTAGAATATAGTTGAGGAAATGGTACGATATGATTGAAAGGTCTCAAGGGTCGAAGAGGTATTAAAATTGGACTAATAGCGAGAAGATGAATCCATAGAGGAAGTATGTCCGAAGGTAGGCATCTCATGAATAGATGATTTTGATTTGGACCTAGGTCATTTTTATACAAGATGATGTAATGTAGGAAGAAAAATAGGATCATATAGCCATTCGTTAAGTTACGATGTAGGATTTGAATTGGATGATTGAATAGAGGGAATCTGATTTGTGGAAATTTTTGATGGAGGAAGGGTTCATCGAGGTGATTGACAAAGGAGGTCCTCTCAAGAAAGGGGGATCGTGATTTAGGATTCAATCTAGGGTATCTGAATAATATTTTGGATCCGAATGTTCGAAAAGAGTGGGAATCAATGGTAGTTTGGATCCAATTAGAAGAAAAGTGGGGGTAAATTTAATAATAATTTGGATCAAAAGCTTCCAAAATATACCACCGACTATGAGTGAAGGTGGGGAACAGGGTACCTGAACATGCCCTCTAGCATGAAGAACCAAATGAGGTTTAGTCATAATGGGAATATTTTGATTTGAATTCCTAAACCGAGGTTCCGTGTTTTGGTAAGTGTGAGGAACCACACAATATTCAATCATTGTTGGCATCATTTATGTAAAAATTCCTAGACCTAGATACTGTGATCAAATTCCTTCAAAGTGAAGAAAGTTCCATTTCGATTCGGTAGCATAATGAAAACCAACTAGACATTTCACAAGTATGGAGATGTGTGCATGATTTTCTAAAGAAGGTCTAAGGAAAATAGACATCGTGATGATGTAATCTCAATGAGATCGAAAATTATTGTCTTAGAAAACAAGTTTTCTAGATGAATGATCACAAGGAACAATCATGCAAGTGTGAAACACAAAGCCAATCAATAAGGAAATAATCCCTATGTAAAAGTGTCCGTAAAATGATAGTTCAATGTAAAGACGCTTAACACAATGTCAATACTTACGTCAAGCTAAAAATTAACAAGGTGTAAATATTAACAAAGGGTAGATGTGATTCCCAACCAAAGGATACCACAAAGAGTTTAGCAACTAACAAGGCCTAAATGTCAAAGGGCGAGGATTACAAATGTAAGCCACATAACCACACCAATTGGACACGTTAATCAAGCTTCATGAAGAAGTGAGATATTAGTGCCAAAGTGGTATTGAAATGACACAAACAAAGTAAGTGACACTCTTTAATATTTTAGACAATGTTTGAAGTAAAACTAAGTCAAAGTATACTAAGGATGTGCTAAAATGTGGGCAACATAATGACATAATGAGGACACTTAGTTCATTTTTACGAGAAACATGACATAAGTATTTTAATTGTGTTGAGATAATGTGAACAAGGTAACACGTCAAAGGGAGACCAAATGATGAATCAATCCTAACTATGATGATGATCTTGAAATCAAGATCAAGTGGCCATCAAAGATATAAGGACACATCCAAGAACTTTAGATTTTTTTAAAATCAGCTGCAAACATGGATGAGTGTAAATGGACAAAAAGTGGTAAAAATATCTATGAAAACACTCCCAAAAGATGCCTTCTTTTTTCCCAAATGGGTAACAAGAATGCAAAGGTATATATCAAAAGAGGTGGAAATAAACTAAGTGTCACTTGGGTAGAGTTTAACCTCATCCTAAGGTGAGAAAGAAAAGTTAAGCTAGAGTGATACATTGTAAATCTCGTGATGAGTGACACTTAGATCAAACTTAAGTGGATTCAT
The DNA here is from genome assembly GCA_018340775.1 of Taxus wallichiana var. yunnanensis. Lineage (NCBI taxonomy): Eukaryota > Viridiplantae > Streptophyta > Pinopsida > Cupressales > Taxaceae > Taxus > Taxus wallichiana. The sequence continues at coordinate 432,103,473 of CM031241.1, read as the reverse complement.
TACCGTGTTTAAAAAAAAGGATTTGAATCTAAAACATTTATCACTTCATAATGGTCAAGACACGATCTTGGACTAGTAAAGTGGCCTCCAAGAAAAAATGGCTTTCCTAAAAAGATCACTCAACTAGGTGTTAACAGCTTTATCTAATGTGAGCTCGATTTCCCAAAGATTCACACTTGACTAGTTTGGAAGTATCTTGAATTTACTCTACCCCCTTATGGTATAATGTGAAACTAGTGTGTTTAGTAGTATCATCACTAGGGTCACGATATGGAAAACTTTGACTCTAACTCATAATGTAAAATCTAGTCAAGTGGGTAAGCGGAGCGCTTCCTGTTTCATCCACGAGGTTACTCAGTGGTGGACTACTTTAGGGTTCTTAGAACCACCCCATTGTTGTAGCTTAATGCATTATTCCAAAGGGGTTATGTTCTAGTTGAGTGGAAAATGACGTTCCCTTTTTTGAAACCTTCAATATAATGTGATGAAAGTGGTGTGTTTTTTATCTTTCTTAGCTTAATGTGGTTTTAAGTAGCACACCATTTGGAAACCTGTATGAAAACATGTATTAGTGGGCTTGTGTTTCAAACCTCCTTTCTTTGATAGACAAGTTTTGGTTCTACATGCAAAGAGTTAGTAGTTTGAACCACAAAAGATTGTGATATCAAAAGAGAGTTTGCATGTCACTTTTTATTCCTAAGATCACCAAAAATGCACAAAGGAAGAGCATACACAACACAAAAACCCAAATAAAACAATATATGGAAAATAATTTAAGTGTTTTGTAAAAGGAAACTCATTTTAGCCAACTTTGAACTTTAATCCATTTTAAAGCTTAAATTGAAGTGTTTTGGAAGTAAAATAGAAGGTTTTGAAACATTTTTGATTCCCAAGATCACCTAGAAGGTGTGAGGGAAGAGCATACACGTTTCAAAGGACCCCTACAAATGAAAAATGTGAAAAATCAAATAAGTTAGCATAAAAATATGAGACAAAAGAAACCTAAAATCACTATCATAACCCCGCAAAAAGTTAGAAAACCATGAAAATAAAAAAATTGGAAATCTATTTTTAGCAAATTTTCAGCAGTTTTTAGTATTTTACATTTTTGGAGGTCTCCAAGGAATTTTGGGAGTTTGATGATAGAATTTATTATACCAAAGGTAAATTAATTTCAGAGCTTCCTCACAAATTTCTCTTCATGCTCTTTTTGACACCTATTCAAGTTCTAAAACGCAATTGACGGACGAGGAGATATGAACCAAACTAAGAGCATTAAAAATAATAGGAAATTTTTTGATCAAATAGAGACACGTGCACATCAAGAATGATCCATGTGTGCCCCAAATGATGGATATACACACTAACCAATGAGTACGCGTGGCTATAGAATATGAAAGTGATTTTCAGCACTGCGACTGCCGAGAGACAAGTACGCTAGGGTTTCAACGAAGATGCCTCCTTCTCGATGGATATGCTTGCAAGCCAAAAGATGAATCAACACAATATGCTAAAAATAGACCTACGTGTCTAGGGTGATGGGTACACATGATAATCAATAGACACACCAATAGTTTGACATGTACACGACCCTTTGTAAATGACTCGGTGAAAAATATGACTAGATAGGTATGTGACCATTTCGATAAGTGCACTAGGGTTTCACCCGAGACACCTCCATCAAGGAAACGTACGCGTACACCACCAGTAAAACCTCGAGAAAATCATAGAAATGAAAAATTTAAAAGAGCAAACAAGTTAGTTTTTATCAATTAAAACCTATTTTTTAGATCAAACCCATTAAATGCTTTAACAAAAGGAAGAAAAAGATCTTTTAAAATGTGAAATTTGTTAAAAGACAAGCTTTTAAAACCTAGAAAGCATAAAAATGGTTAGAAATGGACATGAAAATCTTAAAAGACCTCCATTAATGGAGTATGGACTAAGATTCCCACTGGGTGCACCAAATGTGAACAAGGAAGAGTTGTAAAAGCTATGGAATGAGGCTAAAGAACCTCAAATCTTTGCTAACTCATCTATGGACCATAAGATTAGAGCTAAACAAGAAACTATCTATTTGCATGCATATATAAACTTGAAACAAACATTCAAACCCTAGCATATCTAAATATCTCTCTACTCCATGAAAGCTTAATGAATGTGAACCTAGTTTAGATTCTAAGCAATCAAATTGTGTGTTTTATCTCCCAAAAAAAGTGAAGAGATCTCTCCAAGTTGGCTCTGAGGCCAAACTTGGATCTTCCCTTACTAACTAGATTTAGAGTTGATGGATGTAAGATGGAGGATATTTCAACAATGGAGTATGGCCAAGATCAAATGTCTTATAGTTTAAAGCTACCACAAATGAGGTCTAATGCCTTTCCAAGTGTTATGATATTTTGTTATGTAAACAACATGTGCCTTTGAAAGGAGGGTGAGCCTTCTATTTATAGTTTTACACTTGGGAGAGTTTGGAATTCTTGTGCATGTGAAACTAAAGTATAAAAATTACTTTAGGATTAGGAGCTAAGTAAACATGTTTTAGACTAGTTAAGCTAGTATTAGGCTAGTTAAACTTGATTAACAAGTGATTAGAGACTAATGGAGAGTTAGGAGGAGTTTTGTTAATCATTTGTGACTGATAGATGACCTAGGAAGCCAATAGAAGTGATATAGAGAGGAATAGGAAGATGTTTAGCTAATAAAAGGGGGTTTTATTAACCAAATGGATTAAATATAGGGGAATACGATGAAGAAGGTTTCGTAAATGGGCATCCGAGAATGACTTGAAGAGTAACTAATTGACAAGTGTCGCTCGATCAGCTGAATTGGATGAAATGCAAAGTGTAAACATATTTTTGGTCTCTATAAGATGATTTGATGTGGTAATTCAAATAGGATGAATATTTTCCCTCTTAAAGACATGGAAGAATGGTATGAAGAGGAAGCATCAAGTTAGAAGAGTTTTGAGAAACTGACAAAGTGCTCATTTGATGGAAAAACAATTCTCTATGTAATATGAGTATGGATATGGAATTATGGTCATCCTTATTCTTCTCAAGCGTTGAAAATCCATCAAAAAATCATGGTTTGATCAAATAATAGATGTTTTGCTTCAAAGTTCGACTCTAATCCACAATTTCATGATGGCATATACTTCTCTCAAACCTATTTCGGTGCACGTACATTCTTTCCCCACCTCTCAGAGATATCCATCCCCCAACATAGTTTCCTATTTTTCATTGTGTGTTGTTTTCCTTTTTGTGTGTGTGTTCAATAAAACAGGTTGTGTAGTTTTTGTGACTCTAAATCCCAACGGATAAGGCATTGATATGTAAACTACATTAAGATTCTAGAGTTATCATGTCATGTCCTTTTTGTGCTCTAAAATGCAGAGGGTTTACTCAAAACCTAAACTAACTTTCCAAGGAGACAGGGTAAGAAGATGCATAAAATAAAACCTAAACTACAAAGGTGATGCACCGAGGAATGAAGAACACCTGTCTTGCCAATAAACACAAACCATAAAAATGCAATGCAAGATCATGCACAGATAACCAGATTTGCAGTGAAAGATCAAGAGGATGCAAATGAACACAGAGAGGGTTGAGAATCATCCACATACATGCATTATTTTCTCCAAAGATTGATACAACACACTACAAAATGCCAAGAGGCAAAGTTGCATTACAGTTTTTAATGGGAGGTTTGAACTCCACAAATTCACCTGCCAAAGAGAAGAAGGGAGGGGCAAAACAAGAATGTCCAACCTTTAGAAAGAAGCCCCTCCTTACAATTTATAGGAAGAATGAGAGAGGGAAGAGAGAGGAAATCCAAATCTACCCCAACCACCTCCAGGTTGCATTTAATTTATCTCATTATGGTGGTAGGTGAGAACCCTAGCAAACTTAAAAAGTGGCGAACTGTATTTTGCATTTTTAAGAACTTGTTCCCACCCAATTAAAGATATCCAGTCGTAGTTGGATAGAGGACCTCGTAAGCTTTCCAAAAAGTCCAACCTTGCGTGAATCCGAGCTCCCTGTGAAAAGTTATGGCCGTCTGAATATTTGGGTCGGTCCGTCTTCTTCACGCCGCTCTCGTAATGTTGCCTCAAGGTGCGCCATAGGTGCATCCATATTCATGTCGACATACCCTTACATGCACCAAGGTGAAAATTCTTTCATGTCGACATTCTGTGTCATGCACCCTTTACGTGCGCGCAAGTGCGCATTCTTTTCGCCATGTCGACACTTTCTACTTTCGCGCTCTTACTACGCGCGGGCGCATCCATTTTCATGTCAACACCTTCATGCGCCTTTACTCTACGCCTGGGCACATCCATTTTCTGTCGACACCTTCTCGCCTCTTACCTCGCGCTGCAAGGGCGCATCCATTTTCATGTCGACACCTTCTTCGTGCACCTTTACTCTTACTCGGGTGCATCCATTTTCAGGTCGTGCATCCATTTTTTATGTCGACACCTTTTCGTCATGCGCTTTACCTCGCACTCCAAGGGCGCATCCATTTTCCATTTTCGTGCACCTCTTACTCGCGCCAAGGGTGCATCCATTTTCATGTCGACACCTTCGTGGCGCTTTTACCTCGCGCCAAGGGCGCATCCATTTTCATGTCGACACCTTTGTCGTGCGCCTTTACCTGCGCCTTTGGTTGTGATGACGCAATAAAAATCGGGCTCGAGTTTCTTTTTGATTATATTTCTTCTGTTTGTCTATATCTACCCGGGGAGATATTTACAACAATTTGGTGACTCAACGGGATCACCTGCCTACTAGGTAGAAGATCAGTGGCCTTTTAGCAATCCATTGGGCATGGAGTCATAAGTAATAACCTGAAACCAACTTGATCTCTGATCCCGAGCCTGGTATCGCAACTCCTTCTTCGAGAGCATGCTGAACTGTAGAAATTAACCTGAGAGCAACAAAACCTGTGCCAAGCACTTAGGGAAATTGAAACCTAACTACAACAAGACGATGTGCATACGCACTTAGAGGAATTTTAAACCTAGGCTAATATTTACAAGGGTAAACCTTTTCCTTTTAGTAGCAATGTTTAAGATAGATTCCGTTAACTGAATCGGAGTTCTTCTCCATCCAATGTAGACAATTGGAAGGCATTACTACTTTTGCATTCCGTGACCATATAGGGGCCACTCCAAATGGCATCAAACTTGGAATGCTTTCCTGGTTTTGCCCGATCTGCATCCCATTTCAGGACTAGGTCCCCTTCCTGGAAGGTCCTTGCTCTTGCCTTCTTATCAAACCATCTTTTTACTAAGGCCTGATCCTTCTCAATCATCTAAACTGCATGCTCTCTGATTTCCTCCAATTCCATCAACTCTGCATACCTGGCCTCCATTGGTTTGAACTCGCATAAACTCCAATCGCTTCATGAGCTCCAATGCTGGCAATTCTAATGATATAGGCAATACTACCTCTTTCCCATAGACCAACTTGTAGGGAGAATTACCAGTAGACCTCTTTGGCATTATTCTGTCAGCCCACAATGCTGATCTTAGCTTGGTATGCCATGTCCTTTGGTTTTCATCCAGAGTCCTTCTGATGATCCTTAGCAAATTCTTGTTCATGGACTCGCTCTCGTCCATTACCCCGTGGGTAATAATTTGAAGAGGTGCTCAAATAGATTCCATTCTCGACAGCCCATTCTGTAATCTTGGAACCTATGAATGCTAATGCATTGTCTGATATGATAGTGGCCGGCACACCGAACTTGGTCACTATTCCTTCATAAAAGTCTAGTATGTTAGACTCATTTGCTTCTTTGAGCGCTACTGCTTTGGTCCACTTGGTGAAATAGTCCGTTGCCGTGAGAATCCACTTGTGGCCTTGGCTTGAGTTAGGATTTATGACCCCAATGAAGTCCAATCCCCATTGCATAAATGGTTGGTCAACCAAAATTGGGTGCAATGGAAGTGCTGCTAGTCTTTCTTTTCCTGTGAAGAGTGCACATTTCTTGCACTTTCTTATCCATGTATAGCAGTCACTGAACACTGTCGGCCAATAATATCCTGCCTTCATTATCTTGAGAGTTATTACTCATGGGGCGAAAATGTCCTCCGGAATCTCCATCATGAAAATCTTGTAACACCCTCTCAATTTGACCCATCCCAATGCACCTCAATAAAACTCCATTGATGTCCTTTTTAAACAAAACACCATCAACAAGCACATATTGAATGGCTTGTAATCTGAAGTATCTCCTCTTTGCTTTGCTCATTTCTGGAGGGCATAGGCCTGTCTGTAGGAAGTTTATCATACTCTGAGTCCAACAAGGAGTAGGCACATCATCATTTTCCTGTTCTTGACCACCCTGTAATACCAAGACAGTCTCTTTTTCATCACCTGCTTCAACTTGTTGACTCAAGGCTAGTTGTTCACATAGTCCCTTCCCACGTACTAGTTTGGTGACCTTGATCTCGATGTCATATTCCATGACACGAGTTATCCATCCTGCACGTTTCTCATTCAGATCCTTGTTTAGAAGGAAGTCCTTGACTCCCGCATGAGAGACCAATAATTGGATCTTGTTGTTTGAGACTAGGTGCTTGAATTTCTTTAAACTCCTGATCACTGCAAGGACATGCTTTTCAATGAAAGAGTACCTAGTTTCGTATTCCTCCAAGCCTTGACTGAAGAAAGCAACTGGTTGTTCTAATCCTTCTTTGTTTTGTTGTGCCAGGATTGCAGAAATTGTGTCTCCACCACCAAAGGCATATAACATGAAATCCTTGGAGAAGTCTGGATTGACGAGAGTCGAGCTTGAGATATAGCCTCTTTTATTGCCTCAAAACTTGCCTTGCCTTCAGATGTCCACTTAAATGCCATGCTCTTCTTCAACATCAGTGTTATTGGCTTTACGAGAGCTGCAAAGTTTGGAACAAACCTGCAGACAAAATTGATCCTTCCTAAGAAGCTTTGAAGAGCCTTCTTATGACTTGGCAATGGCAACGCTCGAATTGCTTCAACTCTTTCTGGGTCAATCATCAATCCCTCCTTTGAAACAATATGGCCTAGAAGTTTTCCTTCGTGAGCCAGGAATATGCATTTTTTGGGATTCAATGATACCCCAAATCTTCTACACCTCTGAAATACCTGCCTCAGATGAAAGAGGTGATCCACTACATTTTTGGAGAATACAGTGATGTCATCAAGATATATCGTAACTATTTTATTGATCAAACACCTTGAATGCCATATCCATTGCCCTTTGAAAGTGGCTCCAACATTTGATAGGCCAAATGGCATCTTCTTGTAGGCATATGTGCCCCATTTGGTGGTGAAAGCCATCTTGAACTGGTCATCTTCCTTCACCATTACCTGATTATACCCTGAGTAGCCATCTAAGAGAGAGAATCTCTCCGAACCGGATACCACTTGCAATATTTGTTCCATTGAAGGAAGTGGGTAATGGTCTTTAAGAGATGCCCTGTTGAGGTCTCGGAAGTCTACACACAACCTGATTTCTCCGCTCTTCTTCCTGACCGGAACCAAGTTTGCAACCCAGCTTGAGTGCTTGATCGGGAATATAATGCTTGCCTCTATTAACTTGTTTAGCTCTTTCTTCATTAGAGGCTCAATGTGAGGGTTGACTGGTCTCTGCTTCTGCCTGATGGGTTTAGCATCTGGATCCAATTCTATGGTATGTTGTGCCAACTTCGGATCGAAACCTCTCAAGTCTTCATACCAAGTGAAGGCATCTGGAAATTCTTGGCAAAGTTGTATGAAATCTGATTTCTCCCGCTCAAAGGGCCACTTTGCCAATTTGAAGTGTTTTGCCTTCCCAACCGGAATTGGCTCAATCTTCTCTCTGACCTATATGTTAGCCTTTTCCTTACGGAACTCGTCGTTAGGGTCAAGATAGACTCCAATGTTACTAAACCCTCGGGAAGCTTGTTTGTCCGCAAATCGCACTACTTGATCCCCATACTATGCTGCTCTAATCTGCCTTGATTCCTAGCCGAGAATTCAGCCTCTTCTTGTAAGAAATTGACGATCTCTGATCGCTCTCAAACACCTACCACTTGTGTTATTATCTGAACTCTCGGCCTCACAATCACATGGATATGTGGCTGTGTTTTTTCCCTTTTGATGTTGTCAACCACATCAAACATTGCTCCAACAGCATGAGCCTATCCGCGGCTTCATTTTTCTTCCTAGGTATGGACACGATGTTGAAAGCTTCGAAATCCTCAACGAGGTCCCATACCCTATTCTTGTAGTTCTTTAGCAGTTCATTCTTTGTAGCATGTTGTCCCCTGACTTGATTGATGATCAGCTCGCTATCCCCGAACACCTGCAAGTTCTTTATGCCCTTTTTCCTAGCCCAATGAAGTCCATGAATCAAGGCCTCATATTCAGCTGTGTTGTTTGAACAAGAAAACTGGAAACGAAAAGCTGAATAATATTTGATGCCTTGAGGTGAAACAAGCATAGCTCCTCCTCCTGCACCTTGCCTACTCCTTGATCCATCGAAAAATAATTTCCATACCTCATTGTCATCCTTATGGTTTTGTTTGGTGATGCTAGGAATAGGCTGGTTTTCTTCATGTATGCAATAGACTCCTAGCTCAGATTCTTCTACTTCTTGGTAGGGATCAAAAGCATGTACCTTGCTTGCCCATTCATCAAGAGTTAAATCTGGGATGCTTCCAACTTTGGTGTCAGCTTCATCTGTGCTTTGATAATCTTCTTGATCAAATGCTGAATAATTGGCATTGATTTGGCTTGGAGTATGAGGCTCAATATGAAAGTTTGCAATTGGTTCAGATCTGATTGTGACCTTAGTACCATATCTTGTTCTGAACAACATGTGTGACCAATCAGCAGATAAGTAGCCTCCAATTCTAGCTGTGAAATCCCTTGATAAGCATAGGGCAAATAGTGGTGGCAAATCTATCACTGACACATCTTGCAAAATGGTAACATTGGGGCATGCATGCAAGGTAAGATTCAAACTTTTAATCACTCCCACCATTGCTACTGTTGTCCCATCCAATTGCACTACCCCCTTTGATATTACTTCATATTGGAGACCCAGCTGATCAGCTATTTGCTTAGGCATGACAGAACTACTTGCCCTAGAATCAATCATGCAATTGTGTACTAGTTTATCCTCAATGATTAATGAAACATAGAATGGAGGGGGCTTCAAAAATTTACCTTGTTGTCCTCCATGATTCCCTTCAGGCTGAGCAGCATTTGTGAGGACATTCTCTCACATATGGACCTGCTGGTTCAAGTTGACCAATTCTTCATGGCAGCTTGTAGAAGATCTCTTTGGCCTAGGGATGGATAAAGATTCCCACATTGATATATTCACATTTGTCTTCTTCATTTGATCAATGATGCTAAATGGGGATGAAACATCTCTTTGTTGTCCTTTAGTCTCACATTCTTTCTTGTGCATGGGCAACAACAAATGGCATGTGAATTGGTTTAGAAGGTGGTTTGGGCTGTCCTCGCATGTTTGAGCTGCATTTTGCTTACCAACAACTTGTGGAGTGATGGAAGGTCAGAGATCACTGGAGCCAATGACTGCCCTTCACCAATATTCCTTCTTTGATCTTGTGTTAGCTGCTACACTCGAGAAATTGTTTGATTCATGCCACAAAATCCTCACTTGCCACATTCGCAAGTGCGGTATCATTTGAGCTGTGTTTTGCCGAGATGTCCCTTGTTGCTGATTTGTTTCGACTCACTTCACCCTCAACGCCAAAGCATTTGTCACCATCAAGGCTTGGTTCAAAGCACCATTAAAGCACATAGATTGGTCAGTGAGGTTCATTGCATGGGAAACACCAATCATACTCTTGAGCTATGTTGTTTTGGACTGCACTAATGCTTTAGAAGCTAGATGCAACATCAGGGGTTATAGGCTGAAATGGTCTATTAGCTGGAGGCCTTACTTGGCTTTGATTTTGATTTGCAGCCTGATGAGCCGGGTGACCTATTTTGTTGGTATGGGGCCTAGCCTGGTCACTACGCTTGAGGCCGATATGGTCTAGCACTTTGAGCTTGTTGTCTTTTGATAGTCACCACTCATTTCCAAGGTTCTCGCAATTGTTTCATAACCTCCTGAGTTCATTTGAAGCACTAGAGGATGAAGTAGAAGTTTCATTTGAACTTTGATTTCTAGGAGTGGGAATAGAGCCAAAGTGGGTGCTTGACTAGTGCTTGATTTTCTAAGTTTGGATACAAGGGCATGGGAGGCTCAGGAGCCACTTACCACCTTGAATAAGACAGTTTTCAGCCCTAATGGCAATGCTATAAGCAGCAGTAAGGTCAGTGCCTCCCATAGATTGAATTAACATAGAAATATCGAATTCAAAGCCTTAAGATAGTATAGAAAAGCACCTTCAAATTGTTGGCCTAACGGCCACCGAATCCTATCCCAAGACCTTTGAAATCTGAAGTTGAAGTCACCACCGCTCATTGGGAGCTCTCTTGATAGTTGTCAATTGTTCTAGTAGAGACAAATTGTCTCCTTTTCTCCAAACTCGCCATGGAGAACTATGCATAATCGATTCCAATTTTGGATAGTACCACCTCCAAGGCTCCTAAACCATCACAATGCCTTCCTTTTGAATGAAGATGCCAACAATTTGACAAAGAACATCCATTTCATTTATCTCATGGATTGCACAAACGTTAGCAATGTCTTTGACATGATCACCAGTGAGTGGTATGATTTTCTCCAAAGTGAAAATGGAATGTTCTTCAATGCTGCAATTGAACTGATTCTCATGTATCGAGGGCAAGTGGATCTGCCGCCAAGAAAATTGACAAAGGGATTCGGTGGTTGCGCCATTCTGATTGGCCTGAGAACCCTTGTTGATGTGAGAAAAGGTCTACCAGTGGAGGTGTAGACAAAGTCCTAGTTAGGTGGAGATGGTGATCTTCGTGGTCTTCTTCCTCTCCTTCCTCCTCCTGGTGATAGTTGCAAGTGGACAAATAGCCCCTCTTCTCGAGTATCAGACCTGGTTCGAATTCTTCTCATATGCCTGGGCAACTTTTGCTGCTATACCACTGAATTCTACCCCTTCGGAGTCGCCAGATGTGTTAGATAATGAGCCTCAAAAGGCTAGCTTATGCCAAGTTACACACCAAACCTGACAATATTAAAAATAGAATTTAAAACTTGAAGGACCTAGAAGATACAACTCTTCAATTTGGTTATGGGGGTATTGTTTTGCAGCTACTAATCTCCGAAAGGTACAGTGAAAACTCAGGTCATGCAAGGCAACTGGGAAAACCCGAAATACCAAAAACCATGAAATTTTGAAAGTCAAAATCTCAAAAATCTAAGAATACCCTTTTGAAGATTATCCCCCGATCTATCAACTGGTGAAATTTTTACTTGTTTTGAGCAAGTTAAGCCCTTGAAAATCGATTTCAAAGTTCAGCCTGGAAGGTAAAAATCTGAAATTGTAAAACCTGTAATTTTTAGTCCAAATTTCTTGAAAATTCCTTCAAATCTTGTGGAATGACCTCTTGGTCCCACCGGCATGCCAAAACTATTGATGGTGAATCACAACACCCTGAATGTCTGCAACTCGATGGGTTGAGACTCTCAAGCACGATTGATAACATGGAGCTTTTCCCAAGTGTGGGACCTTGCGAAAACGGAAAAGCTCTCCGATGAAGGCCGGTTCCTATTCCTCTGTTCAGATGCACACGTAAAAATGCAGAGGGTTTACTCAAAACCTAAACTAACTTTCCAAGGAGACAGGGTAAGAAGATGCATAAAATAAAACCTAAACTACAAAGGTGATGCACCGAGGAATGAAGAACACCTGTCTTGCCAATAAACACAAACCATAAAAATGCAATGCAAGATCATGCACAGATAACTAGATTTACAGTGAAAGATCAAGAGGATGCAAATGAACACAGAGAGGGTTGAGAATCATCCACAGACATGCATTATTTTCTCCAAAGATTGATACAACACACTACAAAATGCCAAGAGGCAAAGTTGCATTACAGTTTTTAATGGGAGGTTTGAACTCCACAAATTCACCTGCCAAAGAGAAGAAGGGAGGGGCAAAACAAGAATGTCCAACCTTTAGAAAGAAGCCCCTCCTTACAATTTATAGGAAGAATGAGAGAGGGAAGAGAGAGGAAATCCAAATCTACCCCAACCACCTCCAGGTTGCATTTAATTTATCTCATTATGGTGGTAGGTGAGAACCCTAGCAAACTTAAAAAGTGGCGAACTGTATTTTGAATTTTTAAGAACTTGTTCCCACCCAATTAAAGATATCCAATCGTAGTTGGACAGAGGACCTCGTAAGCTTTCCAAAAAGTCCAACCTTGCGTGAATCTGAGCTCCCTATGAAAAGTTATGGCCGCTCAATATCCGGGTCCGTGGTCTCGCTTCTGCGCCGCTCGTAATGTCAGCCTCCTGAAGGTGCACCATAGGCGCATCCATATTCATGTCGACATACCCTTACATGCACCAAGGTGCAAAATTTCATGTCGACATTCTCGTGTCATGTCCTTTACGTGCGCCAAGGCGCATCTTCTCGCCATGTCGACACTCTCTTACTACCTTTTCTGTCGACACCTTCTTCATGCTTACCTAAGGGCGCATCCATTTTCATCCATTTTTGTGTCGACACCTTCTCGCCATTTTCATGCCTCTTACCTACGCCAAGGGCACATCCATTTTCATGTCGACACCTTCTATCATGTGCCTCTTACCTATGCCAAGGGTGCATCCATTTTCGTGTCGACACCTTCTATCGTGCGCCTCTTACTTGCGCCAAGGGCGCATCCATTTTCGTGTCGACACCTTCTGTCGTGCACCTCTTACCTGCGCCAAGGGCGCATCCATTTTCGTGTCGACACCTTCTGTCATGCACCTCTTACCTACACCAAGGGTGCATCCATTTTCATGTCGACACCTTCGTACCGTGCGCCTCTTACCCGTGCCTTCACCGTGTTGGTGATGCAATAAAAATTGGGCTCTAAGTTTCTTTGATAAATAAATGAGCAGCAATATCATATATTATTATGGAACTCAATGCAATACATTAAGAATGGGACTTACTTAAATAGGTAAGGAATAACAATCTAAGAACCAATCAAGGTCGTAGATCAAGCCATAAATCAAGGAAATAACTAGTCATCAAAGAACTAGTCAAGACCATAGATTTAGGAGAGAACTAGACATTAATGATCTAGTCAATACTATAGATCAAGGAAATAATTATACCTAACAACTAGAAAATATCTCCTAATATCTAAATAAAATAATAGAAATATCCACACACATAAGTGGGTGAGGATAAATACAATAAAGGTAAATAAAGTACTTAGGTGAACATGAGCTAAGGTAAATATCTACTCTAACACCCCCTCAAGTGAAGATAGGGGCCAAAATAGAAGTGGCATGTCCATGATGAGTCCCGATAACTAGGCTCGATGAGGTACTCATGTACAATAAGCTGGGAAAAAGGGACACCGCAAGGTACCCAAAACCAGTAACAAAAAAGTAAAGAGAGTAAAGACCCGCTCCAAGGCATCCCAAGAATCTTAGATGAAAAACACATGTACAATGTTGAAGAATTTTGGTGTGCCTTTGTGGTCTCGAATCCACTTTGCTCAATCATAAAACTCAAAAACAAGCTGAAACTGGCTCCACTGAATAGCTCCATACAAGGAGATCATGCATTAATGGAGTGATGTTGAAAGTGTAAAAAAACACCAAACATAATTCGATCAAGTGCTGCAAATAGGTGTGCCATGATCCAAGAACAATAACCAAAGCAATAAGGCAAGGACACAAAATTCGAGTGTCATAATCCAAGAAAAGCTAAGGTAACAAGGCAAGGACACAAAACCCGAAGAAGCAGGATCAGCACCACACCCTCCCATACTGCTAAATGGGTGGAGTGGCACTACAAATCTGTATGAGTTGTCAAAACAACTACTCAAACACTAACAAACTAACACTAGGCTCCACCAGAATAGCTCCCCCACAAGAGAGACTATCAACATGCCAAAAGTGTTGAAAATATAGATGTAAAATCTCTCAACAAACAAGAGAGTTACATTACACCTGCTAAAGAAAAATGCTCAAAACAAAAACCATCACAATACAGAAGGTATAGAAAGTGGAGCAAGAGGCTGAATGGTGGAGGAGCCATGCCTGTAGAGTCCTCTCAATGAATGCCTATGTCACCTCCACGAGTGATCAAATATCCACCCCAAATCAACACGGATGGATGAAGAATATGCCTGCATATGACTTGGTGCAAAATGCACAATGGGTGCATGCAAAAGAACATCAGAATGTGTGTCAAGTTGATCATGTTTGAAAGCTGAAATCTCAGGTTTCTCAAGCCTGAGTGAAGATGTAGAACTCATGTGTTGCTCATGATCCTCAGAAAGAGTCGAGTGAATAAAAAGGAGCTCTGTCAATGTGTGATCCCAATGAAGTATCTGCTCAAAAACCAATGTCATGATGAGAATTCCACTTAACATGTGGAATAGAGGAAACAATACCTGTGAATGTCTATTAATGACTCTGCTAGTGAGACCCATAGAACGAGCATGTGAGAACTGAATGCAGTGGTATGCTTCTTAAAAATCCATGCAACTGAGTAGAAGTAGGATACACAACATGTGGTACTGTAATAGGCACAGATGTGGAAGAGCATGCAATAACAAGCCTCACAGGTTTAGAAGCATCAAAAGCAGGTTCAGGCTCAAAGAGTGGCAGATCAATGTCAGTGGGTACAAGAGCAACAGTTGCAAGTGGACTAGGAGCATGAATATAGTTGTCCACAATATGATCGTGATGCTATAGGCTAGCAAGTTTGTTCTGCAACAAGTGTATTATTGTATCCTTATCGTGAATGAGTGATTATAGGAGAGAATTTTTCTTCTTGAGTGATCTATTTTCTTCCACAAATTTTACAATATCCTCTTGAAGTACACATACTTTAGAGAAAAACATATCATTCTCGAAATTCATGATTAGTGTGAGTTGTCCCTCCTCTCATGTCGGAGGGTCATCTCACATGGGTTAGGTTTAGGGTTTCATATGTGTCATGCACTAGGGTTACTCAACACCCTATATGTACCCCTTTTCTATTCATTTATGAGCATGCCAAGACACTCCGCTGTCTTTCCTCTATGCAAGCTTTGTTTCTGTTGAGCAAGTTCTTCCATTACTGATCAATTTTTTCCTTTCTATCGCTGGAGCTTTCACGATTCCGTTGGAGTGCAACTACTTCATGGTGCCTCGTTCCGATTCGATTCTCGCAAACTCTTTTCATGGTATCGAGCTGAGATCGGGTAAACGTGCACTCAATTTATTTTTTTTTGCTATTACTCTTACTTGGTTTCATTATTTTACTCTGTATGCAAGTCTTTTGATCACTATTTTCTGGAAATTATCTTGCTAATATCTCTAACAAGCTTTCTCGGAAAGTTTTTTGTGTTTTTTTCTTATGCATGTTGTCTGTGGTTGCAGGATCCTTGAGTTCTTCAGTCGTGGTTGCTCATCAACGAACTACTGTCCCTCTTGACTTTTTTTTAAGACCTGCTTCAAACCGCCATCACTTCATTCACGCGTGTCCTGCATTTTTTTCTTCATTCCGCATTTTGTGGGTCGATTCTCAGGCATTTTAATCATGGACCTTCTAGGCATTTTTTTGATTGTTCGCTGCATTTTTTTTTCATCTACCACTTTTTTTATTGTTCGTGTGTTTTTTTTAATCATCATTTGCCACGTTTTTTTGCTTCACAGGGTTGTAAAAATCATCTGCCTCATTTTTTTGCTTCACAGGGTTGTAAAAATCATCTACCACATTTTTTTGGCCTGCTAAAACAAAAACAGCCTGGCAGAAGCAAAACGGCCCGTACACTCTCTTGACGCGGCCAGGCAACATTTCTCTATGTTTTTTTACCCTTGCACGCACGCATCATTTCATTTCACTTTTATTTATCCTCTACGCGGGCTTTATTCCTTGTTTTTGGTGTGGGCAACATAAAACGTGACTGTTCATTCCTCGTGCGATGCTCATTTTTTTCCTTTCAGGTACATGTACACACTTACACCGCTTAGTTTTGGTAAGTTTCATTCATTTCTTTTTTAAAAAACTTACTCAAAAACAATAGCTTTTTTAAAAAACGAGCCATGTTTTTTTATTTCTTGCTAAGTTTTTTTTGGTAAAAACATCAAACTTCTTTTTAGTAAGTTTTTTTAAAACATTTCTAATTTACCTTGTTTTTTAACATATGACAAGTTTCTAAAGAACTTTGTTTTAATTAGAAACATTTATCTTTTAAAAAAATCTTCATCTAAATCTTCATTAGATTAGATCTAATTAGTTTTAAATTAGATCTAATTTTTATTTAATTTCACATTATTTAAAAAATATATTTCCTTGGCATTATAATTTGGTCTTTGGATTGTTGTATTTTTAAACCTTCCGTCGAGTGCCAAAGACGAAGGGTGAGGTCCGGATTGGCAGGTGGCTAATCCCCCCTCGCAATACAAACAAACCCTATCTCAAATTCCATGTCATTTCCAATGAGCATACATACAACACCCTTTGCATGTGTTTAGGGTGCTTTTTTAATCCGTTTGCAGGCTTATTGGCTTTTTCTCATCAAATTATGGGAATTGGTTTTTGCTATAACTTTTGACTCGTTGCTCGGTTTTGAGCACTTCTTTAGTCAAAGTTGCATGTTTTTTTCACACTCTAGATGATGGGATCATTAGCTTTGTAAACACACTAATTTTATAAAGTGCCACATTCTGGGGGGTGTCTTTGTATTGCTTAATTCAGCTCATTCTTTTGAGCTTTGTTCAATTCCTTTTTTTTTGGGACTTGTGAGCGCATCCACCACAGTTTTACGACAAAGGGATTCTTTCATGCGACGTGAGATGCTTTTTCTCACCACCAGGGTTGGCTTTCACCTCCTTTCTATTTTTTGCTTGTGCTTGTTTACTGTTCCTCTTTGTCATGGCCCACGAAACACTGTTGTGGTCTCCTCTCTTGTGCGTTATTACGCTAATTGCAAGATGAGTTACCAAGTGTTTCAAACCACACACACGGACCCGATTGTAATCAACGCACTCAACTATAAAGTGCCAAAGTGGGGGGTTGTTATTGTCCTGGTGGTTGTGTTTCTTTTCTACATTTCTTTCTCTCTCTCTCACTATGGATGCACTTTCAATTCCTTTTCTTACACCATTCAAATTTTTCAAATGGAGATCAAAAATAATAATGAAACTAAGGGGTAAAGGGTTATACCGCATCACCATGGGAACTGAGACTGAACCATGATGAAACCTGAAAAATCTAAGTGGTTAAACCGTAGTGATGAAGCTTTAGGTCTTCTCTACATGTCCATTTCTCCTTACTTTCTCTTCCACATTGAGGCATCCTCAAACACCTACATCTCGTGTGGAAAATGTTGGATGCGATGTTTGGACAACTAGATGACATGAGAGCGCATGAGTTGGAAAACAAACTACTAGGGTTAAATCCTAGTGACTTTGAAAACCTACAAGCCTTCTTCTCAAAATTTGTCCACATTAGATTATTGTTAAAAGGATGTCAAGTAGAAAAGAAAGATTCTCAACTGATCTTGTCGATTCTCTCTAAGCTAGGTCCCGAATATTCTATCTTCGTGTCAACTTTCTACGCTACAAAAGTTTTTTGGGCGATACTTGGATGATGCCCTCCTTTGATTGTTTTTCATCCCAACTCATTCGAGAACAGACAAACTCATTCAAATGGGGTCTCTCAAGTCCAAGTCACATGCCCTTGTAGCAAGTACTAGCAAGGGAAAGAAGACTGAAAAGAAGAAAGAAACTAAGGATCAACCTAAGAAAGAAACCAAGATCAAACCTAAAAATGACACAAACACTTCGACTTCTGAGCCTAGAGCGCAGAAAAGCAAGTATTTGTGTTCCTATTGCAAGAAGACTGGTCACGACGAGCAACACTATTTTAAGAAATAGATTGATCACTTATCTCATTTACTTGAGAAAAATAAAATAAGTGTTCCTGAATCAATAAAACAAAGTGCTCCGAAGGCCGAGTCTTCTGCTGCAAAAGGTGCTAGAAATGATAAGAAGAAAGGAAAGGCCCTTGTAGCCAAAGTTGCTCCTTCATCGACATGGATTATAGATTTTGGTGCCTCGCACCACATGGGTTCTTCGCATGTTGAGTTTTCCAACATCAAACCTTGTGGAATGTCCCAAATCACGATGGGTAATGACACGACAGTGTCGGTTTTCAGTAGTGGATCGGTAGAGATGGATGGGGGAACATTTAACCAAGTGTTGAGTGTTCCTGATCTCTCTACCAATCTCCTATCGGTTTACCAAATTACTCACCTTGGTGAAGGAATGCGAGTGGAATTTGGTCCTAACTCGGTGATTATTCGTGAGCTTAACAATGACACTACAGTGGCTGAGGGAAAGGTAGATCACCGTTCACTGGTTGTACACCTTCTCCCACTTTACTTCTGATTCTACGCCCACTTCCTTGCTCACTCATGCAAATGAGGTTAGTAAGCTATGGCATGAGCGTTTTGGACATCTAAACTATCGCTACCTTGAACAATTGAGTCAAAACAAAATGGTCAACGGGTTGCCTCGCGTCAAGTTTTCTAAGGGTCTTTGTGAGGGTTGTACCCTTGGAAAGCATCCTGAAAAGAACTTTGACAAAGGAAAAGCCTGGAGAGAGCCACTCATCCTTTGATCTTGTTCACAACGATGTTTCTGGTCCATTTCCTTCTCCTTCATTTACTAGAGCTCTTTATGTGCTAACCTTCATTGATGACTATTCACGATATACTTGGGTATATTTTCTTAAGCTTAAGTCTGAAGTCTTTGAACATTTTCAGGACTTTAAGGCTCTTGCTGAGAAACAGCGAAACGGTCTATCAAGGTTCTTTGAACCGACAATGGAGGTGAATATGTAAACAATAGGTTCATGGATTTCTATACTTCTGAAGGGATCTCTCTGCAACATACAATTGCTTATAGCCCTTCATAGAATGGAGTCATAGAAAGAAAGAACCATACTCTTAAGGAGATGGCCACTTGTATGATTCACTCGAAGTCTCTTCCTCCGCAGTATTGGGCCGAAGCAGTGAATTGTGCAAATTACATTCAGAACCATGTTCCACACAAGGCAGTAAGAGGGATGACACCCTTTGAAGCCTGGTTTGGATGCAAGCCTGATGTTGAGCACTTTCGAGTCTTCGATCCAAGGCTATGGCTCGATTCCCAAGAAGAAACGCAAGGCCTTGGAACCACAATCCAAACCTTGTATCTTTGTAGGGTATCCTGATGGCGTGAAGGGATATCGATTGATGAATTCTACTTCTCATGAGCTATATATTGAGAGAAGTGTTAAGTTTGATGAGTCTTCTTCGACTTCTACTTCTCCACCTATAGAGGTTCTTCAGCTCGCTGATTCGGATTCTGACTCATCAGATGATGATACTATTGAGCGTGCTCCTCTTCCGATCCTCCCGACCATCAGATCTTTGAGTCTTCTGATTCTGACAGTAGTGATGATGAGGACTATGTCCCTTCTCACTCAAGTGAAGAATCTTCCGACTCTGAGCCTGATCCTCCTGGTCCCCTTTGGGCTAGGAAAACTTTGCAAAGTGTTGAGATTTAGTTGGAGATACTTCGATATGAGACGTACTCACTCGATTTCATTGACCCCACTCTTTCTTCACCTCCGCTTCTTCGATCCACAATCTTTCTAGGAGGCTTTCGTATTCCCGAGTGGGATTCTGCCATGGATGAGGAGTATTCTCTCTCATGAAGAACGATACTTGGGATCTCACCACTCTTCCGAAAGGAAGAAAATCATTCGATGTAAGTGGGTGTTCCAAACAAAGTATGGAGTAGATGGAGACGTCAAAAATTTAAAGCATAATTATTAGTAGCTAAGGGTTTCTCCTGAGATAGTTGGGGTGATTATACGAAACCTTTACTTTAGTTGCAAAGATGACTTCTATTCGATCGACTTCTAGCCATTACCACAAAAAATGATGGAAAGTCCATCAAATGGACGTTAAGAGTGCCTTCCTTCATGGTGACCTAGAGGAAGAGATCTATATGGAACAACCTTCCGTTATGTCCAAGATTCCTCCTCGCTTTGTAGTTAAAGAAGTCTCTTTATGGCCTTAAACAAGCCCCTCTGGGCTTGGTATGCCAAGATGGACTCCTTCTTACTTACATCAGGGTTTACTAGGTGTCACTCTGATCCAAATGTTTATATTCTATGGCAAGATGACTCCATACTCATTCTTGTTCTATATGTTGATGACTTGTTGATCACAGGCAACTCTTCCTCTATTATTGATTCTGTGAAGATCACCTTAGCCAACAAGTTTTCCATGACTGACTTAGGTCTGCTTCATTACTTCCTTGGGATCCAGATTTCACAATCTGACTCGGGAATCTTGATTTCACAACCTAAGTATGCTCTTGATTTGCTAGCTCGGTTTCAGATGTCCGATTGCAAGTCTTCTCCTACTCCTTTTCTTTCCGGGGTTAAGTTGGTTTCAGATTGCTCTACTCCCTTGGTTGATGGTACTCTTTACCGACAGTTAGTTGGGAGCTTGATCTACTTGACTCACACTCGACCGGATTTATCATATGTTGTTGGGATCGTGTCCAGATTCATGCAGGAGCCACATGAGCTGCATTGGAAAGCAGCTAAATGGATCCTTCATTATGTTCGTGGCACTTATGCTGATGGCATACACTATCATGGAGGGGTTGATATTGACTTGATTGGGTTCACAGATTCTGATTGGGCCGATGACTTAGATCATTCGAAAATCTACTTTTGGCTATAGTTTCTCTCTTGGTTTGGGTCCTATTAGTTGGTCTAGCAAGAAGAAAAATGCAATTGCAATATCATCTACAAAGGCAGAATATAGAGGAGCAGTTAACGCTAGCCACAGAAGCTATTTGGCTACAGGGTATTCTGACAGAGTTTGGCATCCACTTTCGGCGGCCTACCATTATCTACTGTGATAACACAAGCACTATCTCTATTTGCATAAAATCCAGTTTAAAGATCGCAGATGAAGCACATTGAGATCCATATGCACTTCATACGGAGCTTATTCATGATGGTATCATCGACATTCAATACATTCAGATAACTGATCAGATTGCATACTTATTCACCAAGCCTTTCACCGAGATGAAGTTTCTTCACTTACTTACGGCCTCTCTTCTGAGGTGAGGTCTTCACACCGCCCATCTTCTTAGGGCTATTTAGTCCTTCTTTTCTTCTTCTTCTTCTAGGAAGATTGTGTTTGTATATGGGCACCTTATCGTGCCTTAAGTTTCTTTGGGCCCCATTGACACATCTTTCTTAGTTTTTAGGAGTGTCTTCCTCTTCGTCTCGACTCATCATCACGCCGCTACCCCAGCTTTGATGAAGGGGGTGTTAGTGTGAGTTATCCTATGTGTCCTCCTCTCATGTTGGAGGGTCATCTCACATGGGTTAGGTTTAGGGTTTCATATGTGTCATGCACTAGGTTACTCAAAGACCCTATATGTACCCCTTTTCTATTCATTTATGAGCATGCCAAGACACTCTGTTTCCTTTCCTCTATGCAAGCTTTGTTTCTTGTTGAGCATGTTCTTCCATTATCGATCAATTTTTTCCATGCTATCATTGAAACTCTCACGATTCCATTGGAGTGAAACTACTTCGTGGTGCCTCATTTCCAATTCGATTCTCGCAAACTCTCGAACTAGACATCAAGGATCTAGTCAATACCATAGATCAAGGAAATAACTATACCTAACAACTAGATAATATCTCCTAATATCTAAATAAGATAAAAGAAATATCCACACACATAAGTGGGTGAGGATAAATACAATAAAGGTAAATAAAGTACCTAGGTGAACATGAGCTAAGGTAAATACCTACTCTAATAGTAATACCATAGGTTATTTAGGGGTATTTGATCATTGCATATACTTCGAAGGAAAGATCCATCAAGACAAGATTTTCTCGCGACTTGGGAAAGGTCAATTTCTAGTTTTTCTAAGGCTTGTGTACACCCCCTAGAATTGAATGAAAGGTATAAAATCATCATGTATGTGTATCAAATGTCCAATAATGTTTTTCAATAATTTTTGGAAGATTTTGGAGGTTCTATCGCTTATGGAGTAGTTTTAGCATGGGACTTAGAGGCCTAAGTAGTGCATAGTGCCAAAATAACTCATGAGCATCAAGAATAAAGAGTTGAGATATCCAAAATTGTATTTAGAAGGAAATTTATGGGATAAACCATATAAAATTTCATCAAAAATGCCTTCGAGAACTCAAGTTACGGCTCGACAAGTCACTTTACAAGGTAAAGGTGTTAATCATTTTTGGTGAAATTTTTCAACCAATGGGAGAGTGGAACACTTTTTTACACCAAGGATTTGGTGTATATGGTGAAATAAAATAAAAACCTTCCCATTGAGGCCCCTAGACCCCAATATGACCACCACTAAGCTAGTTAAACCCCATGCACATTTTTCTAGTCCCCTCACCTCTCCACCTCAACAAATCACTCTCCACTAAGTGGCCCAATAGGGATGGGATACACTTTATTTCACAAAATTTAACAATAAATTGGTGAAATTTTTGCACTAAATTTATCTCATTCCCAACTTGAAAAAAATTAAATTTATTCTAGTTGTCATGTTGCTTCCAACATTTTACGCTTCTTCCCGCATGCACACAAGAGAAAACTTCCATGCTTTGGAAATTCCTTCAATCCTCCATTTCTGCAACTTCCACACCATATACTATACCTATATCATCCCTACATCATCCTTCAACATAGATACAATGAAAAAATGGTATTTCCAATTAAAAATCATGAATGTGAGCTGTCACAAACCTTAGGGTCCAAAACGAAGAATTGATCATATCTCCCAAACCGTGCATCAAATCTTCATGAAAATTTGGGAAAGCCTTCCTAATCCAAATTCCTTGAACCTGGAAAAAAACCTCAAAATACCTCCCTACTTTTTAATGGCATCCATCTGAATTTTTTTCCCTAGGGTGGTCTTCCTTCATTTGTTGTCAATCGGGAAGTGGTTTGACTTGAAAATATGAAGATAGACTAAAGAGATAAAACCCAAAATGAATCCAACTTTTTGGAAATCCAACACTTAAAAGTTAAAATTATAAAAATAAAATTTCTTGTTCACACATTCCATTTTTAATAAATTTCCAAAACTGAAAACTCCCTCTAGAAGAAAGAATATTTAAAATCACGAAATAAAAAACTTGGGCACGTTTGGTAAAAATTCAAAAAAGTGAAAAATAAAAAAATAAAAGCATATTTCCAAAAATGGAAAGTGCTTTGAATTGACCCCAAGACATTTTTGACAATCTTGGAACATTAAGGAAACACATCAGTGCAAGAAACAGGGTGAAAAAGTGACACTACTCAAAATAGTAGTTTTGGGGACCTAGTTTCATAAAATACCAATTTTTAGTTTCAAGTGAGAAAGTTGCGGACAATTTTATTTTCACTCATCTTTCCACTTTTTGGGATATCCATGGGGTTGTATGATGATTTCATAATTCAAACAGAGAAACGATAACTCCATGTGGATCTAAAAATCAACGTCTTGAGTCTAATTATATCTCGTAGTAAGACGCAGACATTGTAGTACATAGCAGGTGGATCCATCTTCATCACTCGAGGATCTAGGTGGTTCGAAATGATTTGGCCACAAAGAGCTCAATGATTTGAATTGGTTCTTCTATAAAGAATCAAATAGGGTTGTTATGAGTAGTTTCCGCGTCCATCCTAAGATCACATTTGGAAGTCCTAAAATTGTGTTTCTCAACACTCATTGTGTGACCCGAGATGTCTGAGCATCATGTAAAAGGGATAAATTATGAGCATCATTGGCAAGTAGAAAGTGTTCAAAATTTACTTCATCAAATCTTTCTCGAAGAGTACAATAATGTGAGTATAGTGGAATGTCATCAAAGATTGTTCTCCATCCTCGACTCATTCAAAGTAAACCTCTATGAGAAACATTTGTGGTCAAATAAGTGTTAATTCAATAGTATTTCTAAACACTTAACTTAAGGTGTTTGTGCATTATCCGAAGGAGGTTTCTCATGGTGTAAAATGTTCAAGGATCCATAAGTCCTGCATTGGCACATTTCATGAAATCACTCGAAAAACAAGGTGAAGACATCAAGGCATCATCTTCGTCAACATCCTTTCTTCCTTCTCTTATCTCGTGAATCTTCTTATCCTTTACCCCCTTTCTAATTCTTTGTTGTGTGTCATCATGCTAGTTTTTCTTATTCATTAAAAGGACTTTATACTGATTAAATTTAAAAAACCACTTTGAGTTATAAAAAGGGACTTAATTTCCTAGATCTAGGAAGGTGAAAAGTAAAGAGTTTAACAAGATAGTGAATATTCATGTTGGGGGTAGGTGAAGAGTCAATTCAAATTGTTATAAATTGGGATGTCTTATACATTCTAAAGGATTAAAAAAATTGCATTCTAAAAATTCTGCACTTTGTAGCAATAAAGGATTGTAATATGTTGTTGGACTTTGGGTCATCCATATAAATGAAATAAAACTACATTTATTGTACATGCTTTCTTCTTTTCTCTTGCTTTGTACAAATTGTGTAAATGTCAATTAAGGAATAGAGTTTCTACTTTCTAAAATGTATGAAGCTTTCTATACATGGTTTTATCTCAACGTTGATTAGATAAAGTTAGTTTTTATAAGCATCTTGTGTTTCTTACACTTCCTTCTTTCATGCATTTAAAAATATAGTGATGCGAGAGATTTTTATCTTCGATAGATGAATATGAGAACTTGGCTTCTCAAGTTTCCTATCTCACAAGATATCTTCATTATGCTTTCCTTTGTATTGAATGTTGAACTACTCACAGTTCTTGGGTGTGATATCTACAATATACTCACGACAAGAATCTTCCTTGATTAATTTCCCTCCTTTCCCATCATTGCTGTAATTTTCTCCTTGTACCACATACAAGAATTTTTCCACGTTCATTGGAGTGTCCTGTGTGATCCCACCAATTTTACTACCCAAAACATTTATATAATATTATTATTAGTTTAACTTTAATAATGGGATCTGTATCATTCAATACATAGGCGTAGCCAGCGAACGCATTAGTGGATACACCTAATTTGTCCACCCGATAAATTTTCTCACCACCAGAGATATATACAATGGAATATGTGAATAATGAAAATAATGAAGATTAATTCAAAAGAAAAAGTAACATATTAAATTATTTCAACCAACCCAAAAAATGAGGACACAATTGGAATCCATTGCGAACATTAAAGTAGGTAATAAATTATCATTAACTTCTTAGTTTTTGTCAATTTAGTTTAAAATTTTATGATCTTCGTCATAGTTAAACCTTTCTTGTGTTTGAATACAAAAATCCATATTGTTATAATTGTATTTTACATGAAATAATTAACTAGAATATATTCCTAAAAACAATTAATATTTCGGTAGATGAAGATATAATTGATGATGACATGCCATAGGCTGTGAAGATAATCCTCACTATCAAATACCTCCAATAGGCAGAAATTTATAATGAAAAAATCATTTAGAAGGCAATGTTAATAGTACTATTCAAATAAAGAAATTTGTGCGAAGGAATAAAAATAATTGGACAATTGGAATGTTTTTAAGGTAGGTTTGGGTGAAAAAATATCCATTCATTGAACCTATAGAGCCAAAAATGGTGATGATACTCCAAAAATGTAGATGTATAATTTATGGTTGGAAATTAGGAAAAGAACATAAAATGCAACTGAAATTAGAAATAATTGAGAAAAAATGTGAAAATGTATATGTGATAGTTAAAGAAAATGTTGGAAAAATAACAAAGAGACATAGAAGGAAAACAATGAAATAGTGGATGCACATAAGATATGCGGAGGAGTATTAAAATGATCGGAAAAATTGTCAAAACATTCTGGAGATAAGAGGAATAAATAATCCCAAATTTGGAAAATATCTAAATGAAAATCTCAAGGCAAAAACACACAATTTCCAATTGTATTCTTCATTTTAAAAGGGGAGACCTACTTTAGATTTTCAAAATTTAAGAATTTTTAAAGTTTAATGGGTTTTCTAACCTTTCATAATTACATTGGTTAGATAGAAATTCTTAGGAAATTAAAAAATGTCTTTCAATGATCGAAAAGGAAGACTTGGATGATAAAGTCAATAATACAATTTTTATCTCCCTTTCCATTGACAAGGTTACAAAAGTGAGAAAACATCTTGGGTTTTCATGCATGTTTATGATTTTGAGAACCACATAAGGAAACATCATCTTTTAGATTTTCATAAAATGAAGGAAAACTGCAACGTTGAAAATATTTATAAATTGGTTATATCTAATTTGAAGGATATAGTTGGGATGGATGATTATTCAATAGATACAAAGATTGTATGTCTGGTGTGTCATTCATGTAGGGTCATAGGAGTGGTATATTTTTTTAACTAAAAACATCATTTAACCCTTATATGATTCCAATTCATTGCATGGATCATAGGATGAATATTGCATACAAGATAGTTAACACGTTTGAAAATGCCATAAAATTTATATAGATTATCATGAATTACACATGTATATGTCAAGAAGTTCAAAATGATTTCTAGGGTTTCAAAAATTTCAATTAGAATGAAAGATGATAAAAAAACTACTTAATGACATTAATAGAATATGGATTTCATTGTATGATCCTCCATGTATAATTTTGACGAATATTCATTATTTACATGTTTTATGTTTAAGTACCATATGCATTTTGACAAGGAAAAGATGTGATTTACTACTTATCAGATTTGGAAACATTGTTTACACTTTTAGGATTCTATCCATCTTGAATGAAATCAATTTCTTAACAAAATATCCTTAAGAAATATCCATCTATATAGTCGAATTCATTAGATTGAAAAACCATGTATGTCAAACACTAGATGTGTTATACGCCTCGATGAATGATTTCAAGGAAACATATTCGGTAGTTGGAAAAATTTAACAATTTTAAAGGATCCTAAAATATATTTTAGATTGAATATAATTTTTCATCTTTGTATCCTTGTAAATCTGAATGATATTCAGATGCACACTTTAAAAAAAAGAATGGGTATTTTTGCAAAAAAATTGAATAATTTCCTATAAAATGTAATTTATATGAAGGTCTTATATCTCAAACAAGGATAAAATTGAAGAAACATTCACAATTCTTATCCAAGCATGAGATCAAAGAATGTTTTAAAAGAGATAACATTATTAAGGCTATGGGAGTGGTCAATCCTATATTTTGGAATCTTGTAGCTTGTAAGAAAGTTGTAAGTGAGATATATAAAAGACACATGGGTACTCTCATTAAGCATTTTGGGAAATCAGTAGAATGTATTTAAGTTCAAATTAAGGGTCTTCTTTAAAAGGAATTAATTTCATGTTAATCAACTCATATCAGCACCACAACGGTCAAACAATATGACTAATTGAGTGAACCAACGGATAATGGTGCAATTATGTGACTATGGAATTTATTTGATCATAGTAACATCCTACATGAAAAAAATTAGAAAAAATTAATGATTTTATTAATTGTGTCAAAAATGATATTGGGATCAATGGAAGACGAAAGGGTATTTAATGCATTAACATTTGTTAAATCAAAATATTGAAACATACTAGATAAAAATCTTGAGACTTGTTTGAGATTGTATGTTTCATGATATGATGTGGACACATTTCCTTATGAAAGAGTAATGGTAGTATGAAATTATCTTGTGGAAAGGATAAGGGTTTATAATTATAATAATGGGGTTAACAAAGAAAAAAAAAAACATTTAAAATGTGACTGAAAATAAGAACGAAAGATTACATAAAAATTGAGTTTCTAAGTTCTAAATTCTCAACAATTATTAGAGCTACACGATATTGACTAAAGATGTATGTATGAACATAATATTTCTAGAATTCAAATCTCATATCATATTATAAGTATGTAACTTGTTGTTTTTATATACACATATTCTTTATTAAATTATATTTTCGGTGTTTTGAGTTGTTTAGAGTTTTTAATAGACAAATGTGATACTTCTTTTTTCTTTTCTCTTTTAAATCGCAATAATATCCTAACATATTATAGCATTAAAAATATATATCCAACTTTAGTAATATCAAACATAAACTAAAATTATAATCATAATATGATTTCATACGAAAAACTTACGCATGAATAGAATATAAGTACAACATAACATAGATTGAAACTCTCAATATTTTTATATAATAAAGAATATTAAAATTACCAAAAAAGTATACATATTTATAGTTTGAATAGAAAAATATTTTACAACCATTTTTTTGAATTCTCGATTCAAAATCCATGTTCTAAAATCTCAAATTTTACAATTTAATATTAAAATTAATCCTTAAGAAGAAGAATCTTTCGTTTGTGTTATTGTCTCATATGCACCATAACTTTCATGTAAAAATCCTGATTGAACAACATCCTTCATTACTTTGCATTGATAAATCAAAAGTATTTCACGCTCTGTAATTTCTACATCACAACAAAAGTAAATTGCATCCTCTTTAGTATTCTTCTTCTAAAATATTCTAGGATTCGTTCCATGGTCCTTTATGATCATTCTTAAGGTATTATTTTTCTTGTTTTAACTAACAATTTTGTCTTCAAATAAAAAAATGCAATTAATTTTTCTTACACTTTGTAAATGCACATCAAGCATTGTTGCCTCATTCTTCAAATTCAAGTGATTTGACTACATTTAAAAAATAGAAAATTATTAATTAAATTTTAAAAATTTTGTAAATCATATTCGAAAATTGATTAAAAATTACAAATTTCTTCTCCCTTTCCTCACTCACAATAACTATAAAGACTTTTCTCTTGTGACATATTATGGTAGAATTTTTTTCTAAATTTAAATTATCAATTATATTCAACATTATTTCTAATCTATCATCATCATAAGCATTTATAAAATACACATGATCGAGATATAACCTAATTAAATAAACTATCAAGTTTCACCGGTTCATTTTGAATGAAGGAATAAAACAAATGTCTCTGGAAGTGGTTGTTAAAGTGGGAATTTATTTATTTTATGAAAAAATTATCCCAAAACTCCAACAATTTTACTTTTTCAATATCCTTTGTTAAAATAGCATTAACAAAGGCTAGATAATTTGCATCCAAAGTACTTTCAAGTGAAAAATTGTTTTTTCATCATCTGTTAAGGAATTTTCTCTTGGAGAAGGTGTTCTCAATCTTTGTTCTTATCTTGGAGAAGGATTCATTAATAAATGAAACCTATCTAGTGGATTCAAATTTCTATGAGTCTTAACACCACTTTTAATCCCAATATATTCCTCATCCAAATAAATTTTATTTAATACTGTAAAAACCCCATGCACTAAGAACATGTCCTAATGAAAAGTTTGGAAACTTAGCTGAAAAATTTAGTCTACCCCTACTTGAATTTGAAGCATGAAATTAAATATGTTTCCCACGCCTTTGGTCCTTACATTCTATAGAGGAGGCGCCAACGGTGACATATTTTCCCTCAAATTAGATGATGTATTTGGAGGCATATGAAACATCAAAATAATCAATTATAAATTATATGAGCAATTTGAAATGGAAAATATAATCAAAATAGAATAATTATAAATCATTTATGATAAAAAAATTGCCTATTTGTGTTGCTTTCAAATGAGATGTAGTTGGAGCTTGTTGTACTTGTTGTGGTTGTTGTTGAGGAGTAGAGTGAAGAGACTAGGAGTGGTACTAGTAGTATTGATCTAAACCTAATTAAACATTAACAATTTGTAATGCCTTTTCCATGGTTGATATCCTTTCTTGCTTCTGTAACTGAAGTTACAAACATTGATAATTGATTCTTGTTTTGAAGATGGTGTACTCTTTAGAACTGATTGATCATGTTTGTTGTAGATGATATGTTTTATCTTCTAAAATTGGATACAATCATACTATGGAAATTTTGAATTGATATTGAAGTATTTCATATACTCTTTATGCTTTGAACTTTGAAGTACATTCTGTATACTGGTGAAGGAAATAAATTCATTCTTATAAGACTATGTCAGTACATTTCCTAATTTATAATATTGAACTTGTTTCTCAGTCTATTTCATTACTAATACAGGAACAACCATACCTTGGATCAATTGCAGTGATCCAAGGCATGCCTATGATTACTATGATGTTTTAATCATATTTGTTAAGCCAAGTCAGCACATTCTATTACTAAGAAGTATTTGTACTCGGGTTTACATTATATAGGATTGTTGGGGTGTCCTATAGCATCTTAAGGATGCATCCTTCTATGTGATCTAATTACCTTGTTTTGATAAAATTACTTAAGGTAATGTCTTTTGATTATTGTATGGAACCTAAATAATCTAAATGCATTTGATTTATTTACATTATCCTTAACCTAAGTTAAGGTGAATGCATTTTGAAGGGTATTAATTCTTAAAAGATTATCCTAAGTCATTTGATATTAAATTACCCTAAGCTATTATGGGAATTTACTAAAGTCCTAAGCTATGGTTGTATCTAAGGCTAAATATGCCTAACCTAGGTGGCATCAATCTAACCTAAAATGACTATGGTTAGCTTATATGGCGAGTTAAGTTTAATGGGTTGGTGGCACCATTCCAAAGGCATACTGGGATTTTAAATGGTTCATTTAATGTTTTTCTATTGCCAATTTTACTAGGACATGATCTATGAGGGAATGTTGTTGAATGTAACTCTTCTAAGCTTTAGTAAACAACGTGTTAACTATTAGTTGTAACTAAAAATTGGTTGAAATGGGCGGGAATAATGGAGGCCTCTATAAGTCTAGCTCGCATTGATTATCCTTGACCCTTGAGTGAAAACCATCTAGTAATTGGAAAGATGGGTTTGTGGAAAAAGAAAACTTTGGTTTTATTTTGCATTTGGATTTTTCAAGCTCAATGGCTCTGCATGTAGTAATTCCATTTTTCGAACTATAAGTTCGAATCAGTTAAAAATTAAATTTTTCCATTGCATGGTGGAAATAATGGAAAAAAATTATTATGGAAACTATAAAGAAAGATGAGAGGAAAAATGTGGAATTTTTAGAAGTTCTAGTTGGAGTTTTGGTGGAGATCTTGGAGAGGAAGCTTGAAAAATTTAGAAGAATGGAAAAGAAATCGGGGATCCCTACCAAGCATGATAGGCTCTATTTCCTTATGATATATATTTCTTTATTCATCGATTTCATAAAAATAACTCTTCTCTTCATTAAAATGCTTCTGAGATTCAATTTTGTGTTTTGTGTGCTATTTTTTCTTTTCCTTGATTTTATGCATTTTCTTAAAAGTTATTGGTTTCTAGTTGATGGAAATGAATCAGTATTGTATGTAGTCTATTATACATTGAAATTAGGCTTAAGACGGTTTGGAAATGAATGTGTTTGCAAAATATGAAACTATGAATGATTTTTAAAGTAGATACTGTGATATTTTTGCTACTGATTAATATATCTCGTTGTATTTTTTTAATATATGGTGTTAAGTGATAGCATTGGGTTCATGGTCGAAGTCTTCATGAAATATTGATGGAAATTTTTTTCTTAAGAAATTGGGTTTTAAGAAATATATATATATTGTAGTGCCCATTTAAACAACCACTTGAGACTAAAGAAACAACCTAGGGTTAGCTAGAAAAATTATGGGATAATTTTTTTCGATTAGAAGTGAACACAACCGAGTTGCCAAAAAACAATTTACCACTATGGTAGGTTCCAGAACAAACAGATTTACCAAAACCAAAGTTTCATTTATTAATTAATATCAAGCTCACAAGGTTCAAATTTTAGGGTTAGATGTTCTAGTTGGTTTCAGGGAGAAATTTACCCCTATACCCACTCTTTAACAGGCTTAGAGTTTCAAATGAAATTTTATCATACTTAATGATTCCAAAAAATTTCCTAAACCATTTCCATTGGATAGGAAATTTTCTCACCTTTCCGGTAATATAAAGAAGTCCTCCTAACTCCTTTGGGAACTCAAGATATGGTCCGACGGAGTTTTGGGATCAAATTTTCCCCAAGGGGGACACGTGTCAAGAGGAGGGGAAAACCCCTTTGGCAGGTTGGCGGGTTGCGGGGCATTTTTTGGAATTTTTCCCCATGCGGCGCAAAATAAAAATTTCTCCCAAACCTCTGCCACCACCCCAAGGTGCCACATGGCCCTCTCTGATAGTTGATGAGTTTCTTGGGTTGGATATCATTGTCTCTGTAAGTGATTCTTGGTTTAACCTTTTGAGATAATGGAAATTGGGTCAATAGTTTAATCCCGGATGATTTAATATTTTATGATTTAAGCTTATCCTTTTTAGAATCATATCCTCTCTACTATTGTCTCATTGGAGACTATGCTCGTATTTTGGGTTGGTTTTTATTGAATGGGAGTTATGAACTTTCTTTATGAACATTTTAAGGGAATTATAAACCCTTGAGTCTAGGACCCTAATCTTAAACAGTGAAGTTCATATTCTACCCATTTGATATTTTTCTGATGTTCATTATTATTATCCTTTAAGTAATTGTTATGCGATTTGATTAGTGAATTCAAGCTGTAGATTTTATCCTTTGGAGTTCATGGTGCGATATAAGACTCTTTCATTCAATTTGGTTGAATTGAATTGTGTTGATCAATTTGATTTAGTTCTCTATTTCGATTATGTTACAACAAACCTTTCTTGGGTTCTTAATATTTTATTATTAAATCGTCTCAAAGTTGGAATGGATTAACCCTCCTAAAGAAATTTATTGTTCCAGTATTCAGTTCATGCTTTGAGACATTCTTGTTTTTAATAGTATCCTCTTATGGATTGGTGATAGGGATTTAGTTGGCAATAAGGAAGAAATTTTAGCTTGGACCGATTAATTCAGATACTTTTGAGGATTGAATGAAATCATGGATTTTTATTAAGTCTTTTCTATAATAGTTGGTTGTAGTTTTAAATGTTATCATGTTTGAGATGAATTTCATGACTGTAATATAGATGGAATTAACTTTGTTAGTTTACTTAACTTCTTTTATAGGTAATTGGTCCCTAAAAGAGACTTAATTGACTTTCTTTCTATATCTGACATTGTGGATTTTTGGTTAGACCTTTTGATTGTTCTTATTTTGGATACTTAGAACATTTTCATAATCAACAGTGTTCCTTTTATAAAGTTGTTAGATAAAAGCATATTGTTTTAATGTTTTAGTGCTTATCAAACTCAATTCTTAGAATCGACTCGTCCTAACAATTTTACAAATGCACTTCATGAAAAGTGAAAGGAGAAATACTTATAGAAAGTTACATTTGTTTTATTAATGAAGTCATTTATTTTATTTGGATACTTAATGTATTGAAATGCTCTTGAAAGGGACTTTTTGGAAAAACTATGAGGGCATATCACATTAGTATTTTGTATTGCTGAGAAATTTTTCTTAAAATCTTATGAAATACTTATTAAGCATGGAATGAAGTGAATTCCTTTTCTGATAATGAATTTTTGTATGATGGTTTGTGATAACTAGCTTATCTATGCATCATATATGATTTAGATTTGATTAATATTCCTAAATATTAACATACATGACTTAATAGTTATCTAAGGTATAGAGTGTTGCTTGGGTAAGGAACTATATTTCTGAATCAATTAATTATTGGGGTAATGGTAAGACTATGATGATCATAATATATCAACCCTTATTCGGAAATGGGAATTAGAAAAGTATACTATAAAGATGGATGTGGCATTCTTATAAAGTTTATACTCCTTATGTTTTCCAAATTCATGAATAGGATATTAGTCCTTAATTAGGAAGAAGAGAAGACTTCTTTATCAACCTTGTGCAAAATCTAGAGCTTTGATTCAGTTAAAGTTGTAGGGTTGACATGGTCAAACATGTGCAACAAATTTGCTATTTTTATGGTAGATTATTCCCTTGAACTTAATTACACTCTATTTTTAGTAACTAGTTAGTTAAGGTTCAAATGTAATGGCTCAACCTATTGAACTTATAAATAGTTAGATACATTAAATTTTAAAATGACTTTTAGATCATTTGGGGAGTTACTCTTCAAGATTCAAAGAGTGCTTTAAATACTTTAAGCCTTTTAGTTATATTGAACAATATTTTACCATGAAATATCTGGTTTATTGTGTTAATCATTGATCAATTCATAGCTTGTGAATGTTTAATTCCTTGATGTGATTGGTTAATCTACCTTTATCTCAGCTATCTTATTTCAATCTATGTGAAAAATGATATAGTTACTTTGAATATCAGTTGTGGAAAATTTATCTCCTTTCTATTATAAAGTTGCATTATTATTCACAATCATAGATGGAGGAAGATTGCAAGACATGTGCATATCATATATTGTTATGAGGTGTTGATTGTGCATTTAAGTAGGTCTATCTGTTAAATATACTTGGTGTTTAATAAGGGAACACATTCTCCATAGTTTGTAGTATCTTGTTTACCCTGTTTAAGTTGCAATAGGTGAATTTAGATTCTGGTGCTTATTTTTACCCTTTCCAAATCAACCCTTCTCAATTTGAAGATCGAAAGTTTTCTAACAACAACATTTCTTGGTGTAGAACCACTTATAGTATAGGTTTTATTTCTTACAAATCTCCCTCCCTTAATCCCATGAAAATGTTAAAATAGGTCTTGTTATCCAAATTCACCCCCGGGGTTAATTTGATAACATGCATTGAATCCTCAAGTCTCGGGAAATTGGATTGATTCAAGGCAAAAATCATGTTTCTAGGGTCCCCTCGAAATTTTTCTAACTCTCTGTCCCCGGTTGAAAAGAGCAATCTCTCGAGAAATGTGAAAAAGTTGCGAAAAATAAGCTTGGAACAGGAAAAATCACGAAATTGGCTAAGTCCTATTCCGTCGCCTTTGGGATAGATGGACGCGGAGGATGCGAACCGGCCGGTTTGGCGAAACGAGGAACCGTAGCACGGGGACAATCGGGCCGTTGGGAAGCGTGGGACACGGAAAACCGGTTCGGCCAAGGAGAAGAAAAGCGATTAATCGCTGGGACATTCGGGCCTTGAGGACGCGAACCACCGGTTCGGCCGAAAAGGAGAACTTTCGCACAGAGCAAAAGGAACATCTGGGCCGCGAGGACGTGAAGGACGCCTTGAAAAGGTGAAGCGGCCGAGAGCAAAGGAAGCCCATTTCGGGTGGTTCGGAAGAATTTGTCCCAGGCGATCCGGGACCCAGCTTGGGAAAAATGGACGCGAAGGATGCGAACCGGTGGGTTCGGCTGAAATGGGGAACTTCAAGACTTTGGGACAAGTGGGACAAAAAGATGCGTGGGATGCGGACAGGCCGGAAAAGCCAAGAACCAATGAGATTGTGCCACGTGTCATTGGCGGATATAAGGGACAGAGAAGCTTGAATCGGGCGGATCGGAAGTGTTTGTCCCAGAGGCAGGTTTGGGACATCTAGGATAGAAGGACGCGGTGGATGTAAAAATATGGGAGGTTCGTGGATGAATCACGGCATGACACGTGTCGCCAAGAAAAAAAAGTCTAAAAAGTCAAAGGGGCAAGGTTTGAAAGCGGCTGCCCGAGCCAATTAGTACAGACAAGTGCCCAATAGGAACAGATAAGCTCAAAGCTAGGGAAAGATTTGGGAAATTTGGCCAAGTTCAACCAAAGAGCTAAAAGCGAAAGTCTACCCCACGACACGTGTCGACCAATCAATGCATGCCACGTGTCCCAAGTGGCGGGGGCGCGGAGGAAAAGTAAAAATGTTCCAAATCATCAAAAAGTCAAAGTTTTCAAGGAAAACCCGCGGGACAGGTTAGGAGAGAGAATAACATATCCAATCAGCGCGTGCCACGTGTCATCCAGGTGGCAGAGCGTGGGAAAATTTTTCAAAAACGCATCTTCACCTGTTTTGTGCCCTAAATCTTCAGATCGACATATCTTTCGATCCAGAGCTCAGATTTGCACGTTCTTTATATCAACGGAAAGCTTATGAAATTCTCTACGTGATTCTAGGATTAATCTTGAATTTTGGTGCAGTTTGGAGAGAGAAAATTGAGAAACGGTTCTGACACGTGTTCATGGCCAGAAGTGACATTCCAGCGACCAGATTTAATGCAGAATGGGTCGCATTCTCCTGTAATTCGGTCAAAATGATAGGGTATGGGTTTGTAAGGTCCCCACGCCATTTTAATGGAGCTGCAGATCAAGAAGGAAGGGGCTCTCATGTTTTTATATGTTTTACATCCCCCGGCTCGACCCTTGCACTTAAAAAAGCCAGATTTGGCTCATTTCTAAGGGGGAACATTTTTGGGCATAGCAGAGTTCTTCTTTCACCTCCAGCAAGTGATTGATGCAAGAATCAGACCTCTCTAAAGATTGTAATAGTTTTTACCTCTCTGAGGTTGTAATGCAGTGATTTTGACACTGGAAATGATAATGCAAGCTTTGTGAATGGTTTTCAGTCCTTTGTTTGTATTATTTGCTTCATTTCAAATCCTAAATTATATCTTATCAGTCTGTGTATGTTTTATGTTGTAAACTTTGGTCTGTGTCTATTTGCTTGACAGAAATGTTTCACCACTCCTTTTGGTGCATCACCACCTTTAGTTAGTTTCATATTTTTGCATTTCTATCCCTGTCTCCTTGCAGTTTAGAGTAGGATTAGGATCTGAACCTCTGTAGTTTTGTAAAATATAGATCTAAATCAGAGGAGTTTGAGGAACCAACCTCTAATCTGGAGATTCCTCTCTCGATTTCTGAGTCCCACGCTTGGAGAGAGGTTTCCATGTTGTGCAATCACACTTTGGATGCTAGAGTGATCAACCTAGAAGCCCGATCGCATCCAGAGTGCTTTGTGAGCCCTGCAATGACAGTTTTTGACACGCCGGTGGGACACTAGAGGTCTCATTTTTATTGCAGCAAAGTTGATATGCATCTGCTGCACAATTTTCTTGCTTGTAAGAGCTATTATTTGCATATCTGGTGACTCGAAGGAAAAAACCAACCGGTTTCAAAGGTGCGAGCACGAAAACTTATGAGAAGAATCACAAGGTGAAGAGTTGGAGAAGAAGAAGTGTTGTTTGAATACCTACAATTATCTCCAATAAGAAGGCAAAGAGGAAGAAGGATTCAAAGGTCTCCATCTCCACCAAACAGAACTCTCTCAACTCCTCCACCTGGTAGACCTTTCATTCAGTCAACAAGGGTTTTAAGACCAATCAGAATGGCTCAAAACAATCCCTACGTCAACTTCACAGGCAGCAGCCCACTTGCTCTCAATGCACAACATCTAGTTCCTATTGTAGCCTTGAAGAACATTCCGTACTTCACTGGAGAAAATCACACTACTCCAGGTGATCATGTAAAGATATTGCTAACCTTTGTGCAATTCATGAAATCAATGAAATGTAAGTGGTCATGCAAGCAAATTCTGGCATCTTCCTTCAAGGGTAAAGCATTACAATGGTTTAGGAGCCTTGGAGTGGTTCTATCACAAAGCTGGAATCAGTGTGCATTGCACTTCATGAGCAATTTGGAGAGAAGGAGACAACTTGTCTCTTTTGGAGCAGATGACAAATATCAAGAGAGCCCCCAACGAGCGGTGATGAATTCAACTTCAGATTTTAAAGGTCTTGGGATAGGATTCCAGTGGCAGTCAGGCCAACAGCAGAAGGTGCTTTTCTATATTACCTTAAAGCTTTAAATTCTGATATTTCTATGTTGATTCAGTCCATGGGAGGCATAACTATCCCTATGGCTTATAGCATTTCCATTAGGGTTGAAAACTATCTTATTCAAGCTGGTAAACTGGCTCCTAGGCCTCCCATGCCCTTGTATCCAAACTTAGAAAATCCAAGCACTAGTCAAGCACCCACTTTGGCTCCTGTTCCCACTCCTAGAAATCAGAGTTCAAATGAAGCTTCCACTTCATCTCCAAATGCTTCAAATGAATTCCAAGAGGTCATGAAACAGTTGCAAAACCTAGGCAATGAGTTGGTTACTCTCAAGAGGCAGCAAGCCCAAGGTTTCAGACCTTCTTATCAACCCCAAGCTCAGCCTAATAGGTAGCCATACCAACCACAAAGACCACCTAATCCAACTACAAATATGAATCAAACAAGGCCTCCTGCTAATAGACCATTCCAGCCCTATAATCCAAATGCCATATCTGCCTCTAAGGCATTAGTGCCAACACAGAACAACATTGCTCAGGAATATGATTGGTGCTTTCCATGCAACGAGCCTCATAACCAATCCATGTGTTTCAATGGTGCTCTCAATCAAGCACTAATGGTGACAACTACTGGTGTGGAGGCGGAGGCGATCAAGGAAATAGTCAACAACAAGAAACATTCCAACAACAATCAGCCCCAAATGACACCACATTGGTGAACTAGCAAGCAGAAGATTTTTGTGGCATGAATCAAGCAGTTTCTCAAGGTGTTGCAGCCAACACAAGGTCAAAGAGGAGAAATTTGGGTGAAGAACAACCATTAGCCCTAGCCAATCCACAACCTTCCATGGCTCCACAAATGATTGGCAAGCAAAATCCAATTTCAAATGCACAAGGGCAGCCAAGAACAGCCCCTAGGCCAACTCAAATGCCAGCTGTTGCTGCCCACGTGCAAGGGGTGAATGTGCAAACCAAGGGACAACAAAAGGATACTTCATCCCCGTTCAGTATCATTGAACAGATGAAGAAGACTAACGTCAATATATCAATGTGGGAATCCCTATCCATCCCAGGACAAAGAGATCTGCTGCAAGCTGCCATGAAGGACTGGCCAATTTCAAATCAGCGGGTTCAGATGCAAGACAAAGTGCTTACAAATGTTGCCCAGCCTGAAGGAAGTCATGGAGGACAACAAGGTAAAATGTTGAAGCCCCCTCCTTTCTATGTTTCATTAATCATTGGGGATAAACTAGTACACAATTACATGATTGATTCCGGGGCAAGTAGTTCAGTCATGCCTAAACAGATAGCTGATCAGCTAGGGCTCCAGTATGAAATAACATCTAAAGGGGTAGTGCAGCTAGATGGGACAGCAATAGCAACAGTTGGAGTGATTAGAAATTTGAGTCTTACCTTGCATGCATGTCCAAATGTTGTTGTTTTACAAGATGTATCAATCATAGACCTTCCACCACTCTTTGCCCTTTGCTTGTCAAGGGACTTCACAACCAAGATTGGGGGGTATTTGTCTGCTGATTGGTCACACATGCTATTTAGAACAAGATATGGAACTAAGGCTACAATTAGGTCTGAACCTATTGCAAACTTCCATATTGAGCCTTACACTCCAAGTCAGATTAATGCCAATTGCTCAACATTTGATCAAGAAGATCACCCTAGCACTGATGAGGCTGACACCAAGGTTGGAAGTATCCCAAAAATAACCCTTGATGAATGGGCAAACAAGATACATGCTTTTGATCCCTACCAAGATGTAGAAGAATCTGAGCTAGGGTTTATTGTTTACATGAAGAGTATCAACCTTGCCCCAACATCACCAAGACAGATCATAAGGACAAAAATGAAGTATGGCAGTTGTTATTTGATGGATCAAGGAGTAGACAAGGTGCAGGAGGAGGAGCTATGTTTGTTTCACCTCAAGGTATGAAGTTTTACTCAAGCATTTCATTTTCAGTTTTCTTGTTCAAACAACACACGGTGAGTATGAAGCTTTAATTCATGGATCGCCTTTGGGCGGTGAGGAAAGGCATCAAGAATTTACAAGTATTTGGTGATAGTGAGCTAATTGTAAACCAAGTCAAAGGAAAAAATGCTGCCAAAAATGATCTGCTTAAGTGCTACAAAAATCGGGTATGGGATCTTATTGAAGATTTTGAAGCTTTTAGCATCAATTCCATCCCAAGGAAAAAGAATGAAGCCGCTGACAGACTTGCAGCAATTGGGGCTGCGTTTGATGTTGCAGAGAGTATCAAAAGTGAGAAATCTCAGCCTCATATCAAATTGGTTGTGAGACCAGCTGTTCCAGATAACAACACAAGTTGGCAAGTCTTCGAGAATGATCAGCAAATTGTTAATTTCCTACAAGAAGAAGCTGAGTTCTCTGCCAGAATCAAGACAAGCTGCATCAGTAGTATGGTGACCAAGTGGTGCAGCTGAGAACCAACAAATTACCAAAAGGCCTCATAACCTTGGAGTCAATCTTCAACCCGAATGATCAGTTCCGGAAGGAGAAAGCAAACATTCAAGTGAAGGGTGAAGATTCAGAGCCTATTTTAGTGGAAGAAGGCAAAACATTACAGATTGGCAAAGTAAGTACTTCACAAGAGAAATCTGATTTTGTTCAGCTTTGTCAAGAGTTCCCAGATATTTTTGCTTGGACTTACAAAGATCGAGAGGTTTCAACCCAAAGTTGGCACAACATACTATTGAGCTGGATCCAGAATCCAAGCCTGTCAGGAAGAAGCAAAGGCCAGTGAATCCCCATATTGAACCTCTCATGAGAAAAGAGTTAAGCAAGCTTATTGAGGCCAATATCATCTTCCCCATCAAACACTCAAGTTGGGTCACCAACTTAGTCCCAGTCAGAAAGAAGAATGGAGAGATCAGATTATGTGTCGACTTCAGAGATTTGAATAGAGCCTCTCTCAAGGATCATTATCCACTCCCTTCCATGGAGCAAATATTGCAGGTGGTGGCTGGTTCAGAAAGGTTTTCACTACTTGATGGCTACTCAGGCTATAATCAGATTATGGTGAAGGGAGAAGACCAATTCAAGATGGCCTTCACAACTAAATGGGGCACCTATGCCTACAAGAAGATGCCATTTGGCCTATCAAATTCCAGAGAAACTTTTCAGCGAGCTATGGATATGGCATTCAAAGGCTTAATCAACAATATAGTGCTGGTATACCTAGATGATATCACTGTCTTCTCAAAGAATGCAGCAGACCATCTCTTTCACCTCAGGCAAGTGTTTCAGAGGTGTAGAAAGTTCGAGTGTCTTTGAATCCCAAAAAATGCATATTCCTGGCTCATGAGGGGAAACTTCTAGGCCATATTGTCTCGAAAGAGGGACTGGCAATTGATCCAGAGAGAGTTGAAGCCATAAGAGCACTACCATTGCCAAGTCACAAGAAGGCTCTTCAAAGCTTCTTGGGAAGGATCAATTTTGTCTGTAGGTTTGTCCCAGATTTTGCAGCCCTTGTCAAGCCCATCACCAAAATGTTAAAGAAGAGCATGGCTTTCAAATGGATAGCAGAAGGCAAGGAGAGTTTTGAAGCAATCAAAGAAGCTATCTCTCAAGCACTAACTCTCATCAACCTAGACTTCTCCAAGGATTTCATCCTCTATGCATTTGGAGGTGATGACACTATTTCTACCATTCAGTGCAGCAGAACAAAGATAATGATGAGCAGCCGATTGCCTTCTTCAGCCAAAGCCTAGATGACTATGAGGTGAGGTACTCTTTTATTGAGAAGCATGTGCTTGCAGTAATCAGAAGCTTGAAGAAATTCAAGCATTTAATCTCAAACAACAAGGTCCAGTTGCTGGTCTCACATGCTGGAGTTAAGGACTTCCTCCTCAACAAGGATTTGAATGAGAAAAGGGCAGGTTGGATCACCCGTGTCATGGAATATGACATTGAGATCAAGATCACCAAGCTGGTAAGAGGGAAAGGATTGTGTGAGCAGCTGGTTTTGGGGAAGCAAAAAGAAGTATGCAACAAAGAAGAAACTGTTTTGACAGTCCAGGACAGCCATGAGCCAAGTGGCAATCATGAAGAAGACAATGCTTCCCCCACTCCTTGCTGGACCCAAGGTATTATGCACTTCCTAGGCATAGGCCTATGCCCTCCAGAGATGAACAAGACCCAAAGGAGACACTTCAGACTGCAGGCTGTCCCGTATGCCATTGTTGATGGAGTTTTGTTCAAGAAAGATGTAAATGGAGTGCTGCTGAGATGCATTAGCATAGGTCAGATTCAAAGGGTATTAGAAGAGTTCCATGATGGACCAGCTGGTGGCCATTTTGCACCAAGAGTGACAGCTCTAAAAATCATGAAGGCTGGTTATTATTGGCCTAAAATCTTTAGTGATTGCTATGCATGGATCAAGAGGTGTAAGAATTGTGCATTCTTCACAGGAAAAGAGAGACTTGCTGCCCTTCCATTGCATCCAATCTCAGTTGACCAGCCATTCATGCAATGGGGTTTGGACTTCATTGGAGTCATTAATCCCAATTCAAGCCAAGGGCACAAATGGATTTTGACAGCCACAGACTACTTCACCAAATGGACAGAAGCAGTAGCACTCAAAGAGGCGAATGAGTCTAACATCTTAGACTTTTATGAGGGGATAACAACCAGATTTGGTGTACCTGCCACAATAATCTCTGATAATGCATTGGCATTCATTGGATCCAGGGTGACTGAGTGGGCTGTCAAGAATGGTATTTACCTAAGCACTTCATCGAACTATTACCCTCAGGGTAATGGCCAGGCCGAGTCTACAAACAAGAACTTGTTGAGGATCATTAGGAGGACTCTTGATGAGAATCAGAGGTCTTGGCATACCAAGCTGAAATCAGCCTTATGGGCTGATAGGATCACTCCCAAAAGATCCACAGGTTGCTCTCCATTTAGGCTTGTCTATGGAAGAGAGGCAATCTTGCCCAT
Source organism: Taxus wallichiana var. yunnanensis (assembly GCA_018340775.1). NCBI lineage: Eukaryota > Viridiplantae > Streptophyta > Pinopsida > Cupressales > Taxaceae > Taxus > Taxus wallichiana. The sequence continues at coordinate 432,060,621 of CM031241.1, read as the reverse complement.
GTCACTTGAGTTGCCAACATTGGAACTCATGAAGCAGCTAGAGTTGCTTGAATTTGAGCCCATGGAGGTGAGGTATGCAGAGTTGATGGAGCTGCAAGAGATCAGAAATCAGGCATCCCAAGCAATGGAAAAGGATCAAGCTTTGATCAAGAAGACCTTTGATAGAAAGGCCAAGGATAGATCTTTTCAAGTTGGAGATCTAGTGTTGAAATGGGATGTGGATAGAGCAAAATCGGGAAGGCATTCAAAATTTGATGCCATTTGGAGTGGCCCATACATGGTCACAAAGTGCAAGAACAATAATGCTTTCCAATTAGCCTCATTGGATGGTGAAGAACTGTAGATTCCAGTCAATGGAATCTATCTCAAGCGTTGCTTCTAGAGGGAAGTTCACTACCTCTATAAATATTAGATTATATTTTCTTTCCTCCAAGTGCTTGTGCACATTGTTTTGCTTGTAGGTTAGTCTTGTTTTCCCTAAGTGCTTCGGCACAGCTTGTTGTCCATGGAGATGTTTAGTAGTCCTTGCTTTCATCAGTGACATTCCATCTTCCTCCTTGCACATTCTAAGTCGGTTAGGGTTCTAAACAATATTTTTATGACTCCATGCCCAATGGATCGCTTCAGCAAAGCCGATCTTTTCACCTAGCGGAAGGTAACCCACTGAGTTGCCAATTGTTATCCAAATTCACCCCCGGGGTTAATTTGATAACATGCATTGAATCCTCAAGTCTCCAGGCAATTGGATTGATTCAGGGAAAAAATCATATTTCTAGGGTCCCCTCAGAAATTTTTCTAACTCTCCTTTCCGAGAGTTGAAAAGAGCAATCTCTGAGAAAATGTGAAAAAGTTACAGAAAATACGCTTGGAGCAGGAAAAATTGTGAAATTTGCTAAGTGCTATTCTAGGTCACCTTTGGGGCAGATGGATGCGGAGGACGCTGAACCGGCCGGTTCGGCCAAACAAGGAACCGTAGCACGAGGGACAATCGGGTCAGCCGGACGCTGCGGCGGACGAAAACCAGTTCGGCCGAAGGAGAAGAAAACCAACTAACACTCGGGACATTCGGGCCTTGAGGATGTGAACCACAGTTCGGCCGAAAAGAGAACTTTCGCAGAGCAAAAGGAACATTTGGGCCGCGAGGACGCGAAGGACGCGAAAAGGTGAAGCGGTGAGAGCAAAGGAAGCCCATTTCGGGTGGTTCAAGATTTTGTCCTGCATACCGGGGCAGTTGGACAAATGGACGCAAGAAAAGACACGAATCGCGGCCGGTTCGCCAAAACGGGGAACTTCAGCCATTTGGGACAAGTGGGACAAAAAGACGTGTGGGACACGGATAGCCGAGAAAAGTGAGAACCAATTAGATTGCGCCACATGTCATCGGTAGATAAGGGAAAGAAGCCCGAATCGGGTGGATCGGAATTTTTGTCCCGCAGAAGTTTGGGACATCGGGGACGAAGGATCCGGTGGACACAAAAATCTGGCAGTTCCCGTGGACGAATCACAAGCATGACACGTGTCGCCAAGAAAAAAAAGTCCAAAAAGTCAAAGGGGCAAGGTTTGAAGCACTGGCCGAGCCAATTAGTACAGGATACATGCCCAATAGGAATGATAAGCTCGAAGCCGGGAAAGATTTGGGAAATTTGGCCAAGTTCAGCCAAAGAGCTAAAAGTGAAAGTCTACCCCACAACACGTGTCGACCAATCAATGCATGCCACGTGTCCCAAGTGGCGGGGGTGCGGAGGAAAAGTAAAAATGTTCCAAATCATCAAAAAGTCAAAGTTTTCAAGGAAAACCAGCGGAAAGGTTAGGAGAGAGAATAACATATCCAATCAGTGTGTGCCACGTGTCATCCAGGTGGCGGAGAGCGGAAAATTTTCAAAAACACATTTTCGCTTGTTTTGTGCCCTAAATATTCAGATCGACATATCTTTCGATCCAGAGCTCGGATTTGCATGTTCTTTATATCAACGGAAAGCTTATGAGATTCTCTACGTGATTCTAGGGTTAATCTTGAATTTTGGTGCAGTCTCGAGAGAGAAAATTGAGAAACAGTTCTGACGTGTGTTCATGGCCAGAAGTGACATTTCAACGACTAGATTTAATGCGTAGAATGGGTCGCATTCTCCTGTAATTCGGTCAAAATGATAGGGTATGGGTTTATAAGGTCCCCCATGCCGTTTTAATGCACCTATAGTCAAGAAGGAATGGGCTCTCATGTTTTTGTACGTTTTACCCCCTGGCTCGACCCTTGCACCTTTGTAAAAGCCGTTTGGCTCATTTCTAAGGGGGTAACATTTTTGGCATAACAGAGTTCTTCTTTCACCTCTAGCAAGTGATTGATGCAAGAATCAGACCTCTCCAAATATTGTAATAGTTTTTACCTCTCTGAGGTTGTAATGCAGTGATTTTGACACAGAAATGATAATGCAAGCCTTGTGAATGGTTTTCAGTCCTTTGTTTGTATTATTTGCTTCATTTCAAATCCTAAATTATATCTTATCAGTCTGTGTATGTTTTATGTTGTAAACTTTGATCTGTGTCTATTTGCTTGACAAAAATGTTTCACCACTCCTTTTGGTGCATCACCACCTTTAGTTAGTTTCATATTTTTGCATTTCTATCCCTGTCTCCTTGCAAGTTAGAGTAGGATTAGGATCTGAACCTCTGTAGTTTTGTAAAATATAGATCTAAATCAGAGGAGTTTGAGGAACCAGCCTCTAATCTGGAGATTCCTCTCTCAGTTTTACAAGTCCCCACACTTGGAGAGAGGTTTCCATGTTGTGCAATCACACTGGATGCTAGAGTGATCAACCTAGAAGCCTGATCTGCATCCAGGGGTGCTGTGAGCCTACAACAACAGTCTAGTTAGTTGTTTTATTGCATTAGAAGTAGTGTTGTGCTTAGTTTAAGAAAAGGAAGTTGGCCTTTTTGGAGGTTCATCCCAAGGAAAAAGGTCCCATACCTTGGGGATGATCCAATGATGCACATGATCACTCAAAGATTCAACAGTTGCACGATCTACGTGAAACCACCACCCATCATTCACTATGAAAATCAAGGTGTGTTGAAGCTTGTGAAAAATCTAGTTTTTCATGAAAGAACAAAGCATATTGAGGTCAAATGTCACTATATTTGAGGACAAGTCTTGAACCACCACATCCAACTCCAAAACTACCCAACATATTCTAGGATTGTAGATATACTCACCAAGTCTCTTGGCAAGGTGAAATTTTAATTGTTTCGGGGGTACATTTGTAAAAACAATCTATTAAGGGGAAATGTTAGCATTATTTAAAACATTGTAAACTTACCAACCAATCGGTTATGCCTTTGTGGAATCTACTTGTGTGGCGCTTCAATTTTTCTAAACCATTTTTGTATATGTATAGATTATTTTTTTCGTTGTGGAGTAATCATTCAATTATTAGTAAAGTCTTCTTTCTCTTTTACCCTTCAATGTCATGGAAGATTACTGCCACTTTTATTTAATAATAGGAACCTACATTTTTATTCCAAATGACATGAATTGATAATAAAACATACCCCGTGGGGTGAACATTGTCTTGTATTTTTCCTTAGGTAAAATCCTACTAAGGATAAAATGGTGTAAATTTTTGGTGAACCTAACATTTTATCTTACACCTTCTTGTAAACCCTAGATATACTAGGGTTTCATTTATACATTGTATATTCAGATTGGAAAATATTTTTTATCTATCTCTACCCTATATTGGATATACAAAAATTTCCTTAGGAGGTCTGATGGGTTGTCCTACTCTTTAGGTTTGTTTCTTGGGATCCTAATTTCCAAAGTACCTTTCAGTGGAATATTTCGAACATAACAACTCTATTTCCAAATTCCTTTTAGCTTTTTCTTAATTTTTTAATTTTTAAATTGAAAACCTATTTTATCTTTTAATTATTAGTACATTACTAGTAAATTAAAATTTAATATTTTTTTAGTAATTTTGGCATAATCAATAAACTATATAATTTTGTAAAAAATTTGAGGTTTTGTTCCACTTAATAGGATTCAAAATACCTATTTTTGTTTTTTTACTACACTAGTTATTTTATATGGTCATTATAGTAATTTGATGAAGGTCACTTTACTAAAACATCAGTTTTGGGTCTTGTCTTCTATAGTCTCTTGATTTTCAAGCATGTTCAAATTGGTTTAATTTTCCAACTAGCTACATTCATATAGATATTACATGGTAGGTAGAGAAATACTTTTTTTTTTGGCCTCTTCGAGTAATGCTGATATAGGGGGTGCAAAAATTACACATCAACCTAATAAATAAACTTATCATAAGGTATTTTACACATTATTATGGTTTTAGTGTGATTCGGATGATTACAAATGGTGTTAGAATTGTGCAAAAACAAGGGTTTATTAATGCAACAATTCTCCATGCCATCAAAGTAACTACAAAATTATAGAGCTCTACGGGTCTAAAACCATACCATAGGGTCAACTTTAGATTTTACATCCTAACCAAGATGTATGGTTTTACACTAGGGAGATTGTATATCACAATATGAAAATAAAGCATGTTCGTATTTGGACTCCAAGATTCTGAAATTTATGCACCAAAATCTCACTTTTATATTACTATCTAGCTAATTATATAATCCATCTTGTGTTTTATTTCATGTAACATATTGTAAAAACTAATTAAAAAACCAATACTTTATTATGATGTTATATAACTAATGTTGGAAGTTAATTAATTAAAATAGCTCATAGTTTCCAAATATTACATTCCTTTTAGTTTTGTGCATGTGCATAACATTTAATCTACTAAGGATAAAATGGGTGCAAAAAAATACATATTAGAGAAGGATAGAAAGAAATATACTACTGAAACTATTGTGGGAAAAGTGTGAGGAGATACCAAAGGTGTTGGTACTTTTAGGTAAGCATATCTTAAGGAAAGAAAAGTAGGATAGTGCATGTTTTGTGCTAATAGTACAAACCAGACAAAGGGAAGGTGTGATAGAAGTGGTGGAAGGAGAAGAAATAATAATTTTATAAGTGAAAGAAATTTTGAAAGAAATTATGGAAATTGAGTTACCTCAAGGGTTACCCCTATAAGAGAAATTAGTCAATGCAAGGATTTAAATCTAGGTCCAAGTTTTCCATGTAATGTAGCCTACACAATGACACCAAAATAGAATTAAGAGATACAAAATCATTTCCAAGTTTTGTTGTGTATAGGACTCATCAGAGAGAGTCTAAGTCCATGTGTAGTGATTATAGTTCTATCACTTAAGAAGTGCGATGAGTGGTGTATGTATATCAATCCAATATCTATACATAAATTCACCATCATGTACATGTTTCCATTTCCTCGCATGGATGACATCATGGATTATTTAATTGGATAAAATTATTTTACCAATATTTGTTTGCAGAGCACATATAATAAAATTCACACAAGTAAAGGCTATGAATGAAAGGTAATGTTTAAGAATAAAAAGGATTGTATGAGTGGTTTGTAATTTTAGTTATATTGAGAAACGAACCAAGTACTTTTATGATATTGAAGAATTAAGTTATGAAACTATTTTTAGGAGAGTTTGAGATTTTGCACCTATATCATATTTTTATTTTCAGTAGAATGTATGAGGAACATGTACTACATATCAAGAAATTATTGTGGAGACTATAGGAAGAAAATTTATTGATCAATTTCAAGAATTACAATTTTATGCAAGAATTATTAGTATATATGGGTTTTATTATTTCTAGAGAAGGATTGAAAATTAACCCTAAAAATAAATGTACAATTATGGATTAGCCATCATTGGGGAGCACTTCAAAGGAATGGAGTTATCTTGGGGCGGACATCTTTTACAAAAATTTCTTTAGGGAATTTAGTGGCTTATGTGCACCTATTACAAAGGCCATGAGGTGATACAAGAAAAATATTTCTGGAGGATAGACATAGAGAAGAGTTTAGGTTGATTGTGATACTAGTGGCATATCCTTTTTTAGAGTGTTGAATTAGAAGGATAGAAATATTACGTTCTTCATATAAAATATGAATGATGTTAGGAGGAATTATTATGTGTATGGTGAGTAATTTTACATAATAATACATGTGTTGAAGAATTGGATAAATTGCTTATAATTGCCTAAGGATTTTTTATTATACAAGAATAATTAGGAATTATAGTTCATTCATATCCAAGGAAAGTTGAAATAGAGTCATATGAGGAGATTTGAATACCTATAATGATACACATTCCTATTGAATCACATGGGACAAAAATACAACAAGGTGGCGGGATTTTTAGTAGGTATAATGTTTCATTGACAAAGATGAGGATCAAAGTTATGGGTTTTGAATTCATAAAAATATATATGCCTAGGATAAAGACTCTAGTGAAACATAGGAGGCATGCACAGTTCCCACGAGTGGTTTGACTAGGGAAGATCATTGTACATCACAAAAGGATCAATGAGAGATAATATAGTAAGAGAGAAATATTGAATAACATTAAAAGTAGAAAGTTGGCCTCAATAAAACCTTATTAGAGCTAGGGAGAGATTTAATTTTAGATAAAAATGACTATGAATGCATGCATAAATTTGTGTAGGAGTGTTGTTTTTCCTTTCGGAGGTGGTTAGATTTTAAAATATGGAACATTTCATTTCTTGTAGTAAGACTAGTGATGCAACACATATTGAAAATAATTTCTTCAATAAGGATGTAAGACTGCATGGATTACCATTCTTTATAGTGTTTGACAAAGATACAAACTTTGTTGGTAATTTTTGGAAAACATTATGGAGGAATTTAAATACAAAGAGAAAATTTAGTTCAACATATCATCCAAAAAGTGATGGGAAGATAAAGGTTATGAATATAAGCTTTAGATATTTTCTTAAATGTTTGGTGGGAGATAAAGAAAGAAATTGGGATCTCACTTTCTTGTAGTAATTGTTTTCTCATAAAAATTCATAAAATAGGAGTATGGGGAAAACACCAACATTCCAAATCACATTTAGGAACAACCCAAGAGGCATTTATGAGTTGATAGATTTTCTATATAATGAGAAGAAGTGTGTTGAGGTAGGGAACTTGCGAACACATGAAGGAAGTACATAAACAAGTATACAATCAATTAGATAAGGTAGATGCACAATACAAATAGTGATCATATGTGAAGAAAAGAGAAATTTAATATAATATTGGAGACATGGTCTTGACATATTTGTAAGAGATATTTTGAAAGAAACTTACAATAAAATTGAGTAGAAGAAGATAGGACCATGCAATATCGTTAGAAATTTTACAAAGAATTGTTATGAGATCAATTTTCCTAAGGGAATTTAAATATCTAACATCTTTAATCTTGTGGATTTGTAGCCATACTATACAATAGATGAATATGAAAATAAATATGAATCATAAAACAATGGAATAGATTGTAGGAAATATATTCTTGAGAAGGATCGTGATGAATCATTTGGAATAATATATTTCATGACCAAGAAGATGCATAATAAGGATTGTTCTCCAAATAAATCTCCTAGTTATTTGGGTACCATGTATACATATTATGGCTGTAATATTCATTGCAAGGTTATGTACACTCAAGTTCCCTTGGCACATTCCCTTCTTTCTCTCATGCACCCTTACAATTTCCCCTTCTTATATTTCTTTCCTTTTCCTCTTTGTTTCATCCCTTGCACGTATCTTCTGCGCATTTTCCTTCTTCCTATGCATTTTCTTTGTCCTGTGCACGTGCCTTGTACTTAATTCAAATCAGCTAAGTCCTTGGCCCTCTTACATGCCCCGTAAATCCTTGTAATAGTTGTGCCTTGACCATGTAATCTCTGCTCAACGGTTTGCCTTATTTCCTCACGTACATAACACACACCTCTCTTCTATCTTCTTCATGTACCTCATTCATCCGCACACATATATTTATGCCCTCCTTTCCACATTTTTATGCCATTTCATCCTCTCGACATGCTTGAGTGTGCCACATGTGACCTATCAAAGCATGTCAACATGGTGTTAAATCCTTGCAACAAATTAGTGAGAAACACATGGTAGAAATGACATGAACATTTGCACGCTTGATCGTCCTTGACCAATCCTTGCGTGCCACGTGTTTTGCATGCGGCCGACAAGTCTAATAAACTTGTGACATTCAGTATATTTTTCTATAGATCTTTGATCATCATTCATCCAGAGACTTGTCAGATAGTTGCTGATGTAGGCTATAGTGCTAGACATTCAAATTCAAATTCTTGGTAGACCTAATAGGTGAGAAATGGGAAAACGTCTTTCTGAGCATTAATGAGTAGATCTAATTGCTCCAACCAACTAATTTGATCTGATTCACCCTCCTTCCTTCTTCAACATGCCAAAAAAACCTGGGGAAGAGAATCTAATAGATTATTAGGTAGATTTATAGGCCATGAATGCACATCTCCATCTCCAATGCTCCACACCCATTCAACTCCTCAGAGTAGAAAAATAAAGCACCATGTAATGGCACATCAACCACCTCCTCCACTAAGGAAATTTACTAACTTCACTAGAGGAAGTCCCCTGGTTATGACCATGTAACATGATATGTTAAATGGAATGCTCAAAATTATTCCATACTTTACTGGTGAGAATCAAGTCACCCCTTAGGAGCATATCGAGTATGTAGCGAATGTATATTCATTATATTTGATCAATCATGATAATGTAGCAGTTAGGCTACTTGCAGCCTCTTTTAAAGGAAATTACTTCAATGGTACCAAGGCTTGAGACTTGGATTTATTCCCACACGGATGAGCTTGAAATAGTTGTTTGCAATTAATTTGAAGATAAGTAAGATCACATATCTTTGATGGCACAACTGACAACATCAATGAGGATGCCCAATGAGCAGATGACTGATTTCAACATCAGATTTCGAAGACTTGGGATAGAATCCCTCTTGTGGTAAGATATATAGCCTAGCATACTTTTACGTATTATCTAAAGGGTTAAACAATGATATCTCAGTCATGATTCAATCCATGGGTGGCAGGACTTTACTAGTTGCTTATAATATTACAAAAGAAGGGTAAAAATAGTCTTATTTAGGTGGGAAAGAAATCTCCTAGACCACATATGCCCTTGTTCCTAGAAATGTCGCAAGCGCCCCAACCTTCTTTGGCCTCTATTCCTATTCCTGAGAAAAGTGTGCAACATGTTGCATCAAAATCCTACTCTTCAAATCAGTAAAAAGAAGATGAATAATTGAAGGCCCTTATTAGAAATTTGTAAAATAAAGTCATATCATTAGAAAAGCAACAGGCACAAGCATATAGAGGCAATTCTAATTGTGTTGAGTGAAAAGTTGCAAAATCCATGGACACGGGGTAAGAATCTATAAAGAAACCACAAAGGCTCTTAGAAAACTAGTCGGTGGACCATCAAATAATAGATAAACAAGAATTCATCACTTTTCATACATTAATATTGAAAGAAACAATCCAATCTAGCATATTTAGTAATCCTCTACTCTTGAAAGCTTTAAAAATAAACCTAATAAGGATTTTAAGGAAACATTTTTTGATTATGAGAATGGGCGCTCACCATTAATGGCTTCAAGGCCAATGGTTATTCCCATTTACTCAATGTTTGGTGTGTAGTGCAATGGAAAAATCAATAGCTTAGTAAAATAAATGAAATAACCTCTAACCCTAAGAAAAATGATATAGTTTATGTTAGGAAGAAAGAGAGTTCTTAGAAATGAGAGGGGAGTAGTGGGCTATTTATAGTTTTCTTTTTGTGAAAGTGGGGAATTTTGGTGCATGTCGGACTAAAAGGGAGTCAACAAATTGATTAGTGATTCAAAGTAATTTTTGACTAGGTTTAGAAGAGGTTAATCATGGTTAGGGCTAGTTAAACTAGGTCTAGGCTAGTTAATCTGTTTAGAGAGGAATTATGGTTTTGAGAGATCTAATCAATCCAATGAAATGGAATGATAGTCTAGGAAGCTCGTATAAGTAGTCTAGGAGGGACCGAGAAGATTGTTTAGTCAAAACAAGGCTATGAGAGCCTTCTTAATTAGTTTATAAGAGGAATACAACCAAAATAATGTTGTAAATGGTGAGTTAGAGGGCATATTTATCAATTTACAAGGAGGGGGATAGTTAGCACAATATTAGGAATAATAGTGCTTTGATCAAACTATAGGTGTCTACATTTTCCCCTCTTTGGGGTGACGTAAGCTACGTCACTTCAAAGAAAGTAGAAAAACATAAGCAAATGAATTTTTTTGAAGGGGTAGAAGAAAAATTAGTTAGCTAAAGGGATGCCCCTCGAGTTTCGATGGGGTGATGGTGGAACTCAATCAAAAATTGAAAAGAGAATAGAAGAAAGAAAAGTGTGAAGAGAAGACGAGGAAACAACAAGAAAAAGGGATATTGAGCTATCCACAAACCAGTGCTTATAGAAACCATTTGTAATCATCATTTTTCTTAGAATCCTCATCATTGGTCCTTATTAAAATGTAAGCATATAAAAAAAGCCTAAAATGAAATGAAAATCCAAGATACAAACAATTGTGCATTGTTAAAACAAAACCTCCACATAACATATAAACATGTAATATAATATGAGAAGTAAACAAATTCATCTAATAGGGAAATACGTACAATCACACACACTCAAACCAACAACATTCAAGATGGTTGCACAAACATTTTGTTATCGAGATGTAGTCTCAAATGTTTTGATAAATGACAAGGGTTTAAAATGATACCCCAAGAAATTTGATATGCGAGGAAAGGATGGAGGACACTTGGGTCCAATGGAAAAGCAATGTTCATGATGAAAACGTACTGCAGGACAGCGATAGTGCCCCAAAGTACGACGAAGTAAGCAACAATAGCTTTTGTAAATGATTATAGAGTTAGGTGATCCGTGAGTCATTTCAAACATGTAAAAATGTTAGCAAGATATGAGATGAGTGTCATGTAAGAGACACAAATTTCAGCTGCAAAATGATCTTTTTACAAATTTTAGTCCATTTTCAAAGTGTTTATGATTTTTCCGGAATTTTAAATGGTTTTATAATTTTTAAATTTTTGATTAGTCAGAAGAATTTAGGAAATGGAAGATCACCTAAAAGCACACAAAAATGCCCCAAGGCAAAGAGAATGGGTGTCCTGTGGCAATAAAATTCCCAGGAGAGAAGGCGAACAAGCCAATAATTATTATTTAAAAATAATCATGGTGCTAGATAAAAATAGAAGACAAGAAGCACCTGGAAATACCTAAAAATTCCCAAGGGTGAAGAGATAAGTATTAGGTGGAAAATAGTGCGCAAGGATGGTTGAGATGATATCACATGTTTTGTACATGAGATATTTTGGTATATTCTATCATTTGGGATTATATTAGATGATATTGGTTTTGGGGGGATAGATTTGTGATCATGTGCAACCCCTCTTGCCCCCATTGATGATACAATATGTGATTATTAGCTTAGTATACATACATGATGTTAAACTTAGAATTTTTGTAAATATGATGTAGTAGATGATGTTATATGTGATGAATGATAATTGATAGAAGTGATAACAACAAATGTGTAGTAAACAAATACACAAGCAAAAGTTAACAAAACTAAACAAATATAAAAACCAAAACTATGCAAACCGATAACTAAAATCAATTTAATCATTACCTTGTTTTTGTGGGACAATATTGATATATTTTCTACTATTTTTGGGTTATCTTAAAAGATAAGTTTTCAAGGCTCTTGTATCGCATTGTTTTCAAGGTTTTCCTGATACAATGTGACAACGTTGGTGTAGCTTCGTTATAAGGGGAGATTTTATGAATGTTTATATTTTTGTGTATCATTGTTCTGGATGTTTTTGTGTTTTCCAAGGTCATGTTTTGAAAGAAATGTACAAGGACAAAGAAGCATGGATTCCCCCAATGTGATGTCGAGAATATAAAAGGGAAGAATGCCATGTGCATATGTTTCAAGAAGGTGAAATGTGAAGGTGCCCCCAAAATTAGATGGAAATATTCAAAGGCACATCCCTTACACAGATGCAAGAAAAAATAATCCGAGATCACGACTTGTGAGAGATAGATTTGGTAGGGTTCCTAGTCTATCGAAGGAAGTTATTCCTATAAAGTGGTGAGGGTTACCCATCTTGATGCAAGAGTAACTTGTGACTAGATAATCCTCCTTAAGTGTTAGAAACTAGTTTTCACCCAAATACCTGCCCACTGCGCCACAATTACGTGGTTTTCACACATGGATGACTTGTTTTTTCTTTATTGTTTTCTCAAATTTTCCATGTTTTGCTTGTTTTTTCTTTTTTTTGTCTACTTTTAGTTCTTATATGATATTCATGCCATACTTAAGCATAAAATTGCTTGAGATGCATGGTGTTCATAGGTTTTCAAGTTCTTCACCATCCAAATATACTAGTTTATAAGCTCCTCAAACTTACCTTTCTTTTCTATGTATTTGATGGTGTTATTTTTATTTTATTTCAACACTAGATCACCTACATAAAATTCATGATGAATGATATATTTGTTATATCCTCTTGATACTCTATTTTGGTAGACCTTGAGGTGATTAAGCACTCTTATACGCTTTTCATCCAACAGCTCTAGCTCTGCTAATCGAGAAACTCTATAGTTTTTGTCCTTATCAAGATAGTCTCGGAGAGATATTATTAGGAGGTAAGCTCCACTTCCAAGGGTACGATGGCTTTAGTTCCATAGAAAAGTGAATATGGGGTCTCACTAGTAGGAATGCAGATGGAGGTTCGATAGGCCCAGAGGGTGGGATGTATTTATAAGTGCCAATTACAGCCAGTCTTACTTACCATTTTCTCCATGATTCATACAAGGGTTTTATTGGTAGCTTTGTCCAGTCCATTACCTTAGGGGTAATGGGGGTAGGCTCCACTTGAGTTGAATATGGAAACATTGGCACAATGTATTAACCATTTTTCTTGAAGGATTTACCATTATCATTGATAATGGTGGAAGGGATACCATAACGACAAATGAGATTATTCATGATGAATTCTGAAATTTTTACACAATGACATAAGTAAGAGGCACAACCTCTACCCATTTATTAAAATAATTGGTGGCGTAATAATATGGGTGTGGCCATTTGAAGAAGTATGGAGCTTACCTATGAGATCCAAGCCCCATTTATAAAATGGCCAACGCATTTCGATAGGATGAAAATCCTATCTTTGAGGTGCATGTATCAAGTTCCCATAATTTTGGCATATCTCACATTTCTTGATGAAATTACAACAATATACTTCTAGAGTGGGCCAATAATAACCTACCCTTAAGATATTCTTAGCCAAAACCATACCACTAGTATGTGCTCCACAAATACCACAATGTACTTCCTTAATAGCGTGGTACTCGAGACAATAACATAAAAATAATGAAATGGATTCCTATCATAGCCACGATGATAAAGGGTTCCTCCTAGGATGGTATAACAGGTTATACAACGGATAAGGGATTTCTTCTCAGAATGGGTAATGTTCTAGGGAAATTTTTCATCTTGTAGGTATCTAAATATAGGGTTATACGAGGGAGGATGGACGAACAATCTCACATGCCAAACAAGATTCTCACATGTCGTATGCATGCATTTGTAAATGATCTACAAATAAAGGAATTTTTCTCTCTGACATGGAATGTGTAAGAGAGATCCAATTGTAGACATAGCATATGTTGATCTATTATGTGACCTTGGATTTTCTCAAAGACAATATGTGTAAAATAATCCTTAAAGGATTCAACCAATTTCTTGTATGGAACAATTTTCTCATCTTCAACCTTATACTTATCATTAACTTACTTAATAATGAGTTGGGAGCCCCATTGACTCATAGTTGTCTGATATTCCAAGTGATATACAATTTGAGACCAACAATGAGTGCCTCATACTTTACAATGTTATTAGTGCAAGGGAATCCCAAATGAAATGCTCTTAGAATAACCTCACATGTGGGATTGATGACCACCACTCCTAATCCCGATCCATGGAAGGTGAATGAGTCATAAAAATGGACTTGCCATTCTACGAGACTCTTGAACATACATCATGGATGCATCTAGCAAGTCCAGACACAATGGTTCCATTCCTGGTAGAGGAGCTTAGAACCGATCGTCCAATACCCATGTCCTTTCAGGACTTCTGATTTACAAACTCAATGTTAAATTCACTTAGGATAATGATCCAATTAGCCATTCATCCTATAAGGGAGGGTTTGGATAAAAGTTATTTGAGAGGGTAAACTCTAGATATTAGCTTGGTTTTTAGTTAAGGAGATAATGACGAATTTTTTTGAAAGGTGAAGATGACTTCCAAGAAATATTTTTCAATCTACAGATAATTCAGTTCATAGGAAATCAAGGTGCAACTAAGATAATAAACTTCCCTTTCTCTATGGTCTAGGTCATATTGGGAAAGTAGTGCACCAATAGCAAACTGGGTAGCTGAAATGTATAAGAGAGGTTTTCCTGGTGTAGGCGGCATGAGTATTGACATGTTGAAAAGGTATTGTTTAAGTAATGTAAATGTCTTTTGATAGTCTAGTCCCTAGTTGAATGCAACATCCTTTTTGAGGAGATGTGTAAATGGGTGGCACTTATCCACAAGTTATGAAATAAAATGGTGGATTTCTTGAATCTTTCCTTGTAAACTTCTCAGTTGTTTGAGATTTGTAGGTGGAGGCATTTCTATGATAGTTGTAACCTTGGCAGGATCTACCTCTATCCCTCTTTGTGAAACAATGAAACCTAGGAGCTTCCCTGAAAAAATTCCAAAGACACACTTCTTGGGGTTCAAGCATACGTTGTAACCCTAGAGACACTAGAAAATATCTATTAGCACTTCAGGGCACTCTCCTATGCTTTTGGACTTTTCTAAGATATCATCGACATAATCCTCCATGATTTCATTCATCATGTCATGGAAGATGATGATCATTGCACATTGATAGGTGGCCTTAGCGCTCTTGAGTCTAAAAGGCATGACCTTGTAACAAAATTCTCTCTAAGGGTGATGAAAGTTGTCTTATGTTGATCCTCCTCTACAATCTTGATTTGGTTATAACCTGAAAAACCATCCATTAAGGACAACATTTCATAACCAGTAGTGGAATCAATGATCATATCAATGTTAGGCAAGGGGAAGTCATATTTGGGACATGCCTTATTGATGTCATGGAAGTCAGTGCAGATCCTTATGCCAACAAGTTTCTTCTGAACAAGGACTATGTTAGATATCCAATTTGAATAGTCAATGGGCTTAATAAAATCAGTAGCTAATAATTTTTCAAGTTCTTCTTTGACAAGGAGTGCAATTTTAGGGTGCATCTTTCTCAACTTTTGTTTGATGGGTTTGGCATCTAGGTGCACAACGAGGTTGTGCACAACCAATTCTGGGTCCAAATCAGGCATATTAGTGTATGACCATGAAAATATATCTCCATATTCTCTTAACAGCTCTATAAAAACCTTATGATTTTTCATTGAGAGTGAAGTTCCCAACTTTATCATTCTAGATTCCTCTTCTGAGCCAATGTTGACATTGATGGGTTTTTCCACAAGCATCTTAGAGGTATCTTCCATCCATGTAGGATCAGGGGGAAGATTAAGGTCAACCTCCTTAGGTATCTCATCATCATCCTTGAATGGATAGACCATTTTTTCTATAGGTTCTTCGTTCTGTTTGTCTACAAGTGATTCAAAATGTTTTCCACTATGACACTTGTGTTTTTACTCTTGTTTACGACTTTCCCATTCAAGTGTCCACACATATCTACTTATTCTCTAAAGTATACACATGTGTCTAGTTGAATTGTAAATCCTTTCTTGTGATCCCTAGGTGTAATAAAATCCCAAAGTCCCATGAATTTTTAAAATGCCTCTTCATTCTCAAAGAAATTGATTAGCATGTGAAATTTTTGATCCCAATATAAAAGTTCGGGATATATAAGGGTTACTTGGAAGTTGACTTGAGGATTGGATCTAGATAAGTTAAGGACAACTGAATCAGGGAATAAGTTAGTGGAGCAAATATCCTCGTAGAGGCTACATTGGGAATCCGTGTCACTATCTAAATGAGATGAGTCATCCTCATGTTCGGAAGAGGTGGCATCAATCTCAAAGGGTGGATCATCATGTGGTCTTATTCTAAGACCATGCTTGTCTAATTTGAAGTGAGGGATAGGAATGGGTTCTAATCACCCTTGTGCATTGATACCACATCCAAACCCATTGTAACCCATGACATACATCATACGATGGCCTTTAACATATAGTGGGGCCTGATGGCATGAAGCCATGGTACCTTCAGGTACTCTACTAGTGGGATCTTCTAACATCTTTTCCTCGGATAAGAAACCATTAGGAATGAACTTCTCCAATGGTTTAGGGAATTGATCTCGAGTGCTTTTGAACTAAAAATAGGGTTTTCCACGTGTCCTGGGAGACACTGATAAATATGATATTAATAAATATTGTTCAAGGGTGAACAGGATCTCCGGGGCATAACTTTCCGACATTGCATCCAATTATGCAAGAGGGTTGACCAACGAAGGAAATTTTTGATTGCAATAAATGAGTGAATATGGATCAACACATTCCTTGTGACCTCGGTTGTAAAATAATAATAATGTCTACATAAGGGCATCCATAAGATGCACGAGAAAAAAATGTGCAAGGCTCTATAATGTGTAAATGCTTACAATCTCCCCGAATGGTGATTATCTATCCTTTATGGCACATCTTGATATATTGATGGAAATTTTAAGGAATGGCCTACATGGCATGGATCCCTGGCATCCTAAGAGCATGTTGTATGTTAGATCCAAGTCAAGGACATGGAATGTTGTATCATGATAAGTCAGCCCTACTTCCATTGGAACTACTATAGTGCCTACTGACTCTCGCTCCTCATTATCATAGGCTGTGATTGTAATAGTTTTGGCACCTAGATCTATTTCGAGTGCCTAGCTGCTTAACCAGCTTCAAAGTACAAATGTTTAGACCGGATCCACCATCCACAAGTACTCTCTTGATCTTGCGATGGGTAACAACTACTTCTAGATATAAGGGTAAGTTGTGTTCGGTCACATGTTACGAGATTGCAGCATGATCAAAAGTAATATGATCATTGGAGTTAAGGTGTGAAATCATGGCTTAGAGGTGCATGGGATCTACATCAGTGGAGACTCCCAAACTCTGCAGTGTTTTATATAATATGTTTTTATGTACAATAGATTTTTTTAGGAGATCTAAAATTGATATCCTAGCGGGTGTCTTCTCTAATTTTTTATTAGGTTGTATTGACCTTCCCGAGGGATAGGTAGGGGATCTAGTATGATCAGATGAGCAAGTCATGTCCCTACTACACAATTCTTTTCTAAGATCTTAATAGTGTTTACTGCTCATCGATGAACAAATGCATCCTATGAGGGAATCAAAGGGACTATCATTGGTGGGGTAAACATAGGCAACAATTGTATAGTCAATGGAAGTTTGTTCATGATCTAGATTCCTTTTCTTTTTATCTATATGGCTAGAAAAGGGCTCTTTAAAGATACCCATTTTCTAATTTGGACCTTTTCCTAAGTCGGGGAGAATTTATGGTGATTTTCCCTCTTCAATGAGGTCTTGTATGTAATGACGTAGTATCAAGCACCTATATGTCTTGTGCCCTTTAACATAATGGATGTCATAGGACTCATCCTCTTTGAACCAAACAAGTTTTGGAGCATTTTCTGGGTATGGTACTATCATGGTTGGGTACTCTACCATGTTTACGTTGTCTAATTGTTTTAGTATGCTAGATAGGGATTATATTAATGGTGTGAACTCACATTTGGTGGGTGCCTTGGGATGAGGTCCTTGTGAGAGATTTAAAAGTGGACCAATCTACACAATTTGGACTCTTTTGGAGTCCGTAATGCCATCGCTAATAACATGTTTGTTTTTATTAAATAAATTTAGTTTATCTAAGGATTTTGCTTCATGTTGGTCTTTGAAAATCAGTTTAAGTGTTCCCTTTACGATGAGGGCCTTTTCTATTTGACTATCCTTCTCTATAACTTCTTCAAAGTTAAATCCGCATTGCATTTATAAATGGAAGGCTATATATGGGTTCAAGTTAGGTACAAATATGCTTACTAGTTGTATTTATGGCAAGGAACAAGGGAAACGACTTGCCAACCCTTTCCATCATTGTTAAAATCTCGCAAATGTCTTGTTGGGCTTCGATTTTGAAGGATCTCGTCTTGATTAAAGAATTCTCTTCATCATCAAATTTGGGAGGTGGTGAGGCCATGCGCTTGATCTTCACTTTACGTGAAGACTTGTAATAAGGTCGTTGTGGATCACCAAGTGGATTGGATGGGTCTCCTTCAATAGAGTTATGATGTTTCTTGAAAGTACAAGTGTACCCTATGTCAAAGGGGTTATCCATGTCTAAGAGGGACCTTCATTCTTTTGTTTTATGATTAATGACCTTTTTTACACTTTACGTTCCTGTGGAAGCTTAGCTACTAATTCTAAGACTCTTGCAGTACTTGATCTCTGTTGTAATAAAGTAGTTCATCAAAGTGACCTAGGTCTAACTAATTTTGTTGTTTTGAAGAGTCGAATCCTCTCTGCTATGATGAATCAATGGGTCTTTGTCCTTGACCTATGAAAAGAGAGGTGTTAAGTTGTTGCTGCTAAATGGGAAGGACTCAAAATGATTTTCTCCTAAGTTGCGATAGTTTGGTTTGGATGCCATCTTCATGATTCTAGGAATCACTAGTCAAATTTATATGAGGTTTCATCTAAATGTCTTCAAAGTTTACATGAAACCTAGCCATATGTTTGTGTAATTCGCTCAATGTGATGTTGAAATAACCTTGTGTGTTCTAGAAGTAATGATATGCATTTTTTTATGATTCAAAGAACACTCAAATGCGGTGATTGCTTGAATTGTCATTACCAAGCCTATATACCTAACTATGATTTCGGGAAGGGTCAAATATAAATAGTGAAAATATCATATCAATACGTAGGTCAAGTTAGAATTCTAACAAGGCCTAAATATTAAAGCGGCATCGACGCAATCTCTCGGCACGAGGTATACCAACACTAGTTCAAATGTCGATGAAAGCTAAGTTTTCTAAAAAATGGAAGTTGTGAGTATGTATAGTGTAATAACACTATCCTAATACATTAACCGAGTAAGCAAGGTGTTAGTATCAAGATGATGTTATTTCAGTATATATAAGGTAATATCGACACCCTAAAAAGACTTAGATGACATCAGAACTGAAACAAAGTATGAGTATAAAAATAAGTTTTTAGTTGTGCGAGCAACATAACCTCACAATAAAGGGACTTATATCAAGTTCTCAAGAAATTGAAAAATGACGTAAGTATCAAATTTGTGTGACTAGAATGTGAGAAAAAAACTATCAACTTAAGGAGAGATAAATGATGAACCAAAATTGTAATAGTGAAGATGATCTTGAAATCAAGATTAAAGGACTATAAAAGATATGAAAATGTACTTGCACACTTTAGACATTTAACAACCCAGCAACACATGGATGGGTGTAAATGAACAAAAATGTGGCGAGAACTATCTTTGATAAGACATACAAGGTATGCCTCCTTCTCACCCCGAAAAATGGGTGGCAAGAATGCAAGGGTAAAGATAAAAAGATGAAAATAAACTAAGTGCTACTTGGGCAGAGTTTCACCTTGTCCGAAGGCAAGAATGAAACCGAGCTAAGTGGGACGTTGTTTAATTCCATGATGAAATACACTTAGTTCTAACTTACATGGGCTCTTTGCCTTGTTCAAGAAATAAGGTTCAGACTCCAAGTAAGTCGTCACTTCGTGATGGCTTGATGCGACAATGACAGACTAGCAAAGTGGGCTCCAAGATAGAATGGCTTCCCTAATAATATCTCTCAACTAGGTGTCACAAGTTGTCTAAGAGTGAGCTCAAATTACCCAAAGAGTCACACTGAATAATTTAGGGAGTATCTTGGCTATACTTTACCCCCTTCTGATATAATGAGAAACTAGTGCATTTAGTTGTACCATCATTGAAGTCACGATACGAGATAAATTTGAATCTAACTTGCAATGTAAAATCTAGCCAAGTGGGTAAGTGGAGCGCTTCTATTTCATCCACGAGGTTACTCGGGGGTGGATTACTTTAGGGTTCTGAACCACCCCCTTTTGTAGTTAAGGTGCTATGCTTCAAGAGGTTATGTTCAAGTTGAGCGAGATAGGGATGTACCCTTTTCCAAAACTTGCAAAGTGGTAAAGTGGTGTGTTTTTTATCTTGCTTAACTTAATGTGGTTTTAAGTAGCACACTATTTGGCAACCTGTATGAAAAACATGTATTAGAAGGTTTTTGTTTTGTCTTGACTTCTCCTTTCTTTGAAAATCATTAGGCCCTACATGTAAGGAGTTAGTAATTTTCCATAAAATAAGAAAGAGAGTTTGCATGTTGTTTTGATTCCTAAGATCACCAAAAAGTGCGAAGGAAGAACATACACAACGCAAAAAAATCAACTAAAACAAGTTATGAAAAATAATACTTTAAGTGTTTTGAAAAAGGAAACTCATTTTAGCCAACTTTGAACTTTAATCCATTTTAAAGCTTAAATTGAAGTGTTTTGGAAGCAAAATAGAAGGTTTTTGAAACATTTTTTATTCCCAAGATCACCTAGAAGGTGCGAGGGAAGAGCATACACATTTCAAAGGACCCCTACAAATGAAAAGTATGAACACTTAACTAAGTTAGCATAAAAATATGAAGGAAAAGAAACCTGCAAACCACTATCAGAACCTTGCAAGAAAGTTAGAAAACCATGAAAATCAAAAAATTCTAGAAATCTATTTTTAGCAGTTTTTCCAAATGTTTTTAGTATTTTGCATTTTTGGAGGTCTCCAGGAAATTTGGGAGTTTTATGATAGAAGTAATAATACCTAAAGGTATATTAATTTTGGAACTTTCCTTGCAAATTTCTCTTCATGTTGCTGATGCCTATTCAAACTCTGAAAACAGTCAACGTGTCAAAAGATATGACAAAAACTAGGAGCACTAAAAATCATATGAACAAATCTAGATCAAACAGAGATGCCTACACCCCCTTCAAGGTGTATGCGTGACATTTTCCATATGTGCATGTGGATTATGGTGCATGTTCCCTATGTGTAAACCTAACGGGTCTTAGTGCAAGTTGCTTGTGCCACCCGAGAGATGCATGTACTAGCATAAGTGTGCATGCGCCAGAGAATAGGTGCCTAAGTTAGGGGAACATAAAAATGGTAAAAGCTATAACGGTGAGTTTGCTTACTGGCATAGGGATGCTTGCACCAAAAAGGGTTTATGTGCCATGGTTTGGGCGTGTACACACTTGATAATTTTTTTTATAGCTAGCCAAGAATACACAGGGTTCTTGTGCGTGTGTTTGGGTGCTTACGCGTCCTAGTAAAAATGCCAGGTTACATGGTGTATGCACTATTTGAAGGGTATGTGCACCATGATTTGGGTGTGTGCACCTGCTTTCAAGTACCTACGTGTGGTTTTGGGTATCTATGCCCCTCTCGCTAAAAGTTACACAACTGAATGTGCTGCATTGACGAAAGGTGTATGTGCACCTTCCTGAAAAACTACCAAACACATGAAAAATGAAATTTTAAAAGTGTCAACAAGTTTGAATTTAGCCATTAAATATATTTTCTAGCATAAAATCAACAAAGAATAATGAAAATGAAGGTTAGCTACTTAAAACCTAGCTAAAAAGCCCAAGGCAAAATATTTAACCCTATAAAACATGTAAAAAGTTAGAAATTGAAATAAAAGCTTCAAAATGACCCCATTAATGGAGGATGGACTTCGTGTCCCACCGGCATGCCAAATGTGTTCAATGAAAATTTGTGAAAGCCATGGACATGGGGTAAGAATCTCTAAAGAAACCCCAAAGGATCTTAACAAATAGTTAGTGGACCATCAAATAAGAGATAAACAAGGATTCATCACTTTGCATACATTAATATTGAAAGAAACAAGAAAATATAGCATATTTAGTAATCCTCTACTCTTGAAAGCTTTAAAAATGAACCTAGTAAGGATTCTAAGCAATCAATTTGTGATTATGAGAATGAGAGCTCACCATTAATGGCTTCAAGGCCAATGGTTCTTCTCATTTACTCAATGCTTGGTGTGTAGTGCAATGGAAAAAGAAATAGCTTAATAAAATAAATAAATAAGCTCTAACCCTAAGCAAAATTCTATAGTTTATGTTAGAAAGAAGGAGAGTTCTTAGAAATGAGAGGGGTGGTTGGTTGTTTATAGTTTTCTATTTGTGAAAGTGGGGGAATTTTGGTGCATGTGGGACTAAAAGGGAGTCAACAAGTTGATTAGTGAGTCAAAGTAAGTTTTGACTAGGTTTAGAAGAGGTTAATCATGATTAGGGCTAATTAAACTAGGTCTAGGCTAGTTAATCCTATTTAGAGAGGAATTAGGGTTTTGAGAGAGTTTTGAGAGGTCTAATCAATCCAATGAAATGGATTGATAGTCTAGGAAGCTAGTAGAAGTAGTCTAGAAGGGAATGAGAAGATGGTTTAGTCAAAAAGGGCTATAATAGCCTTCTTAATTGGTTTATAAGAGGAATACGACCAAAAGAATGTCATAAACGGTGAGTTAGAGGAGCATATTTAACGAGGTGTCATCAATTTGCAAGGAGGGGGATAATTAGCAAAATATTAGGAATAATAGTGCTTTGATAAAACTATAGGTGTCTACACTAATCAGGCGCATAACCAAAGTAGTCATTCTTGGCAGAATCAATATGAAAACAAAAGATACATGCCCAACCAAAAAATGATAGATGGCATGCTAGCACATATCTTCCCTTGCAAGTTGTTCCTCTCGCACCCTTTCCTCCAACACCCAAGTATAAGTCAAGCACTTTTTCCAGTTCAAAACAATTTGGCACAGAATTCAGAGTGGTGCTTCCCTTGTAACATGTCTCATATTCAATATCACTATGCCAATGCTATGTGCACCCAAGCTTATATGATCCATAATGCTTCAACCTACGAACCTTCAAAAAGTGCTCCTGAAGAAGATAACCAAGAAAGTCCATAAGCTCTTTTAGAGGTAAGTTTTATATTCTTTGGTGCTGAATACTTCTATGAAATCAACCAAGAAATAGATGATACAAGCAATCCATGCACCCAAGTTTTAGACAACACAAGGTACAAGAAGATAATGCTTGAGTTTGATGTGCAAGTCACAATCCAAACAACACAAACGGACCAGCAAAAGCATAAAGATGCAGCCAAGGATTCCAATGGTAAAAGTGTTCAAGTCCCTACACAAGAGATCCCATGCAAAGCTTCTCCAAAAGTGGCGCACATCCCTCTTTTAGTAGGTCAAGCCTCAGCTTAAGTTAAATCCACTATTTCCATGCCCAGAATAGTCAAGAAAGGACATAGTTATTCCCCAAATGTACAAGTCATCAAGTATTCCATTCAACATTGTGGACCAGATGAAGAAGATAAATATAAGTGTCATAATGTGGGATACCCTGACCATTCCATACCAACACAACCTATTGTATGAGACCTTTTCCCAACTTCCACGCTTTGATCTAACTATTCACAAGCCAAACACTTTTATCAACATCTCACGCCAAGATGAGAAGAATCAAGTAAGTAAATTTGTTAAAACCCCGCCCATTTATATGTCTTTGATCATAGGAAAAAACCTAGTGCATAATTACATGCTCGACTCAAGTGCTAACACTTTCATTATGCCCAAGAAGATAGCTGATGTCCTAGGTCTTAGGTATAACCCCTTATCTAAAGGAATCCTACAACTTGATGTGAAATTAACCTCAGTGTCACTACCTTAGGAATCATCAAAGATCTTGAGTTGACCCTTCATGCATGTCCAAGTTTAACAATTACTCAAGATGTGTCAATCATTGACTTACCTCCTTTTTTTTCCCTATGTCTATCAAGAGAATTTACTACAAAAGTGGGTGGTTACTTGTCTTTTGATTGGTCTCATATGTTACTCAAAACAAGGTATGGTACCCGGTTTACCATACAAGTTGAGCAAATATTTTCCTATCATGTAGAGTCATATGTCCCATCCCCTCTCCAAGCCAGCTTATTTAATCCAAGAACAAGCTTCATCCCTAAAGAATATCCTCTTCCACCTTCTATTCCTGATTTAGTACTTGATGAATGGGCAGATATGCACCATAAATTTTATCCATATGCTAAAGAACTAGAAGCCTATGAAACTGGGCTTGGTACTTACTACATTCTTGAATAAGAAGTTGTGATGTGATGCATGCTCAAGAAAGATCAAGTTGAACTTGGCCTATGGAAGTTATAATTTGATGTCGTCGGGGAGAGCAGAAACGGTGGGAGCAGGAGTTTTTTTCATTTCTCCCAAGGATGAGAGATCATTATTCACACACGAGGTTATAGTTTACATATTCTAACAATGAGGTGCTTGAAGCATGGTGCATTACCTTCTCATTGCTGAGAAGAAAGGGATTAAGGCCCTACAAATCTTTGGGGACACAAAATTGGTCATCCACTAGGTTACCAATAAGTGCCAGGAAAGTAATAAGCTTCTCAAATCTTATAAACATAGATTTTGGGACCTCCTTGAGAGCTTTGATGCTCTAAATCTGCAAGTGGTTCCATGCAAAATGAAGAAGGAAGTTGATCAAATGGCCGTGCTTGGTTCACAGTTCTCTCATGCTAAGGAATTTTTCAAAGGAAACACTCAACACATTAAGATGGTGATCAAACTATCCATTCCGCATAATAATACCAAACGGCATATGTTTAACATTGATGCATAGATTGTCCAGTTCATCAAAAATGAAGTTGGGTTCTCATCAAGCATGCAAGTTGACTTGCATGACAACTATAGTGACCAAGTGATTCAATTGAATTCAAATAAGCTACCTAAAGGTTGGTCACCTTAGAGAAATTGTTTATCCCTAATGATGAGTTCAAGGGTGAAGGAACGATATACGCGCCACAACAGAAGATTGATCCCTAGTCACTATTACGCATTGGAAAGAGTTACTTCTCAGTAAAGCTTGCGCACACGAATAAAAATAGGCCTTCATCTCTCTCTATCATAAATACAATAACATCTTCTCATGGGAGTATGAAGACCTCAAATGCTTTAATCCAAGTGTTGCTTGACACTCTATTGACCTTGATCTTGGTATCAATCCCATCAGATAAAATCAGTGACTAGTTAATCCAAAGATAGAGCCCCTCATGTGAAAGGAATTATCCAAACTCATTGAGGAAAAATTATTTTTCCCATCAAGTACTCTACTTGGGTCACAAATCTAGTTCCAGTGCATAAGAAGAAAGGTGAAATTTGACTTTTTGTTGATTTTAGAGATTTAAATAAGGAATCTCTAAATGATCATTATCCTTTGCCTTCAATGGAGCAGATTCTACAGACTATGGCTGGTGTGCAAAGATTCTCAATGCTATATGGGTATTCAGGTTTCGATCGATCCTGGTCAAGGAAGAGGATCAATTCAAAACAAAATTTATAACCAAGTGAGGAACATGTGCATATCAAAAGATGCCCTTTGGTATGTCAAACGTAGGCACTATATTTCAGTGTACCATGGATATTGCCTTCAAAGGCTACATGAATGAGTTCATCTTGGTTTACCTTAATGACATAACAATATTCTCAAATCAGAGCGTAGATCATATCACGCACCTAGATAAAGTATTTGAGAGATGAAAAAGTATGGGGTGTCACTTAACCCCAAGCGGTGAAATTTTGTAATGGTGCGGGGCAAGCTTTTGGTCCATGTGGTTTCAAATAATGGCATCCTAATTTATCCTAAGTGCATTTCAGCCATTTTGGTTCTTTCCTAACACGCAAGAAATCCCTACAATCCTTCCTTGGTAAGATCAATTTTGTTAGGCATTTTATCCCTAACTTTGTAGGATAGCCTTCAAAGAAGAACATAGCCTTGAAGTGGAAAACATAAGGAAAAGAAAGCTTTAGCAAAATAAAGTAAGAAATTGTTTGCGTGCTAACACTCATCAACCCAGATTATTCCAAGCATTTCATCCTTTATGCTTATGGCTCTGATGCGAGTGTTGTTGCTGTCATAACACAAGAAAATGAACAAGGGCTATAATAACTAGTGGATTTCTTCACCTTAGAAGACACTTTGAAGGATTATGAATTAAAGTATAGTCACATAGAGAAGTAGGTCTTCGCCATCATGTGCATGCTCAAGAAATTCAAAAGTATGCTCACCAAAAATCATATCAAGGTGTTATTCTCCCACTCCTCTGTTATAGACTTCATCATGGGAGTAGAGATTAGTGAGAAGAGAGCAAGATGGGTGACAAAAATCATGGAATATGATATGACTATCAAAGCCACAAAGCTGGCAAGAGGTAGCATGCTTTGCAAGAATCTTGCTGAGGATGCACAAAATGAATATGAGACTTCATTATTTCTTGATGAAGGTCTCCCACATGCAGAACTTGAGCAAAATATAGATCCTGGCACATGTGAATGGATGAAGGACATGATCACATTCCTTTCTAAGGGCGTATACCCTCTTAGTTTAAAAAAGGAAAAGAGAAGACATTTGAGGTTACAATATATCCCTTATGTTTTGATTGATGGACTTATCTTCGAGAAAAAACTTGATGGCGTCTTTGTTAAGATGTATCAATGATGCCCAAATGAAAAAGTGTTAGCGAGAATTTCACGATGGATTCTCTTCTACTGGAATTTTCTCTACAAAATTACAATAATGAAGATCATAATGGCATGAATCTTTTGGCCTATTGTGTTTTTGCAAATGCACACAAGTGGGTTACAAAATGCAAGGAATGCACTTTCTTTGCAGGAAAGAAAATATTGACAACATTTCCCCTCTAACCAATCTAAGTGGATCAACCTTTTGCGCAATGGGTTCTAGAATTCATAGGCATGATCAATACGCCTTCAAGCACAGGAAATAAGTGGATGCTGACAGCTACGGACTATTTCACTAGATGGACAGAATTTTTCACGCTCAAAGAATCAATTGATTCAGTCATCCTTTAATTTTTCAAGGGCATAGGCACAAGGTCTGGCATTCTGTAAACCATTATCTCTAATAATGAAAAATCCTTCCTTGGTACTAAAATAACTAGTTGGGCCCTAAATCTAGGCATCTATTTGAACACTTCTTCTAACTATTACCCCCAAGGAAATGGTATGGCAGAGTCAACAAACAAGAACCTGATCAGGATCATGAAGCGTATAATGAATATCAACCAATATAGTGGCATACAAAGGTCTCGTGCGTTCTCTGGGAAAATATTATCACAGTTAAAAGGGAAATAGGAACTTTTCCTTACAAGCGTGTCTATGGAAAAGAGACTACCATTCCTTTGATGCTAGAATTGAATTCATTATTACTTTCCCAATAGCTGGAATTTGAAGGCATAGACTAGAGAGAAATTAGAATGGTAGAGCTGGTCAATCTTGAAGAATCAAGAAACTCTTCCATGATCAAGCTAGAATAGCATTAACAAGCAACAAAGAAATGGTTTGATAGAAAGGCTAGGCCTCAAGCTTTCAAAGTTGGGGACTTAGTCTTAAAATGGGATGTTGACAGAGCTAAACCAGGGTGCCATTCAAAGTTTGATGCACTTTGGAGTGGCCCATACATCATCAGTTTGTGCAAAGAGGCTAACTCTTTTGAGTTAACTCATCTTGATGGAGGCATGCTGCAAATCCCAGTAAATGGGATCTATCTCAAACCCTTCCATTAAGTTTGTTACATCATTCTGTATATATTAGAATATTTTCAATTCCTCTAAGTGCATTGCACACACATTATTTGTTTGTAAAGAGTTATTTCTCCTCGCATGATTCTTGTGCACGCTCTTCTTTTTCTTCCAGGATGCCGACATTTTCAGCAGTTTGCAAGATTTGAAATAGAGTCAAGAAATGATCCTTCAAGTGACTAAAGGGGAAGTTATTTAAAGTTGTAGATCATAATTTCATGATCACATAACGACTTCATTCACAATGGATACTTTAGGCTAATGATCTCCTTCATCTAGTAGACAAATGCCCCTAAAGTTTTCAAAAATTATCCAAATAACTCTCCTAGTTATTTGGGTAACTTGTATACATATTCTAGCTCGAGCTATTCATTGCAAGGTTGCACGCACTCAAGTTCCTTGGCACATTCCATTATTTTCCTCATGTGCCCTTGTGCACTTCCCCTTCTTCCCTTCCTTTCCTTTTCCTCTTTGTTCCATCTTCCCTTTGCATGCATCTTCTGCGTATTTTCCTTCTTCCTAAACAACTACTTTTCCTACGCGCACGCCTTTACTTTTCTTCAAATCAGCTAATTCCCTAGCCCTCTTACGCACCCCATACATCCTTGTAATAGTTTTTCCTTGACCATGAATTCTTCATTCAACAATTTTCCTTATTTCCTTTCTCACATTCATGTGCCTCCCTTCTATCTTCTTCTTGCACCTCATTCATCCGCATGCATATCTTTACACCCTCCCTTGCACATTTTTGTGCTAAGTCATCCTCTAACATGCTTGAGTGTGCCACACATGACCAGTCAAAGCATGCCAACAAGGCACCGAATCATTACAAAAATAAGTGAGTAACATGTGAAAGAAACAACATGAACATTTAAACAATTGGCCTTCCTTCAACCAATCCCCACGTGCCACATATTTTGTGTGCTGATGACTTTGAAAAACTTCCGACAACCATATCTTTTGATACGAGCTTTGATCGGTACACTCATGGACTTGTGAGATAGCTTCTAATGTAGGCTACAATTCTAGACATTCAAATTCAAATTATTAGTAGACATGGTACGTGAGAAATGAGAAAACATATTTCTAAGAATTATTTAGCATATCTAATTGCTCCAATCACCCGATTTGATCTAATTCTCCCTCCTTCCTTATTCAACATGCCAAACAGACATGGGGAAGTGCATTTGATAGATTATTAGGTGGATTTGTAGGCATTGACTACTTCTTATTGGTGGTTGCATTTAAAATTTGGATTTTCCCTCCTCTTCTTCTTCCATGGATTCATCTATCAATGTAAGAATTGGGCTCATTATTAATGTTGGACATTTTGGATCCTTACGCACTTTGCCAAGGACTCCCTTTTCAATATTTTGAGTGAAAAACCTCTAGATCTAGCTCTTGCATGTGGAAATTGGCCGCTTTCACCATTGTAATAGTTGAAGCATAGTTTTGTGACTATTCTCTATCCTAACGTGTTTGCATTCCTTCTTCTTGCCTTTTCTTTTGCATTACGTGTGCCTGTTGTGCCATTTCATGTCCCTTGCAGTTCCTTATTTAGTTGTGTTCCATGAAACTGATCTGATAAATAAATTTTAAGTTTTCCTACATGTGCCTAGCCTTCTTTCATGCATTTCCCTTCATTTTCACTCAGAACAGATAGTGTCCATCCCTCTTTTCTTATGTTATCACCTTTTAGTGTAGTTTCCTTTCATGTTATCCTTCTATCCCTAGTCCCTTGGCATTATTAGCTTAGTTTCCTTTCAAAGCACTAGGAGTAGCAGCAGTAGTAGAACTAGATAGAGGAATTGGCCTTCTCTAAGATCCATCCCAAGTGCACAAGGTCCCACAACTTGGTGATGGTTCCATTGTTGTCAAAAACAACTCAATTCTTCCAGATCCAAGATGCGAGTGAAAGTTTGATGACCAACAAGGATTATAATTAGTATTTGGTCAAGTGGAAAGGAAACATTACCAAGGAGGGGTGAATTGATAAATGTTGTGATACTGATCCAGTAACACCCACATTTAATGCATCAAAACCATGCCAAATTCTAACAATTACTTAGGAAAAATTATGCTATTTTTTAAAGTGCAAAAATAATAACATTAGTCACTTTTTAAAAATTAATCATTTATTACTATAGTTTAATAATTAATATTAATATATTTACCAAAATTCATTACATAATCAAGATACCTTCCTATTATCCATATTAAGTCTATTTAATTAATTCCAATTTAATATTGATTATTTTTATTCACTTAGGTCCCTATTAAATTTTATAAAAAAACATTTCCTAAGTTAAATTTATTTATATATCTCCTAGGTAAATAATTCCCATACCACAGAGTTGATTTAATTAGCTACACCTTCAACTTTATTCCTCTATTAATTCCCTTTAATTAATTTAA
Source organism: Taxus wallichiana var. yunnanensis (assembly GCA_018340775.1). Lineage (NCBI taxonomy): Eukaryota > Viridiplantae > Streptophyta > Pinopsida > Cupressales > Taxaceae > Taxus > Taxus wallichiana. Next base: position 432,030,297 of record CM031241.1, on the reverse strand, counting down.
TTAAAATGTCCCCATGTGTAACTTAAATTTATTTAACCATGTCTAAAATACCCTAGGTGTCCCATTTAATTAAATTACCCATACCCTTTTACACATCCATTCCCACCAAAATGCCAACAACTTAAAAGATGTAGGGTCAACTCTCCACCCTTAGATTAGATCAATGGGATCCCTTAGATCTAGGTTTGACTAAAAGCCCTAATTCCTTCTTATGTTTTCTCTTTTATTCCTTTGGTTGCCCTAATTTCTTCATTTGCTCATTTGGGGTTTGCAGGTTTGAGAGGATGGAAGCCATGGGAGCATTTGGAGGCTATGGAGATTTTTTTTTTTTTTTGTTCGGTGATCTATCATGGGAGATGTTTATTCATCCATTTAGCAACATTATTTCATTGCTTTATATTATTTTTTTAGTTTACTAGAAATCTTTTGGTTAGGATATTATAGTACCCTCATTTTCTTTTGTTTTACATTTGAATATTCAATATATATATATATATATATATATATATATATTTCCATTGTGTGTGTGTGTGTGTTTGTATATATATGTATGTATATATATATATATATATATATATATATATATATGTAATAAGCACCTAAAACAAGTGCATATTCTCTGGTTAGGGATGGGGTGGGTCACTCCCTCACCCCAATCTTAAACTGAAAAATGTTCAATCGTACATCTATTAATAGGAAAAAATAATCATTGTGTGTGTGTATATATATCATAAGCACCTAAACAAATTGCATGTTATTTGGTTAGGGATGGGGTGGGTCACCCTCACCCCAACCCCTAGATCCAAACTCCTCACCTCAATCTCTCGACGTGAAAAATGTTCAATCGTACATCTATTAATAAAAAAAAATCATCCAATATATATAAATACACACACACACACACACACACACGTGCGTGCGCAGTTTAGATCACACACACACACACACACACACACACACACACACACACACACACACACACATATATTGTGCATAGTGTCAAATATATCACCACGGATACCATTTGGGAGTTTATGTTTGGTGGGGTGGGGAGGGGAAGTGGGGAGAGAGGGCACCGCCTCCTCCCCCATGTACCCGCTATATATATGTGTGTGTGTGTATGTATATATACATATATAGATGTATATATATATATATGTATATATATGTATATATATACATATATATATATATATGTATGTATATATATATATATATGTATATATATATATATATGTATGTATATATATATATATATGTATGTATGTATATATATATATATATATATATCTGTGTGTGTGTGTGTGTGTATGTATGTATGTATACACACACATAGGTGTAGATTTATCTTTTAAAGAGAAATGAACAAACAAAGATAAAACTATTTTATTTCTTAATGAAATGAACTAATTGTATGATATTTTTTTTTCTTGTTTCATTTATATGAACAAAAGATGGAAGTTCTAACATTTTTAGGGAGAAATAAATGTAATCAATAATATGAAACATTGAAATTCCTCATTTCAACCATAAGCATTTCAGATTTTAATAAAATGCAAAATTGATTTAAGATGTAGATTCAAAACTCAATACAATGCAAATGAGATTCAAATTTAGTGAGATGCAACTTTCAATTATACACTTGTCCATGGCTTGGCAACTCAAGTAAAAGTTTGAATAATTCATTTAAAAGGACTTAACTTTAAAATACATATATCAAAATCCCTCCACTCAAAGGTGGAGATAACATGATAAATTTTACAACAAACTCTCTCTTTCCTTTTGTTGAAAGACACACATATTACTTCCTCCATGATACCAACTTGCAAATCCATTAGCTTTTCTCCATCTTCAACAAAATAACAAGGAAGGGAGCATAGGCAACACTCACCTCCCAACCTTAATCTAACAAGAAGGTGAAGCCTAACTTCTCATTTCCCCTAGCCCCAACAATGGAACAATAAGGAATGTTACAACCATTGAAGCTCTTCACAAATGGCTTCATTAATAAACTAATACATATCAACAAAACTTGCAACACATACAATAACAACACTAATAATAAAAATCTACAACTTTCAATACAAAATAACATACATTCATTCACTTTACAACACAACACACATACAAGGAAAGTAAAATGCAAGGTATAAGACCCTACATTGCCATTTTAAGCACCTTCATATTCAAGCCAACAAACTACAACCTCTTTCTAAATCCAAGCCAATCCAAGAGAATGCTCCCAAACTTCCAAGCAAGTAACCCCAAAAACAACCAAGAAATTCCCATAAATAGAAAATGGTGGAGAGGGTGGTGAAGTGGATCCATGTAGGATGCCACATAATTTCCCCACAATCCACATCACAATTCAAACACATACTCTAAGACTCCATAAAGGAGTAAGGTGAGGGTATGAAAATTTCATTCTTACACACAAACTATTACCCGATTTTTCCTTGAGAAAATGGAATCACACTTTGATAAAATAGCGGGATCAATTCGGCCATGGGAGCTCACATTTTGGGATCAAGCCAAGCACATTTTGAGTTGCTAAGAGTTGGGAGTTTATGGAATGAATGTTTTGAAGAGACACTTTGGAGTCTCAAAAGTTTTAATTTCAGGCGTGGAAGTATTTTGATTTGGTGGATTAAAAGCCCAAATCAAAAACAAAAAAGTTTGAAACCCAAACTCTGAATTTTGGAGTTCAGGATTTTATAGATTCGCAGGTTTCATGGACCTAGTTGGATGAACAACACCCAAAACCCCAAAACCTTGAAACTTGAGGTCTGAATTTCAGACTTTGGGGTTTAGGAATTTCAAAACATTTTGGCTCGAGCAATGAGTAATGCCACACAATATGATTTCAGAGTCCGAACTCTAAAGTTCAAATTTAAGACTTCGAGAGGTTCAGAAATTTAGAACTCTCAAGCCTACGCGCCTAGATGAATAATAACTGTAACCTCCAAAGTCAAAATGGCCAAAGCTCTAAATCCTGAAATTCTAAAATTCTTAATTTTGGAGGTTGTGATGCATTTTCGGAGTATGAAAAGGCAAATCATTCACTCACATTTATTTAAATATGGTACCCTCATCTTTAGATGGCCATAAATTTTGATTGGGAGATCATATTTTCACAAAATAGGAATTTTTGAAAAGCTCTCAGTGTCTTCTACACAACAACATGAAGTAATACAAAAATGAAGAAATACAATTTGCCATTTTAGAGGGATGTTTCCATATTTCTCACCTATCAAAATTATGAAGGTATGGACTTCCTTTCTTCCCCAACAAGGAAAAATACATGGAGGTATGGGTTTTGCAATGGCACCCATCATTGTTGCAGTGATTTTAATGCATTTTTAGGTGGTTGAAGTAAGATTTCAAATTCTTCTCTCTCGCTTATCTCATTCTTCCTATATATTGTAAGGAGGGGATCATTTCAAAGGGTTGGACACCTTGCATATCCACCTCCCTTATTTCTTGTAAGAGATTTGTGGAGATTCCAAACCTCCCTATTTGAATATTGTAATGCAAAATCTATTCCTTTGGCCCTAAATGTGATGTATTGTATCAACTTTGAGAGAAATAAAATTAGATATGTGGATGTTTCAAACCATCTTTTATGTTATATTACATCTTTCTAATCTTTCATTACATGCAAGGTTATTGTGTATTGTTGTTGTTTTCATTGCAAGGTTCTAGTAGTGTTGTGTTTATTGTGTAGGTTGTTCAACATCCTTCTTGGTGCATCACCTTCCCTTAGAGTATGTTTTATTTTCATGCATTTTCTCTATCTCTTTCTCCTTTGAAATATTGGATTAGGGTTTTATCTACAACTCTCTACACTTTGGAGTAGTTAGCACTAGATTAGGATAGGAACACGACCTTCTCCAAAGGGTTATCCCAATTTGAAAGTCTCACACTTTGGGATAAATCTATATTTGATGGATCACACTAACTGCGGCTCAACCATACACTTGCAATAAATCAGGGGTGTTGTGATTTCACCATAACACAAACCTCCACTCCAAGCCTTCAAGGACATTATTAAGAGGGTTAGGAAGAAAGTGCAATTAATTGTCTCTTTTTCCTTCAAAAACACATAATGAGGGCTAAATTTGACCCCTCATATCATAGGTAAGGTTGGTGGGAGAGTTTAAAGGTTATGGGACAAGTATAAATTGTTCCATAAGCCTCAAAAAATGGGCTCAAAGCCCAAATCTGAGATTTGAGAGATGGGGTTGGGTAAACAAATAAAAATCAATTAAAGTCCATCCAAAATCATGAAGGAAACAAGGAATATATACCACATTCAATTCCCCTTTTGTCACATATCCTAATTATCATTATTCACATAGTTAATTAGCCTTAAAAAGGGGGTACACTAATAAGCATGATAAAATAAGGAAACATTACAATTTAATAAATTTGCATATACAACTAAAGAAATAAATAAGGAGAAAATTACAACATTCACACCCATGGTCACTTATGAGGTTACTCCCCTTTGGAGACCTCCTAAAAAACATGACAAGTAAAAGAACAACACACACAAACACACACATAGCTACCAAGGTGACCATGTTATAAACACTTGGTATTCTTCCACAGTAGTCCCCTAGTCCCTTCTTATTTATTTTGATTTTTTTCCTGCAAACAACCAAGACAATACCACCTTCGGCCTCAAGGCCACATCAATACGTCAAGGAATAAAAAAACACATATCATCCATCATATAATCATCATCATACAATCTAGTTCCATTCTATCATGGTTAAGAAATTCTATGATAACCAACTATTTTTAATTATCAATAATCATAATTCACATTTACGATAACCATGTAATTCACATACTGAAATTTATACCTACTTAGATAAATTCGACAACATACTACTGATCACTAATATCATCACATGATTAATACACCATAACATCAATGTACACACACAAGGTTAGTCCAAAACGTCTAACACAATCGCCACTATCAAGAGTCAAAGATGTCAGCATATAACAAAATATCACTAATCATCATCATATATAGCAATATCTATCAAATTTTGATAGGAATCCATACAATCCATGATATGATAAAAAAAAAAATAATAATCACAATGTCCATGTCATCTAATAACATACTATAAAAAATCTCATAACAATGACCATGTCTCTAAGAAGCTAATAAACATGACCATAAAAAAATAGGTGTCGAAGAGGAGTGGGCACTACATCCCCCTCCCCTTAAACTCAAATCCTCTTGGAATTCACCAAAACAAGTGTCGAAACTAGGCTCATAGCAAAGTGGCATCCTCTCATGTAACTAAAGACTCATCATATCGATCCCACTAGATGCAAACCTGGTGAATCTCATGCCCTCGAAGGCCTAGGGTCCCGTGCTCTCATCATGCACACAAACTCCAAAATAACTTGTACCTACAAAGTGATCTAATCAAATACGTGGGATGGATCTCGGTATATATATCTAAAGAAAAAAACATGGAAAACATGATGGATGTGAGATAAGATGAGTGTCAAGGCTAAATGGTAGGCTATGGGATCAATCCACTCCAAGGTCTCAAATGGACCCACAAATCTTGGATCTATCTTAAAGCCTTTTCCATAACATATGGGGATCTTATGATGTTTGATTCTAAGAAATACCTTCATTCCAACCTCAAAGCCGTGGTCTTTCCTCCTCCGATCCACATACTTATTTTTACTATAATGTGCCTTGTGTAATCTCTTCTTGATCAAGGAAACATGTTGCTACATATCCTGTAACAAAGTTGGCCCAATAGAAACCCCATCCTCTAATATATCTCATCTCAAAGCAGATCCTACACTCTCGATGTACAACACCTTGAATGGTGCCATGCGATGGAACTCACGAAAACTATTATTGTATGAAAACTCTACTAGATACATATACTCCTCCCATCATGATTGTTGATCAATAACATACATCCGAAGCATATCATCTAGTATCTCATTCACCCACTCATTCTCGACCATCTATCTCGGGGTAATAAGCCATAATGAAATTGACCTTTTTCCCAAGTGAAAATTACATGGCAGTCGAATTCAAAAGTGTGAATCGTATAAGGGATCACAATTACGAATGATTTTCTCAGGAATCCCATGTAGTCTCACTATCTCATCCAAATGAACTCATGTAACTACACAATCGCTATGTAGGTGGTCTTAACTAGATAAAAATGTGAAGCTTTTCTTAATTTATCCACCGTGACCATGATCACCTCATGGTGATATCTCGACATAGGTAACCCAAAAATAAAGTCCATGGAAATGGTGTCCCATTTCCACTCTGGTATAACATGAGGATAAATAATACTTGTTATATGTTGTTTCTCAACCTTCACCTTCCGAATTCCAAACACCGAGAAACATATCCAATTATATCTCTTTGAATTCCTCTACAATGAAATAAATGTCTCAATGTAGTGTGCATCTTCTTCACCTGGGATGGGTTGAATACAAGTGCATGATGAGCCTTTGTTAAAATGTCTTGTCACAACCCTCCATCTCTAGGAACATATATCCAACCCCTGTGTCTAAGAATCTCATCTAACTCCAATGATACTCCCTCAAACTTCACCTTAAGGGGTTTGTGTGACTCAATATCTACTCGGTCCGTCCAGATAGAACATGTCGTGTGGAATCATGCTTGTAAGATCCTACTCCAAAAATTTATATCCACTAATTTAGCCATGACCAGATACTTATGATGAATCAAATTGTCTACTACCACATTTTCCGGTTAATTTGATAACATGCATCAGAATTCTCAAGTCCCAGGTAGATAAATTGATTCAGGGCAAAAAGTCATGTTTCTAGGGTCCCTTCAGAAATTTTTCTAACTCTCCCGTCCAGGTTGAAAAGAGCAAGCTCTGAGAAGATGCGAAGAAGTTGCAGAAGATAAGCTTGGGCCAGAAAAAATGTGAAAATCGGCTAAGTCCTAGTCCCCGGGACAGTCGGGACATTTGGGACGTCAAGGCGCGGATCGGCCGAAAAGCCTACAGGCGGCCCAAATAGCAAAGGGACAAGTGGGACAAGAGTGCGCGAAGGACGCGAACCGGCCGGTTCGGCCGAAACAAGAAACTTCAGCACAAGGAAAACTGGGACAAGTGGGACAAATGGACGCGGCGGACGCGGAAAGCCCGGATCGGCCGAAAAGGAGAACTTTCGCACTAACTGCTTTGGGACATCTGGGACAAAGATACGCGAACCGGCCGGTTCGGCCGAAATGAGAACAAACAGTCCGGAGGACAAATGGGACATCTGGGCCGTGAGGACGCGAATCGGCCGGATCGGGCGAACCGGAAGAATTTGTCCCGCGAAGCACAGGGACAAGTGGGACAAATGGACGCGAACCGGCCGAATCGGGCGAACGGAGGATTTTGTCCCAAGCAGCACTGGGACATCCGGGACAAATGGACGCGGTGGACGCGAAGGAGCCGAAAGGGCCGAGAACCAACCAAATCATGACACGTGTCACAAGGGAAAAGGTCAAAAGGTCAAAGGGCGAGATTTGAAGGGTCAGCCCGAACCAATGGGATAGTGCCACGTGTCCCAGCTAGGGCCTGAGGAAATTTCAAAGAGAGCCCGCCGAGAGGTGGAGGAGAGAGAGTTGCTCGGTGAATCGGAACCTGCCACGTGTCATCATCCAGTGGCGAGCGCGGGAAAAAATTTAAAAATCCGTTTTTTCACACTGTTTTGTGCCCTAAATCTTGAGATCGACATATCTTTCGATCGAGAGCTCGGATTTGCCGTTCTTTATATCAGCGAAAGCTTGTGAGATTCTCTACACGATTCGAGGTCAATCTTGCATTTTGTTCAGTTTGGAGAGAAAATCAAGAAACGCCTCTGGCGCGAAATAACAAGCGAAGTAATGCTTGAATGACAACTTTAATGCATGCGGAGAGCGGTTCGCAAAACACATTGGACACCCGCCGTTTTGCAGGATCCGCCACTTCGTCATAATGAGATGAATTGAATGCAACCTGGAGGTGGTTGGAGTAGATTTGGCTTCCCCCTCTCTCTTTCCTCTCTCATTCTTTCTATATATTGTAAAGAGGAGCTTCTTTTCAAGGTCGAACATTTTTTTTTTTTTGCCTCTCCCTTCTTCTCCTCAGGCAAATTTGTGGAGTTCGAACCTCTCATTTGAACTATAATACTATTCTACCTCATGGCATTCTGTAGTGTATTGTATCAATCTTTGGAGCAAGTAATGCATGTCATGGATGATTCTCGGCCCTCTCTGTGTTCATTTTTGCATCCTCTGGTCTTTCACTGCGGGTTTTGTCATCATGCATGATCTTATATCACATTCAAATGAGTACGTGTTCTTTGGAAAAATAGGTGTTCTTCATTCCTCGGTGCATCACCTCTATTAGCTTAGATTTATTTTATGCATCTTCTTACCTTGTCTCCTTGGCAGATTAGATTAGGTTTTGAGAAAACCCTCTGCATATTTCGTGTGCATCTGAACAGAGGAATAGGAACCAGCCTTCTCTGGAGAATCCTTTCTCATTTTTTCAAGTCCCACACTTGGAGAAAGGATTCAATGTTATGCAATCACACTGGATGCCAAAGTGATCAACCTAGAAACCTGATCTGCATCCAGGGGTGCTGTGATTTTGCACTAACAGTTTTGGCACGCCCGGTGGGACCTAGAGGTCTCATTTTTATTGCAGCAAAGTTGATATGCATCTGCTGCAATTTTTTTGCTTGAAAAGAGCTATTATTCGCATATCTGGCGACTCCAAAGGAAGATCAGCTGGTTTCGATGCGGTGCGGGCACGAGAGCTTATGAGAAGAATCACAAGGTCAAGAGTTGGAGAAGAAGAAGTGTTGTTTGAATACCTGCATTATCTCGAAGAAGGCGAAAGGAAGAAGGATTCAAAGGTCTCCATCTCCACCAAACAGAACTCTCTCAACTCCTCCACCTGCTCGGCCTTTCATTCAGTATTCAAGAGTCCTTCGACCAATCAGAATGGCGCAACCACTAAATCCCTTTGTCAATTTCACTGGCAGCAGCCCACTTGCCCTCAATGCACAGAATCCAGTTCCAATTGCAGCGTTGAAGAACATTCCATTTTTTACTGGAGAAAATCATACCACTCCTGGTGATCATGTCAAAGACATTGCTAACATCTGTGCAATCCATGAGATAAATGAAATGGATGTGGCTGTCAAATTGCTGGCATCATCATTCAAAGGGAAGGCATTGCAATGGTTTAGGAGCCTTACAGCTGGTTCTATCACAAATTGGAATCGATTGTGTAGTTCTCCATGAGCGATTTGGAGAAAAGGGAGACAATTTGTCTCTCTTTGGAACAATTAACAACTATCATCGAGAGAGCTCCCAATGAGCGGTGGCGACTTGACTTCAGATTTCAAAGTCTTGGGATAGGATTCCGGTGGCGATCGGGCCAACGGCGAAAGGTGCTTTTCTATACTATCTTAAAGCTTTGAATTCGATATTTCTATGTTAATTCAATCTATGGGAGGCACTGACCTTACCTGCTGCTTATAGCATTGCCATTAGAGCTGAAAATTGTCTTATTCAAGTGGTAAATTGGCTCCTGGCCTCCAATGCCATTATATCCAAGTTTAGAGAGCCCAGTACTAGTCGAGCACACTGTCTTAGCTCCTTCTCCACTCCTAGAAATCGAGTTCAAATGAAGCTTCCACTTCATCTCAGTGCCCCAAATGAGCTTGAGAGGTCATGAAGCAAGCTGCAAAATTTAGGTAATGAGCTGGTCACTCTCAAAAGACAGCAAGCTCAAGGTTTTAGACCTTCATATCAGCCTCAAGCTCAACCTAATAGGCAGCCATATCAGCCTCAAAGGCCACCCAATCCAGCTGCAAATCAGAATCAAGCAAGGCCTCCTGCCAATAGACCATTCCAGCCCTATAATCCAAATGCCATATCTGCCTCTAAGGCATTAGTACCAGCACAAAACAACATTGCCCAGGAGTATGATTGGTGTTTTCCATGTAATGAGCCTCATAATCAATCCATGTGCTTCAATGGTGCTTTGACTCAAGCTTTAATGGTAACAACTCTTTGGTGTGGAGGGTGAGAAGTCGAAAAACAGCCAACAACAAGAAACATTCCAACAGCAATCAGCCCCAAATGACACCACATTGGTAAATTGGCAAGCGAGAGGATTTTGTGGCATGAACCGGCGAGTTTCTCAAGGTGTTGCAGCAAACACAAGGTCAAAAAGGAGAAATTTGGGTGAAGAGCAGCCATTAGCCCCAGCCCGATCCACAACCTTCCATGGCTCCACAAATGATTGGCAAGCAAAGTCCCATTTCAAATGCACAAGGGCAGCCAAGAACAGCCCCTAGGCCAACTCAAATGCCAGCTGTTGCTGCCCACATACAAGGAGTAAATGTGCAAACCAAGGGACAGCAGAGAGATCCTTCATCACCATTCAGTATCATTGATCAGATGAAGAAGACAAACGTCAATATATCTATGTGGGAATCCCTATCCATCCCAGGCCAAAGAGATCTGCTGCAAGCTGCCATGAAGGACTGGCCAGCTTCGAATCAGCAGATGCAAGACAAAGTGCTTACAAATGCTGCCCAATCTGAAGGAAATCATGGAGGACAACAAGGTAAGATGTTGAAACCCCCTCCTTTCTATGTTTCATTAATCATTGGAAATCAGCTAGTGCATAATTGCATGATTGATTCTGGAGCAAGTAGCTCTGTCATGCCCAAACAAATAGCTGATCAGCTAGGGCTTCAGTATGAAACAACATCTAAAGGGTAGTAGTGCGGTTGGATGGGACAGCAATAGCAACATTGGAGTGATTAGAAATTTGAGTCTTACCTTGCACGCATGTCGAATGTTGTTGTTTTACAAGATGTGTCGATCATAGACCTTCCACCACTCTTTGCCCTATGTTTGTCGGGACTTCTTTGCCAAGATTGGGGATATTTGTCCAGCTGATTGGTCTCACATGCTATTCAGGACAAGATATGGAACTAAGACCACAATCAGATCTGAACCTATTGCAAACTTCCATATTGAGCCCTACACTCCAAGTCAGATTAATGCCAATTGCTCGGCATTTGATCAAGAAGATCACCCAAGCACGATGAAGCCCGACACTAAAGTTGGAAACATCCGGATCTAACTCTTGATGAATGGGCAAGCAAGGTGCATGCTTTTGATCCTTATCAAGGAATAGAAGAATCTGAGCTAGGAGTCTATTGTATACACGAAGAAAGTCAACCTATTCCTAGCATCACCAAGCCAAACCACAAGGATGACAATGAGGTATGGCGGCTGTTTTTGATGGATCGAGGAGTAGACAAGGTGCGGAGGTGGAGCCGTGCTTGTTTCACCTCGGAGTAAAGTACTATTCAGCTTTTAGATTTCAATTTGCATGCTCAATAACAACTGCTGAATATGAAGCCTTGGTGCGAGGATGCATTGGGCAATCAAGAAAAAAATAAAGAACTTGCAAGTTTTTGGGGACGAGTGAATTGATTGTAAATCGGGTCAAGGGACAACATGCTTTGCCAAAAATGATCTACTCGGGTGCTACTGAGAACGGGGTGTGGGACCTCATGGAAGATTTTGAGGTTTCGGCATCAAAGCCATTCTAGGAAAGAGAATCAAGTGGCTTGCGAGGCTTGCGGCGATAGGGGCAGCCTTTGACATTGTAGAAAACATTCAACAAGACAAGGTACAGCCAAACATCCACGTGATTGTGAGGCCTTGATGCGGATAACGATGTCGGTTGGCAAGTATTTGAGAATGACCAGCAAATCATCCATTTCTTGCGAAAGAAGCTGAGTTCTCGGCTAAGAATCAAGAAAAGTTGGAACAACAATATGGTGACCAAGTGATACAGTGAGAAGCGACAAGCTGCCCAGGACTTATCACTTTGGAGTCCATTTTTAACCCCAATGATCGTTTAGAAAGGAGAAAGCAAACATTCGAGTCAAGAGAGAAGATTCGGTATCCATCTTGGTAGAAGAGAACAAGCCATTGCAAATTGGAAAGATGACAAGCGAGCAAGAAAGATGTGAGTTCATACGGCTATGTCAAGAATTCCACTGACGTGTTTGCTTGGAGCTATGAAGACTTGAAAGGTTTCATCCCAACTTAGCTCGGCATACCATCGAGTTGGATCCAAATACTAAGCACATCGGGCGAAAACAGAGACCGTCAATCCACACATGGAGCCTCTCATGAGGAAAGAATTGGACAAGGCTGATTGAGTCAAGAATCATATTCCCGATCAAGCATTCTAGTTGGGTTGCCAACTTAGTTCGATCGAGAAAGAAGAGTGGAGAGATCGGGTGTGTGTGTTGACTTGAGAGATTTGAATAGAGCCTCTCTCGAGGACCATTATCCACTCCCTTCCATGGAGCAAATATTGCAGGTCGTAGCTGGTTGAAAGGTTTTCACTACTTGATGGTTACTCGGGCTTGATCAGATTATGGTAAAGGAGGAAGACCGATTCAAGACAGCCTTCACAACCAAATGGGGCACATATGCTTACTGAAGATGCCATTTGGACTATCGAATGCAGGAGCAACATTCCGGCGAGCTATGGATATGGCATTGAAAGCTTGATCAACAAGATAGTCTTTGGTATACCTAGATGATATTCTTGTCTTCTCAAAGAATCGGAGACCATTTCTTTCACCTCGGGCAAGTGTTTGAGAGGTGTAGAAAGTTCGGAGTGTCCTTAAATCCTAAGAAGTGCATCTTTCTTGCACATGAAGGAAGCTCCTTGGCCATATTGTCTCGAGGAAGGATTAGCGATTGATCCGAGAGAGGGTTGAAGCCATAAGAGCTCTACCATTGCCAAGCCACAAGAAAGCCCTTCAGAGTTTCTGGGAAGGATAAACTTTGTTCGGAGGTTTGTCCCAGATTTTGCAGCCCTTGTCAAGCCCATCACCAAAATGTTAAGGAAAAGCATGGCTTTAGTGGATGGCGAAGGCAAGGAGAGTTTTGAAGCAATCAAAGCCATCTCCCAAGCACCCACTCTCATCAACCCAGGACTTTTCCAGGATTTCATCCTCTATGCATTTGGAGGTGATGACACTATTTACTGCCATTACAGTGCAGCGAGAACAAAGATAATGATGAGCAGTCGATTGCCTTCTTGACCCGAGCCTAGATGAGTGCGAAGTGAGGTACTCTTTTATTGAAAAGCATGTGCTTGCGATGTCGAAGCTTGAAGAAATTCAAGCATTTAGTCTCAAACAACAAGGTCCATTGCTGGTCTCACATCTTTGGGGTTAAGGACTTCCTCCTCAACAAGGATTTGAATGAGAAAAGGGCGGGTTGGATCACCCGTGTCATGGAGTATGACATTGAGATCAAGATCACCAAGCTGGTAAGAGGAAAGGATTGTGTGAGCAGCTGGTTTTGGGAAGCAAAAGAAGTATGCACGAAGAAGAAGAGGCTGTTTTGTGATTCAAGAGCCATGAGCAGTGGCGAGAAAGAAGAAGACAATGCTGCCCGACTCCTTGCTGGACCCAGGCATTATGCACTTCCTACAAACGAGGCCTATGCCCTCCGAGAAATGAGCAAAGCGAAGAGAGATACTTGAGGTTGCGAGGCTGTTCCATATACCATCATTGATGGAGTTTTGTTCAAGAAGGATGTGAATGGAGTCTTTGTTGAGATGCATTAACACGGTCGAGATCAAAGGGTATTAAAAGAGTTTCATGATGGACCAGGTGGTGGCCATTTTGCACCAAGAGTGACAGACTCTAAAAATCATGAAGGCTGGTTATTATTGGCCTAAAATCTTTAGTGATTGCTATGCATGGATCAAGAGATGTAAGAATTGTGCATTCTTCACGAAAAGAGAGACTCGCTGCCCTTCCATTACATCAATCTCGGTTGACCAGCCATTCATGCAATGGGGTTTAGACTTCATTGGAGCCATCGATCCCAATTCAAGCCAAGAGGCACAAATGGATTTTGTGACCCCACGGACTACTTCACCGGATGGACGAAGCGTAGCACTCAAAGAGGCGAATGAGTCTAGCATCTTGGACTTTTACGAGGGATAACTACTAGATTTGGCGTACCTGCTACTGATAATCTCGATAATGCATTGGCATTCATTGGATCTAAGGTAGTAGAGTGGGCTGTCGAAGAAGGATCTACCTAAGCACTTCATCAAACTATTACCCTCGAGGTAATGGCGGGCCGAGTCTACAAACAGAACTTGTTGAGGATCATTAGGAGGACTCTTGATGAGAATCGAGAGGGCTTGGCATACCAAACTGAAATCAGCCTTATGGGCTGATAGGATCACTCCCAAAAGATCCACGAGGTAATTCTCCATTTAAGCTTGTCATGGAAGAGAGCAATCTTGCCCATGTCACTTGAGTTGCCAACATTGGAACTCATGAAGCAGCTGGAGTTGCTTGAATTTGAGCCTATGGAGGTGAGATATGCGGAGCTGATGGAGCTGCGAGATCGAAATCGAGGCATCCCAAGCGATGGAAAAGGATCAAGCTTTGATCAAAGACCTTTGTGAAAAGGCCAGGATAGATCTTTTCAAGTTGGAGATCTAGTGTTGAAATGGGATGCGGATCGGGCAAAAACCGGAAAGGCATTTCAAATTTGATGCCATTTGGAGTGGCCCATACATGGTCACGAAGCGCAAAGAGCAGCAATGCTTTCAATTGGCCTCATTGGATGGTGAAGAACTGCAGATTCGATCGATGGAATCTATCTCAAGCGTTGCCTCTAGAGGAAGTTCACTACCTTGTAAATATTAATTAGATTTTCATTCCTCAGTGCTTGTGCACATTGTCTGTTGTAGTTAGGTTTGAGTTTTCCTAAGTGCTTGGCACGAGTTTTCTTTGCTCTCGGGTTGTTTTCTACGATTCAGTGTTGTTGGAGAAGAAGTTGCAGTATCAGGCTCGGGATTAGATATCAGGCTCGTTTCAGGTTATTGCTTATGACTCCATGCCCAATAGATCGCTAAAGGCCACTGATCTTCTACCTAGCAGGCAGGTGACCCCTCTGAGTCACCAAATTGTTATCAAAATTCACCCCCCCAGGGTTAATTTGATAACATGCATCAGAATTCTCAAGTCCCAGGCAGATAAATTGATTCAGGGCAAAAAGTCATGTTTCTAGGGTCCCTTCAGAAATTTTTCTAACTCTCCCGTCCAGGTTGAAAAAGCAAGCTCTGAGAAGATGCGAAGAAGTTGCAGAAGATAAGCTTGGGCCAGAAAAAAATGTGAAAATCGGCTAAGTCCTAGTCCCCGGGACAGTCGGGACATTTGGGACGTCGAGCGCGGATCGGCCGAAAAGCCTACGGGCGGCCCAAAGCAGCGAAAGGGACAAGTGGGACAAGAGTGCGCGAAGGATGCCTTGAACCGGCCGGTTGGCCGAAACAAAACTTCAAGCCTGAAAAGCCCAGGGACAAGTGGGACAAATGGACGCGGAAGCGGACCATGGAAAGCCGGATCGGCGAAAAAAGAGAACTTTCGCACTAACTGCTTTGGGACATCTGGGACAAAGATACGTGAACCAGCCGGTTTAGGCGGCGAAATGAGAACAAATGTCCGAGGAGACAAATGGGACATCGGGCCGCGAGGAGGACGCGAATCGGCGGATCGGGCGAACCGGAAGAATTTGTCCCGCGAAGCACAGGGACAAGTGGGACAAATGGGCATTGAACCGGCCGAATCGGGTGAACCGGAGGAGGATTTTGTCCCAAGCAGCACTGGGACATCAGGACAAATGGACGCGGTGGACGCGAAGGAGCCGAAAGGGCCGAGAACCAACCAAATCATGACACGTGTCACAAGGGAAAAGGTCAAAGGGCGAGATTTGAAGGGTCAGCCCGAACCAATGGGATAGTGCCACGTGTCCCAGCTAGGGCCTGCAAGGAAATTTCAAAGAGAGCCCCCGAGAGAGGTGGAGGAGAGAGAGTTGCTCAGTGAATCAGAACCTGCCACGTGTCATCCAGGTGGCAGAGCGCGGGAAGAAATTTAAAAATCCGTTTTCACCTGTTTTGTGCCCTAAATCTTCAGATCGACATATCTTTCGATCCAGAGCTCGGATTTGCACGTTCTTTATATCAACGGAAAGCTTGTGAGATTCTCTACACGATTCCGGGGTCAATCTTGCATTTTGGTTCAGTTTGGAGAGAGAAAATCAAGAAACACCTCTGGCGCGAAATAACAAGCAGAAGTAATGCTTGACAAACAACTTTAATGCGGCGAGACAGGTTCGCAACACATTTGGACAGCCCGCCGTTTTTCCAGGATCCACCACTTCTGTCATAATGAGATGAATTGAATGCAACCTGGAGGTGGTTGGAGTAGATTTGGCTTCCCCCTCTCTCTTTCCTCTCTCATTCTTTCTATATATTGTAAAGAGGAGCTTCTTTTCAAGGTCGAACATTTTTACTGTTTGCCTCTCCCTTCTTCTCCTCGGGCGAATTTGTGGAGTTCGAACCTCTCATTTGAACTGTAATACTATTCGCCTCATGGCATTACTGTAGTGTATTGTATCAATCTTTGGAGCAAGTAATGCATGTGCATGTGGATGATTCTCGGCCCTCTCTGTGTTCATTTTTGCATCCTCCTGGTCTTTCACTTTGCGAGGTTTTGTCATCATGCATGATCTTATATCACATTCAAATGAGTGCTGTGTTCACTTTGAAAAATAGGTGTTCTTCATTCCTCGGTGCATCACCTCTATTAGCTTAGATTTATTTTATGCATCTTCTTACCTTGTCTCCTTGGCAGATTAGATTAGATTAGGTTTGAGAAAACCCTCTGCGTATTTCGGTCATCTAGAAAAATTGGTATAAAATGGTTGAAGATATTCTAATTCCACTAATGCAACTGAAATTAGGTAATGATTCTTGATCATTACTTTATTAAGTTTCCTATAATCAATGTACAATCTCAAGAATTCATCCTTCTTCATAAAACTCATCGGTGCACCCCAGGGATACACTAGAATGGATTAGGCCCATCTCAAGAAGGCCCTCAATCTGTAACTTGATCTCACAAATATCGGGGTAGTCATCCTATAAGGCATGCGTGAGATAGATTCTACTCAAGAACCAAGTCAATACGGAAATATATCTCATGTGGGGGAGGTAGGCTAGGTAACTCACTATGAATAACATCCGAATACTTCCATAAAATGTGATGGTCATCAAGTTAAGGCCCACTAGTCTCATCCTCTGACCTATCACTAATTGAAATGGCATATAACTGGCATCCCTTACATGCACACCGCTTTAGCTGCATAACGGATATAGTGCAAATGGATATAGGTATCCTAACCCCAATAATCACTGACTCAACTCCCAAATCATATGCACAAGTGATTACCTTACTACACTCTAGCCTTGTGTGCTGAAAGCCAATCCATACCCAAAATAATCCCATAAGATCCCAAAGGAAGGATGCAAAGATCCAAGGTCATGGTGAAGGGTCCTAAGTGTACTACACACTCCTTGACTAAGGATTCCATTGTGATATTGGCTCCATAAGCCATCTCTACATCCCAATTATGACCCTTCCTAACTTCAACCAGCCTAAATCGATCTACTAATGATGGGGAAATGAAATAATTGGAAGAGCTTGAATTAAATAGGATAGAGATATGAATACCAACATTGTTACCTATGGTCTCGGCTAGTGTAATCTGGTGCTCTACTCGAGTTCTCAACCGCCGCATGTATCTTGTGACTTGGTGCCATGTCACCAATTTTCGCTCGAAAAGGGGCCTTACCTTGTTACTAGAGTTGTGCATAATTTTTCTAATGGTGTCTCAGTAGACACCTATAATTTTTCTCGAGCAATTTAAATTCTTAAATTGCACTAATTATACTCTTCCCCACAATTTGATGACAAATCATCAATAGCATTCATTCTATCTTCTATCATCATCAATTAACTACATTATACTAGTTAACTAACCCCCTCTATCTAGGAAGATGAAAATTAATGATCTTCGGTTAATTAAACCCCATTCTATTCAAATTAATTAATTAATTATAATTAATTAATTTTCCTCCTCTATTAGATAAATAAATTTTCATTTATCTAATTTAATCTATCCCATCCCATAAATCATGCTAATTCTCTTCTAGCTAGCCTAATAAGCCCATACCCCTATTAATTGATCACCTTTGATTAATTATATGCACCCCTAATTCCCATGGGTCACTAAAGGAAAAATGAAACTCTCCTAAGGTTGATTCAACCCTCCTTAAACCATCCATATCCACAACTAACTAAACCTTGCTATTATCCCACATGTAAAGGAATGCAAATCTTCTTTTACCCACTGGGCTATATAATGAGCCATCCTCCTACCTTTCTACTTACACCTAAATGAGCATAGAGCCTATACTACAACCATTTCATCATCTTAGAGCATTATCCATTAAAGTGGAGCTGAGCATTATCCATTTGCATTCAATCATTCAAGTTATTTTGTGAACAACAATGGAGTAAATCAAGAAAGACCTTGTTGACATGACTTGATGAACCTCTATCCTCAATCCTCCGGATTAAGCAACAACTATCAACCCTTTGATAGATAAACGATATACCTACTTCCATTTAATTTATTTAGATTTCTTAAGACTAGAGAAATAAATTTTTTCATGTTAGCTTGAGGTTTATTTTCAAGGTTCTAATGCATAGTGTTGATGTTTATTACTTTTTTAGCTCTTAACATGATTGTGCATAGATTTTAGTTTAACATTGTATTGAGGATATTAGGTGTTAGTCTTGATTTTACTTTCATTGATAACTAATTCTTGCACACAATTGGCACACTAATGGATGGGTCCTTAGTCCCTTAGCATTGTAGTTCAATGTTTGTTGTTATTTCAATATTTGCTAACCTTGATATGCACATGTCTGAAATAATGTTAAATTTCTTATGATTTTGCTAACTTTGCATGTGTTGAGACTTATTTAGGGGTTTAATTTTAATGGGTCATGGTCAATTTTGAGATAACATGTTAAAAATTTGAGATTTTTGAGATTACTTGCGTCATTTTCCCATTTTTTTGATGTCATCTCCAAGTACACGCGTATCCATCAATCTATGAGCATACATTTTTGGGTGCATACCTATTGAGATACCTACGTGTTCATTTCTCTGGGTGCATTCCTATCTTGTTCACTTTCTATTTTCACAGAGGTGTACCTACCAAGATACATGCATATCCGTCGACTCGTGAGTGAGTGTACCTATTTGGAGGTACTCTATTTTGATTCATGGCGCATACCTATTGAGATACCTGTATCCATACCCTTGTGAGTGTACCTATCTAGAAGTACTATGTTTTATCATGGACACGTACCTATATAGATACCCATGTATTTGCATGTCTATGTATGTACATGTTTGTTCATTGTCTATTTTCACGAGGGAGCATACCTGTCCCTATCCACACGCATACACATTGAAAGGTTGATATATCCTCCGGAAAGGGGTGCGTAGGTTTCATAATCTTAATTTTTGGTCTAATTTGGGGTTTGTAAAAATTGTTCTAACTTCATGGAAAGTTGTTTTATGACTAATTTTTGTCATGCAGGGGTTTTATTTGCATGTTTGATGTTAACTTGATTTTTTTAGGGTTAATGAAAATTGCATGCTTAATCATAAGAGTAAAGTCACGTATGTTCTTACCTCATACCTTTTAGGTGATCTTGGGAATCAGAAATTATTCTTATCTCTTTCATTGCTTTGAAAAATGTTTAGAATGTCAAATTTGGTTAAAATGAACATATTTCACGTTTGAATTAAGTATTTTCCATTTGTTGATTTCTTAGTTAGATCTTTCATCACGTATGCTCTTCTCTTGTGTCTTAAGATGATCTTGAGAATTAGAAATGGTGCTTGTCCTCTTTGTGTGCATGGAAAATTACTAATCCGTTGTGTAGGACATAAACACTTGTCGAAAGAAAGGTGAAATCGAGAAAAATAGAAATACTAATATAGTTTCCGTGTAGGTTTCTAAAAGGTTTTCAAGCAAACCACATTAAGCTAAACAAGATTAAAAAAATCACAAACATCACACTCTATTTACAGGTTTTAGAAAATGGTATGTCCTTATCCGCTCAACTAGAACATAATCCCTTTGGCATAACACCTTAAAATATAACTATGGGGTGGTTCTACGAACCTTAAAGTAGTCCACATAAGAGGGAACCTTTTGGACGAAATGGGAAGTGCTCCACATGACCTACTTAACTAGTTTTACCATTTTTGATATTTAGCGTCAAAGTTATCTGTATCGCGACCCCAATGAGAGTACACGATGGACACATTTATTTCCCACTATGCTTGAAGGGGGTAAAGTAAAGCCGAGATAACCCAAGACTAGTCAGTGTGAATTTCTTGGTAAATTGAGCTCACATTTAGATAACTTGTGACACCTAGTTGAGTGAACCACCTAGGAAGCTATCTTTGACCAGGAGCCAACTTTGACCATATCAAAACCAATTTGAGTTGAGATATACTGCAAAGGAGAACATTTTTAGATTCGTAGCTTGTTTTTCAAACAAATGGAGATTCCATCGAGTTCGAGCGACAGATCATTCATCACGAGGATTGTAAAGCATTACTTTCGCTTAGTTTTTACTCATCCTAGGAGAGTAGAAACCCTATCAAAGTGAGGCCAAACTCTCTTAAACACCAATTCATCCACTTCCTTTACCTTCTTTTGACACTTTGTTTATCAAAAAGAAGAGTGACTACCCTGTGTTGTTAATTGATTGTATTCACTACTTTTATGTCCATTTACGCTCATCCATGTTTGTGGATGAGTTTTTAAATGTCTAAAGTGAGTGGAGATATTTTCATATCATTGGTAGTCTTTTTGAATCTTGATATCCAAGTCCAGTTCATGTCAATCGTAGTTAGGATTGGATCATCACCTTAATTATCCTTTGAACTATTTTCCTATTTGTATCATGTTGCTACAATTTTGGTACTTACGTCTTGTTTCTCGTAAACTTTACCAGAGTATCTATATTGTGATATTACTCTACACACATTCTAACATTTCCTTGGTATACTCTAGCCTTATTTTTCTTCTAATCACTAGCTTGATTTCGAAAAGTGTTGAGTGTTACTTTTGTGCGTGTTATATCAATCTCATTTTGATATTAATACCTTACTTTTTCCACAAAATTTTGGTTAACATATCATGGTGGTATTGTCATGTCGCTCATGGTCATAACTGCCACTTTTTGGGATAGAGGTCATTGATTGGGATAAATCTTGAGTTTAGTATACTTTGTTTGGAGATCACATCCACTTTGTGTTATTACTTATGTCTTGTTCATTTATTTGAACTTGACATAAGTGATGACATTTTTTTGGTTATCTTAAACACCAAACTAGCCTTTTGAAACAAACTTAGGAAGTATATAATTTGATTGATTGATCTAGAACAAACATTGTGTGATTGTATCTTGTTTGTCACTTTTGACTTATTATTTTAAGACAATCACTTTGACATATTGAATTCTTTGAGATTCATTGTTCTTTGAACTATTGACATTCTTTGATATTTGTATATTTTTCACTTAGGTTTGAATAATACCTTTTGAACAAAATTCAAAACACCTTAGTGAAGATCTCATACATCATGGCCCCCAAAACAAGACTGGGAGCTAGAAAACAATTAATTGAAACAAAACAAGCATAGGAAACATCCAATAAACAAGGGTCAAATCCCTTTATTGGTCATGACTTGAGACCTATTTTCTCCATATAAAAATAAACAAAAGAAATGATAGATCATAGTGGTAATGAGGTAGGATCACCACATGCGGATTTTTATTTTGACCCCACCCTATTAGATGAATTCCTTTTCATAAACAAATATCGGGTGCTAGCAAGAGTGGTGGAATTAGGAGCTATAATGCCTACAAAACATGAGACAATTCCACCCACAAATGAAGCTAATGAGGAAGAACAACCTCTCATTAACATGGAAGACATCCTAACACATGGACACACTTCCACATCCAACATAGGAAATGATAATATGGTGGGTTATAAAATTTCATTCATCAAGATACCATGTAGAGTTAGACTAGAACATGAAAACATGGAACAACCCCACACAATGAAGATGAAGAAGAACCTCATGAGGAAGAAGTCACTATTCAACAACAAATCCAAAACCTTAGTCGATAATTAGCTTTACTAACATCTCATGTATAGAAGGAAACAAACAAAGATGTACATAGGATAAGCCTAAGGTCAAAATTAGTGAACTTCACATGGAAAACCAAGAAGGAGAAAATTCAAAATATAGTCACATATACATACCCACTTCTCCCACTAAGGAGCAATTGCTTACACAAGAAATACACTCCATGAAGGAAACGCTTACAAGCCTTCAAGAAATTAATGTTGGGCATAGCAAAAAGTATCAATACAAAGAGTTATGCCCCCATCCATTCGATAAATCTATGATGCTTCAACCCTTTCCTAAAAAAATTGACATGCCAAAATTTGACAAGTATAGAGGAAAAGGTGATCAATGAGATCATGTGAAATATTTTTACATGGCATGCCAAGAAGTGGCCTATAACAAAAAAACCTCATACAGATCTTTCCAAAATCCTAGGAGGCCAAGCCTTAGAATTGTTTACTCGCTTACCTCATGGGTCCATTTTCACATGGCTCAAACCGGAAGAGAGGTTTTTGCGAAATTTTCATATGACATGGAAAGTGACATAACTATGGAAGACTTGTGTAACAATAAACAACATCCCAATGAAACATTTGCAAATATCCTACAAAGGTGATGGGGTTAGCTAGTCACTTCCCTGCTCATTTCCCAAAAAGTAACTTGTGAGCATATTTGTGCCTAATCTAAACCTAGACATCAATTTTTATTTACAAATGCATTATGTTCGTGGTACACTTTAAATAGGTCATGGAGGAGGGCATACAAATGAAAAATCCCTCATTTTAAAAGGAACAATCAAATCATTGATAAAAGACAAATAAATTGCTAAACCAAGAGAAAAACCAAAGATATTTAATACGAACAAGAACGTAGTGGGAGAAAAAATCACGGATTCCAAACGAGTAAAAATGGTTCAAGTTTTTCAACCTTTTAAATTGAAAAAAGGACCAATTTAACCACCACCCCAACTTAGAATGTTCACTCCTCTTAACGAGTCTTTGTACACAATTTTGAAATAATTGGATGTGGTCCATTTGGTGAATTATCCAACAACTCAGCCCTTTGATGACAATGCTCCTGAACCTTCATGGTATAAAGAGCATGAATATTATAATTTTCATCATGAAAAGGGACATAAGACAAACAAGTTCCTAAGACTTCGCCACTATATCCAAGATCTTATTGATAATAGAGATAGAAGTTTATGCACTAGAGAAAAATCAAACCCCAAATGAAAATATGGGGATATTCAAAGAACCATTCCCTAAGCATGGTAAGCCAAATGAGAAGAATCTAGATCAAGGAGAGTCATCCCAATGCTACAAAGCAATAAACTATCTATATACCAAAAGTGACAACAATCATTACGACTCACTCATTGGATATTTTTTATCTTCTAGTATGTGAATACCATTAGGATCGAGGAAAATATTGTGATGTGGTAACAAAGCGTTATCATCTCATAATCTCAAAGCCTCCTCTATATATCCCTCTAGATGGTCAATAGAACATCTTAGAACAACTTGAGAAGACACATCCCAAGATTTCAATCTTGGATCTTCTTAAAATATAAAATGTACATAAGGACATCCTATATAAAAATTTCGAGGGGTCAAAAGTGTCAATGGAAGTAGAACCTTCACATTTACAAAGTCATTGCAGAGGTAAACATTAAACTCAATGATCAAAACATCTCCTTTAACCACAAGGAAATTCCCGGTGAAGATTAGAAACATAATATTCCCTTCTATAAAGTGGTATTTGTTACCCAATAAAGATAAAATGAGTGCTTGTGGACAATGGGTTGGGATTAAATATATGCACATTGAAACTAATCAAATAGATATGACACATAGAAGAAGATATAGAGTCCCATATCATCACCATAAAAACTTACGATAATGTGGAGAGGAGTCAAGAGGAACAATCAAACTTCCGATGGAAATAGGACTAACTTGTCACAATACCAAGTTTCACATCTTAGATTTGGAAATTTCGTATAATATGCTTGTTGGCCGCCCATGGATCCATGTTATGCATGCCATACCTTCAACATTACATCAAGACATCAAGTTAAAATATGAGGGACACACTATTACAATACAAGGAGATCCATAACCCTTTTCTCATTACAGAGCTCTCAATAGCTTTGTGTGTAAGGGTAAATATGCATTTCCTTCCGCTGATGGAGTTATTCCTTTCAATTAGAATCTATTAAATCACAAGTTGATTCAGATCCCTAAGCACTTGTGCTCGAGAGGTTTCTACATCCACTTATCCCTTTGATTCATGGGAGATGAAAATTATGGAATATGGTTGTGTAGAATACAATGTGCAACAAGATCTTGTTATGTTTCTCGGAGTTGTTTTCATGTTAGAGTGTGGTACACCTTCTATGTGTTACACTCGGGTATTTTTGACGGGCGGTCGGAGGCAAAGCCCCGAAGCAAATTTTCATGGGTGGTTTATTAACCCGGGGTAATGGTAACCATTATGGGCTGGTTTTTGCGCCCATGGTTTTTTGGTACCTATTGTTTTGATACTCACGGTTTTTACCCATGGTTTTGATACCCACGGTTTTGTATCAAACTGCTTAAGAAATTGTCTATTTATATGGTCTTATGCATATGATAGATATATACAAGTAAATTTATTGCGGATGTGCTTTGAATTTGGGTGTGAATTTCAGTAGAGTTTGTTGAGCATAGCTCCAAACGGATCTCAGGTATTGTATTGAGAGAGTGGAGGCTTGTAATAAAATCTAAGCAAGTGATTCTTGGTGGATGTAGCCCAAATTGGGTGAACCACATTAAATCTTGTCTCTCATTTGTGTTATTTATTCTACACTTTTATTTGAGATCTGTAATTTTTTTGCATATTAGTTTCATCTTTGCTACGATTTTGTAAGGGATTATTCCGCATATTTTATCTCTTATTTCCTAACAATTGGTATCAGAGCTTGGTTTGGTTTGCTGAAGTGTTGAATTATAGGGAAAGTTTTAGCTTGAGTGGGAGCTATGGCAAATGATGGAAGATCTAGGGTTGATAAATTCAACGGGTAGAATTTCAGTCTTTGGAAGATGTAGATGGAAGATTACCTTTATCAAAAGGATCTTTATACTCCACTGTCTAAGAAGGTGAACAAATCCTTGAGTATGACAGATGCGGAATGGGATTTGTTGGATCAAAAGGCACTTGGAACGATTTGGCTGTGTCTTGCATCTTCGGTATTATTTAATGTTTCAAAGGAAAAGACTACAAAAGAACTGATGGATGCATTAGGGAAGTTGTATGAAAAACTCTCTCATTTCTAATAAGATATTTTTAATGAAAAGTTGTTTAATATGAAGATTTCTAAGAATGGTTCAAGAGGTATCATTTAAATGATTTCAATACGGTTGTGAATACCTTCAGCTTTACAATAGAATTTGATGAAGAAGTTAGGGCTTTATTAATTATGTGCTCTTTACCCGAAAGTTGGAATAGCACAGTAATGGCGGTAAGCAACTCGGTTCTAGCTAACTTGAAGTTGAAGTTTGAGGATGTTGTAGGGGTGATTCTAAGTGAGGAAATGCGAAGAAAAATCTCTGGGGAATCTTCTACTTCAGGGAATGCTTTGACAGTGGAAACTAGAGGGAGACAGAAGAATAGAGGAAACTGTGGAAAATCAAAAGATCGGGCAAGGTCAAAATCTAAGAGCAAGATTGTATGTTGGAACTGTGGAAAGTCTGGGCATGCAAAGAAGGACTGTTGGGAGCTTCGGGACAAGAAGAAACAACAGAAGAAAATAAGGAGGTAAATTTGGCATCGGGTAATGTATGCCACGATGCTTTGACTCTTTCTTTACATAATATTACTTGAATCTTGGGTTTTAGATTCATTGGTTTCTTTTCATGCTACTCCACATAGGAATTATTTTGTTGATTATGTTCAAGGGATTTTGGGCATATTTTTCTTGGTGATGATGAGCCTTGCAGGTATAGTTGGAAAAGGTTTTGTTCAGTTAAGATGCGAGAATGGGAATACATGGCTATTGAATGATGTCGGACATGTGCCTACATTAAGGAGAAATTTGATAACGGCGGGGCAATTGGGAAGTGATGGTTGTACTGTGATATTTACAACTGACTCTTGGAAGGTTACCAAGGGTGCTCTTATGGTGGTAAGAGGTAAGAAGGTTGGAACCTTGTATTTATCCACTGATAGTACTAATGATTGTAATCTTGTGGCTTCGATGCGGATACAACATTATGGAACTATAGGCTAAATCATATGAGTCATAAGGGCATGGACATCATAAAGAAGAATTTACCTAGATATACAAAAATAGGTTTGGAGTTCTATGAGGATTGCATATATGGGAAACAAAAGCGAGTAATGTTTCTCAAGGTTGGACCTACAAAGAAAGAGAGTAAGTTAGAGCTGGTGCATTCTGATGTGTGGGGGCCACTCAGGTATCATCTCTTGGGGGTTCAAGTTATTATGTTACTTTTATTGATAATGCAACAAGGAAAGTTTGGGTTTATTGTATTAGAAACAAATCTGATGTATTTGACACTTTTGTTAAATGGAAAGCCTTGGTAGAGAATGAAATAGGTCTTAAGCTAAAATGTCTCAGGTCAGATAATGGAGGGAGTATCAGAAAGAATGAATTTAATGATTACTATTCTCAAAATGAAATCCGTAGGAAAAATATGGTTCCAGGAACTCCGCAGTAGAATGGGGTGTCAGAAAGGATGAACAAAACAATAATGGAATGTGCTAGGAGCATGAGGTTACATGTAGGACTGCTCTTTCTTTTTGGTAGAAGCGGTACAACTATGTACTTGATAAATAGAGGACCCTCAAGTGCCTTGGATGGAGGCATACCTGAGGAGGCTTGGTATGGTAAGAAATTTGATTATTCATTTCTTAGATTCTTTGGATGTGAGGTGTTTTTTCATATAGACAAGGATGATAGGACCAAGCTAGAGGCTAAATCAAAAAATGTACTTTCATTGGTTATGGTGGTGATGACTTTGGATTTAAATGTTGGAGTATTAAGGACAAGAAAATAATTTGGTCTAGGGATGTGGTATTTAATGAGAAAGTCATGTATAAGCAATAGTTGCAGGAAAATAGGGAAGAATCCAAGAAAGAATATGCAGTGGTAGAGGATCTTCCAGATGGGAAAGTGACCCATGAATCAGTTCAGGAACCTACTCAACAGAACCCCAAACTCCTACAAAGAGGAGGTCTTCTAGGTAAGAAAAGAACTCGAATGTTTTCTCCTTCTCTTTATTATTTAATACTCACCGATAGTGGAGAGCCGAGAGCTTTGATGAAGCAATACAAGTATATGCTAGTAAGAAGTGCGAGCAAGCCATGGATGAGGAGCATAATTCTCTCATGGAGAACCGGACTTGGGATTTGGTGAAGCTATCGGAAGGAAAAATAGCATTACTGAACAAGTGGGTGTACAAAGTTAAAGATGAAGAAGGAGGAAAGAAAAGATATAAGGCCCGGTTGGTGGTTAAGGGGTTTGTAGAAACAAGGTATAGATTTTGATGAGATTTTTTCTCCTGTAGTAAAAATGACTTCTATCGAACTATTCTTGGAATAGTGGTAGTAAAAGACTTGCACTTAGAACAGGTTAGATGTAAAGACTACATTTCTCCATGGTGATTTGGAGGAGGAGCTATATATGCAGCAGCTAGAAGGATATGAAGTCAAAGGTAAAGAGGAGATGGTGTGTAAACTGAAGAAGAGCTTGTATGGCCTGAAACAAGCTCCACGTCAATGGTATAAGAATTTTGATAGCTTTATGATGGAGCAAGGTTATATTAGATGTCATTCTGACCATTGTGTGTATACAAAGAAATTTAAGGATGGAAGTTATATTATCCTGTGTTTGTATGTTGATGACATGTTGGTTGCAAGTAAAAACATGTAGGAAATAAAAGTACTCAAGAAACAACTAAGTGAATCCTTTGATATGAAGGATTTGGGGGCAGCCAGAAAAATCCTTGGTATGAGGATAACTCGGGATAGGAAGGAACAAAAGCTGACTTTATCTCAAGAAGAGTACATTAAGAAGGTATTAGATAGGTTTAACATGCAGGATGCTAAACCGGTTGGGACTCCTTTGGCAGGCCATTTTAAGTTATCAAAGGAGCAGTGTCCCAAGACAGAGTAGGAAAGAAACCAGATGTCCAAGGTACCTTACTCATCAATGGTTGGTAGTTTGATGTATGCTATGGTGTGCACTAGGCCTGATATTGCCCATACAAAGGGGAGTCGTGTAGAGTAGATTTATGAGTGATCCGTAGAGAGCATTGGCAAGCAAAGAAAGTGGATCCTTCAATATTTGAGAGGGACCATGGGGATATTTTTTTGCTACAGTGGATCAAACACCACTTTACATGGTTATGTAGATTCAAACATGGCCGGAGATATATATAGTAGGAGGAGCATGATAGGTTTTATTTACACCGTAGGTGGGAAAACATTGAGCTGGATTTCACGACTACGTGTAAGCTAGTGGCTTTGTTAACCACGGAGGTTTGTATGTTGCTACCACAGAGGCAAGCAAAGAGATGATTTGGTTACAACAATTGCTTAAGGAGTTGGGGCATAAGCGGAAGGAATGTAAGCTGCATAGTGATACTCGAGTGCTATACACCTAGCTAAGAACTCGCTTTCCACTCCAAGATGAAGCATATAT
This sequence comes from Taxus wallichiana var. yunnanensis, assembly GCA_018340775.1. Lineage (NCBI taxonomy): Eukaryota > Viridiplantae > Streptophyta > Pinopsida > Cupressales > Taxaceae > Taxus > Taxus wallichiana. The sequence goes on along the minus strand of CM031241.1, from coordinate 432,001,374 downwards.
AGTTGAGATATCACTTCATCAGGACAACTTTGGAAGAATCTAAGTTGAAGTTGGAGAAGATTCATACCAATCAGAATCCTGCAGACATGATGACCAAGGTGGTCACAAGGGATAAACTAAAGCTATGTTCGCTTTGGTTGGCCTTCATGGATGACAAAGTGAAGGTTTGAGAAGCTTGCTCAAGGAAAATTAGTCTCTAAGTGGGAGATTGTTATGTTTATGGAGCCTTTGTTTTCATGTTATAGTGTGGTACACCTTCTATGTGTTACACTTGGGTATTTTTACAGGCGGTCCCGCTGTGCCGAGTGGGTCGGGGGGGTGAAGCCCCCGAAGAAAATTTTCATGGGTGGTTTATTAAACCATGGGTAATGGGTAACCGTTATGGGCTGTTTTTGGGCCCATGGTTTTTTGGTACCCATTGTTTTGATACCCATGGTTTTGTATCAATTGTCTATTTATATGGTCTTATACATATGATAGATATATACAAGCAAATGTATTGTAGATGTGCTTTGAATTTGGGTGTGAATTCTATAGAGTTTGTTGAGCATAGCTCCAAACGGATCTGGGTATTGTATTGAGAGAGTGGAGGCTTGTAATAAAATCTGAGCAAGTGATTCTTGGTGGACATAGCCCAAATTGGGTGAACCACATTAAATCTTGTATCTCTGTAGTGTTATTTATTCTGCACTTTTATTTGAGATTTGTGATATTTTTTGCATATTAGTTTCTATTTTTGTGATTCTGTAAGGGATTATTCCACATATTTTATCTCTTATTCCCTAACATATCTCCTAGTTTTAGACCTATCTTTATTTCCAAAAACAAGAGGAAGGCTCACCTATCACTTCAAGTGGCTTAGAGATAAACTAACTATTGGGAAATTTTTACCTGGGTGATTACTTTTAAAATCCAAATTACTAGAACCACCTACAACTTGGGTCCTAGGGACACTCAACCTACCCGCTATAAAACCCTTGAATATGACAAGTCTATCGAATGATGTATTATATATGGCCTACAAATGCCTAAGATGTAGAAAGAATGAACAAGGATTGAGAGATTGGTTCCACTTACACATTTAAAAATATAAATGTATGTTATCGGTATTCAACCCTATGGATTGCACCCCAATGATCAAGATGCTTCATGTTACGAGCACGAGGATAGCTATGATTATTTATACCGTGACACAAATTCCCACTATAGACAATATGAGGATCTTGCCTCCACTAACCTATTTATAGATACCGTTGTCCTTACCTTGAACCCTACGTCATCTAAATTTGATGTTGTATACCATAACCTTGTCGATTGAGACCAACAACATCATGTGTCATTAGAAATATTTGAGAATGACGAGACTATCATAGAACTCATGGGCATACGAGATACAATTCCAATTGCGAGCATAAGAAAGGTTTTTTCATTGACTTAGACAACTATTACTATTTTGGGGAGGAATATGAGCTTCTTGGTTGGTAAAATTTAACAAAAAGTGAGGGAAAACGTTTAAAAGAAAAACCTGAGAAAAATAAAAAAGTCCAAGTTACATATTGAAAACCTCTTTGAGGCGCTAACTGACAAATAAGTAAAAAAGTCAATGGACAAAAGAAGTGAGCATGCTGATGGTGAAAATATCATAGGAATGTCCTTGAAGAAGATATCAACCTTCCTCCCAATCCTACGTGTTTGAAGGATGTGTCAAAAATGTTTATAGAAGAAACCATTGATGTGAACATTGGAATAGAAGAAAACCCAAAGATGGTAAAGTTGGGAGCTTTGCTCTCAACACAAGAATAAATGACATTAACCTTGCTTCTCGGAGAATTTGTTGATATATTTGCATGGTCTTATAAGGATATGCAAGGCTTGGATCCTAATTTGGTAGTGCATAACTTAGTTGTGCATACAGACACAAAGTCGATCAAACAAAAACTAAGAAAGATGTAGTAGGTTTCATTAGACCTATTGACTATTCTAAATGGATATCAAACATAGTCCCAAAGATAAAAGAAACCTATCAGAATAAAAATTTGTAAAGATTTTAGAGACATCAACAAGGCATGTCCAAAATATGATTTCCCTTGCCCAATGTCAACATGATTGTCAAATCAACTGTGGTCTATGAAATAATATCTTTTATGGATGGATTTTTAGGCTACAACCAAATCAAGATAGCAGAGGAAAATCAGCATAAGACAACATTTAAAACCCCTTGGGGAACATTATTTTATCAAGTAATTCCCTTCACCTCAAAAACCCGAAAGTCACAACTTATGAAAGGGAAATGACAGATTTATATTCTATGATATGCTTCATGACATCATGGAGGACTATGTAGATGATATCCTTGGGAAATCAAAGACCGAGAGAAGATCATCCTGAAGTATTGAATCATATATTTGAACATCTATGAGAATATAAGGTCGGAGTTGAATCCAACGAAATGTGTGTTTTCATTATTATAAGGGAAGTTACTAGGATTCATTATATCAAGGAGATGGATTGACGTGGACCCACCAAATTCTTCGCCATAACTTAAATGCATCCTCCCAATAATATCAAATAGCTTCACATCTCGCATATAAAGATACAAGACATTTTCCACTTCATTACGTAGATTACTAATAAATTTAATTCCTTTACTCATCTGCTTAAGAAGGATGTTTATTTCATTTGGGGACCAGAGCAAGAAACATGCCTTTACCTTGCTTAAGCAATACCTAGCTAATCCACCTATCCTCATGCCTCTAACTCTAGGTGAACCACTTTTGTTATACATTTATGCTACCGAATTTTCTATTAGATCATTTCTTTCTCAAAGTATGACCTAAGCCATAAAGAGAATGTTGTGTATTATCTCAATTGTACATTAATTTCCTATGAGCTCAACTACCCTCAAATTGAAAAAGCTTATATGGATGTATTTTTTACCTTCCAAAAACTTTTCCATTACCTATTGAATAACAAAGCCAAGATTATATCCAAAGTTTGCCCACTCAAGTACATGTTCTCAAAACCTTCCCTTATAGGTAGAATGACTAATTAGATGATTATGCTCATGAATTTGACATTGAATACATACACCATTAGTCGGTTAAAGGACAAGTGTTCTTTGAACAATTAATAAAGCACATTTACTTGGAGCAGATCCTGTGAGTTTAGACCTACCAGATGCATCATTGATGTATATTGAGGAATCTTTCATGTGGCAAGCACACTTTGATGGATCATTCACATTCCATGGTTTGGGGGTAGGCATAGTGATAATCACTCCTTTAGGAAACCCCATACCACAAGATTTCTGTCATGTCTTTCCTAGCACAAATAACATTGTAGAATACGAGGTTCTCATCCCGAGATGGAGTTTGATATAAAATGGAATATGCATCACCTTAAGGTCATTGGTGACTCACAAATGATCATCAAACAAGTCAAAGATTAGTACAATATCAAGGATGATAAACTCATCCCATATAAAAATTTGGCATAAACTCTAAAATAATATTTTATGTGTATCACCTTTGAACAGATTCCAAGAGAAAACAACAAATATGCATATGCAATGGAAATAGTGGGTTCTATGCTATGGATTCCGCAAGAAACAATGATATGTCATTTTGTTCAAAAATTTATGTCAACCTATTTATGATATTCTAAAATCGTGTCTAGCTTGTGAGGTTATTGGTCCCGATTCCCCATGGTATGACCCTATTTTTAACTATCTCCAAAGTGGTACCTTACCTCTTGACATCTCTCAATCAAAAAAACAAATCCTTATTTGTGAAATATCCCAATACACCCTACTAGGCGGTATGCTCTATTGTTATGGATATGATGGAAATCTATTGTGTTGTCTATATGTAGTACTAGCCAAGTGATCAAGGAGGTACATGAAGGGGTCCAGGTGCCCATACAAATGGAATGGTCCTAGCAAATAAATTTTTAAGGTTAGGATACTACTAGCCTATTATGGAGAAAAATTGTTGTAACCATGTAAGGAAATGTGATCTATGTCAAAAATATGGTCCATGCGTTGTCACAACCATTGCGTAACCAATTACAAAACCATGGCCATTTTTCAAATGGGGACTGGAATTAATAGGAGGCTCACCCTATCTCATCTAATGGACATACCCACATCATCATGACAAATGAATATTTCATTAAGTGGGTGGAGGTCGTTCTATTGACCCATGTTATAGGTGCTAAGATATCAAATTTTATCATTAATTACCTTATTTACCCGTATGACATTCCCGTGGACATAGTTAGTGACAATGGAAAATCGCTCAAGAACAAGAAAGTGAAATATCTCTGTCATCTCCTTCAAATAAGATTAAAGTTGTCCACACCATATTACCCTCAAGGTAATGGTAAAGCTAAAGCCACTAACAAAACATTGGATCGGATCATAAAAGAGGTCAGAATTAGCATTTGAAAATTTACATATCCCTTGGGCTTATAGGACCTTCATTTACACTCCTACTAGTGTGACACCCCGTTGTGTCTAGTGTTTGGAATAGACTCTATCATCCCATTGGAAATAGACCTCCCTTCCCCGACTGATAATATCTCTTAGGGGTTATCTCGAAAAAGATGAGGATTGCAGATTGGGTCGACTAGAAAATTAGAACTCCTAGATGAAAAGCACATTTGTGACCTTAACCATCTCGAGGTCTATCAAAACAGAGTCTCCTAATTACAAAAAAAGTATCATACCTCATCAGTTTAAGGTTGGATATTTGGTCATGAAAGAGAATCACCTTCAATACAAGGACATAAAAAGAGAAGAAAGGAAAGTTCGAACCGCATTGGTTAGGACCTTATGTCATTGTGGAAAAATATGGAACAAGAGCATACAAAATTGGTCATCTTGATAGAGATGAGATCCATGAGCCCACGAATGTCACGCACCTCAAGTGGTTCTATGCTTGAACATGGCTCTTAAATTCAGAAAAAAACAAAAAAGAGTAAAAAGGATAAAAAATCAAAAAAATAAAAAGGGAAAGCAAGTCATCCAAATGTGAAAACCACACAATTGTGACCCTTTAGATATGTCCCTTGGTGAAAATGGCTTCCGACGCCATGGGAGTATTCATTGTTCACAAGCATATTACATCATGGGGGTACTTTTACTTAGATCTAGGGCTAGTTCCACACCTACATTTGAGATTCCTTATGATCCTATCCTGTCAAGCCTTGATCTGGCTATTTCTCCTCTTGTAAATTGGTGAAGGGATTTCCTTTGTATATTCCCCATCTAATGTTGGGGAACCTTCACAATTTCACCTTCCTGTTTATAACACATGGTGTCTACCCTTGTACATTCACTCCAAGTGTCAGGGGCATCCACATTTTTGGTTTCCTATACATAGCCTCGTAAAAGCTTAGAAAATATAAAAACATTCGTATAAACTTTCAAAATCACAAAAACATTAAAACATGTTAAAAAAACAAAAAAATTGAAATAAATCAAAAAGCATACAAAAACATTCAAATATAGTAAAAATATCCAAAAGCATTCACATAAGACATGAAAACCCTAAACAATAGAAAATTGTTTCGCAAAGCTCCCAAAAACAACACAAAAATGCATATAAAACAATAACACTCAAACATAGCTTTAATCTACTTGTTTTGTTTTGTTTCTTCCTTTATATGTGTGTCTTGTTTATTTTCTTTGTTTGGTAGCTTGCATATATTGTTACTTGTATAGTTTTTACTTGTACATTTGCATAGTTTGTTGTTGCTTGAACATACCGCTCCGATTGAAATTTTCTTCCTTAGATTAAATTCATTATTATTTGTACATATGAAGCATGTTTTTTTCATGCTAGTAAATAATTATACATGGTTGTGTCGTTCATGATGTTTAACATGGATATTTGGTAGAATCATTAACATTTACTTATGTTTACTTATTGCATGTACATAGTTTTGTTATCACATCATCAAATCTCCATCTATATCATCACATCTAACATATTCTATACATAATATATATAAATAAAATGCTAAGTGTACATCATGCATGTATGCTAAGATAATCATCACATATAGTATCATCAAATGGGGTTTAGAGGGATCGCAAATATCAAAATCTATCTCCTCGACACCAATATCATCATATCATCCAAAGGTGCTAATATAACAAGTATCTCTTGAACAAAACATATGATATCATTTAAGGATATATCATAAATCTAACACATGTGAACATCATCAAACATCCATCATGATACATATATACATATGAAACAAAAATCATACAACATCATGATATAATCAACATCATAAGACATAAAAAAAAATGATAGTATATAAATTGAATGTCGATGTATACATGTGTAAAATGTCTATCTCCAAAGGATCTACATCATTGGTAAAAAATCGGCCATCAAGGGCATGGGTCATAATAAAGGTTTCATCAGAGGTGTACATCATAATGGTACATCAAATGTATACATAGATCAAAAATCAGCCTTCATAAGAGGCATACATGAATATTTAAGCACAAAATGTACAAAGTGGTATCATCCATGGCTCTCACCCTCTTTGGGGATGCCGATCTTAGCAGATGAAACAAAGGCTAGTGTGGAGGTGGCATTTTATGCTGTTGTGAAAATTCAGCCCCAAGTGTACCACCCTACTAAACAAACAGGGCTGTTGTCTTGATCTAACCGATTGAGATAAACTCCATGATCTCGAGCCTATCCTTCACATTCAACTCTAGAAAAGGTGTAACATGTTGTCTTGTTGGTACTTTGCTCAAAATAGGTGGCGTCGCCACTTTGGATCTCATAATATCCTAAACTATCTTGATGTCACCAAAGGTAGTGGTTTCTTGATGGCGGCATCTTTCTCACCCGTCACCCTACCTATCTCTTCCCGATCTCGTCTTAGTGCAATAGCTTGCTGATCTCTATCTATTGTAATGGTATGGACTCGAGCTAGTGTCCGATCTCTCCGAATAGTGATTTCCTACACTTGAGCCTCGTCCCTAATCGTGCTAAGTAATAGTTGTATGGGTATGTTTCGTGCATGATGTAATAAGCTCAAGATCTAAGAACCCCGCGTGGATAACTATTGAATCTATCAGTAACCATGTAACCCCATCTCCACCTTGAGGAGACCGGTCTCTCTTCTAGTCTCACTCTATCAGAACAATCAACAACTTTACATTGGCTTGATCTCTCTTGACCATCACCAAGAATCGAATGACTATCCCCAATCAGAATTCTATTGTTGAAGCGTAGCATTAGGTGTCCATCATTCCCACCACCACCTCACACATGAGGTGGAAGACCTTGGTGTGTAACTCGATGCACCTACTATAATGGAACATGTAAACCAGCTAGAATCCCAATCCGGGAGGAAACTATATATGTGGAGCCTAGGCACTTGTCTCTACCTCGTGACCTCGTAGCTGCTATGGTGGAGGACCATGTATCCCACCCCCATCGTGGTTCTAGCCAACAAATGGATCCTAATCATCCTCATCATCATCATCATCATGACCCCCATCTCCATCCTCATCAGCACTATTAGGCGGTCCCACTAAATGTGCTCTCAATCCTACCTCATAGGCTGCTCTAGGAATCATCCATTGGTGAGGTAAAAATTTGTGGTACCACGGCCCATACTCCTCTATGCACCTCAGATCTCTAGCCTTCATTAAAGACACCCACTTAACTAGAACCATCTCAAGATAATTGGTCATAGCCCTATCCATGGTATTATGTGGCCACATATAAAAAAAATCTTAGGTCCTACCAAAGATAAAACATATCCTGCCCCGACACATCCTATACACTACCAAGTTGTCTCTTATCACTAAAATCTATAAAAATTTCATATGTAGCTATGGATGCCAAATATAAAATGCTCCACTATCACTATTATCACCTCTAATCCATCTTTGGGCCACTAAAAATTTCTATATGGGCTCTATACTATCGTTACCTTCTATAGCTCATCAAAATCTTGGTGATAGTGGTATGTATCTCCCATGTTCGGCCACACATCATCACCAACCAGAACCCAACCCATATTAGAAGGCTTCTCTCGGACCACGAGAACATAATGCACCTATGGGGAGACCAATGGAAATGTGCTCGATGCCCAAATCAGAACAATCTAGCAGACTTACTATCTTCGATCGTAGTATGTGATCAAATGGAGGTCCCAATACAAATGTGCAAGTATGAACTGGCCCCAACAATATCACTTGCCATCAATCAACCCACAAATAACTCTAATCAAGACAAGTGGGAACAACGATCCGGTCTTGTTAGGGAGAAAAATCCTTTGAAACAGGCCATCATGTATACTACAACCCGATCTAGCCGAGGGTCCGCTTATACACCAAGATAATATGACTTTCATGTCTTGGTGAGGAATATCCGACACTCCAAATAACTCTAGAATACACTTCTCAATGTTGGGTGATGATTTGTATACTGAATCAACTTCACTCAGATAGAAACCCAAAGATATCCGCCATACATCCTCTAAGGTAATAGCGATCTCACGTGTAGGGAGCCAAAAGAATCGCTCGTTATGCGACCTCTTAGCTAAAGCTATTAGGAGGCCATGGTTGAGTGTGATCTATGACATGTCATCCACGTGTGCTAATCTAATCAAATATAGGAATATATCTAGTATCTTCCTATCCTATACGTCAAAGTACACCTCAATAGCTGCTAGGCAACCATATCACTCTCTAGTCTAGAGAATAAAAAATAGTCTCTGCATAAATCACAATACACTTGTTAAGCCAAAATTCTATCTACATTATTCTATCATTCTTCTACAACATATTAATTCTACTTTCTAGTACAAGTTTGTAGCTTATATTATTCTACACTTAACCTATTTTTCTATAAATATGGTTTACGCGTTTCTTCGTATATACACACCCATTTCGACGCATCCACACATGTCTTGATGCATATGCCCCTAAAACGTATACGCCACCCTTTCAACACATGCACGCCCATTTCAACTCGTATGCGCCAATGTTTTTCCCCTCCACGCTTCTATCTACACAAGACGTGTATGTGTTCTGATTGACACATGTGCATGCCCTCAAATCTCGCACGTGCATGAATGTGTTTTTCCCACCATGACACAAACACCTTCCCTTAGACAGATGCATGTGCGCGTACTTATCTTTTTGACACACGACGTACGCGTCTACATATTTTTGTCCTATAATACCCTAAAATGATGTAAAAGCATAAATTAAGCAATAAATGATGAAATTAACATGAAGGATAGGGAACTCACCTATGTTCCATACACATCACCCCAAAGGTACTCCCGGATGTAGTCTTCTTGCCTCTTCCTCCTCCAGAAGTTTCACCATCTCTCTCTTAGCTCACAAGGTCACTCGCAATAAGAATTTGGCACCACTCCATAGAAAATGAATTAGTTGCGATGGTTAGCCCCACATTGGTGGGGTATATCTAGCCCTTTCTACCCATCACAATGCCCTTAGGGTATGATTTGACCACGGTGATGAGTTAAACCCTTCTTCCGCTCGACGTGAATAATTATTTTTACTAATTTTTTAATTATTTTTTCGTCTTTGCCGAGGCATTATTTCCCACCTAGCACTTGTTTCTTCTCACTAGGGATATTATATTGCTTCTAGGCAATATCACTTCTTATAAAAACTCCAATGAATAATTTTTTATCAAATAATTAATTGTTATTAATTTTTTGGTACGCTAGGGTAAGATACTACCACCTAGTGCTTCTTTCTTCTCCATGAGGAATTTTTATCGCTCCTAGAGACTCTTTCTTCTCGAATTCTTCTACACCACAATCTAAAAATCTAAAAATCAGTCAAAAATCCACAAAATATTAAAAAAGTCAAAAATCCCAATAAATAAAAAAAAAAAATCAAGAAAATCCTAAAAATTGCAAAAATTCAAAATTTCCCAAAATTAGGTAAAATGCTCAAAATGGCTGAAACCCATGTCTTGCACATGGTACTTCTCCCATATCTTGTTGGAATATTCACATGTTCATAAACCAAATGAATTGTATATAATTATATTTACAACCATCTACAAAGCTAGTCTTCTCGCTTCATAACTATTATGGGGCACATTCACTTGTCTCGATACTATTTTGTGGTGCACAATACTTTTCATTGGACCTTGTGTCCCAAAAACATCACCTTTCCTATATCCTTTCTTGAGGTATTATTTTTAATCCTTTTCATTAATCACAAACATTTCGGATCTTCACTTGATAACAAACATTTGTGCAATGCTTGACCGTTGTTGGTTTGAGTATATGTGTGTACTTGTTTCCTATTAGATGAGCCTTGTTTACTTCTCATATTACATTACATTTTGTGTGTCACATTGCATTGGATTTTAGCAATGGACAATTGCTTTGTATTGTGTATTTTCATGTTATTTTGTGCTTTGTCGCATGCTTATATATTTTATAAGGACCGATGACATAGATCTTTGGCTATATGATGACAATACAGGTTGTTCAGATGCAACGATGAAGGCTAGTTCTTCTCTCTCCTTCTCCATATTTCTTCTATATCATTCTCCTATCAATAGCTTTATTTTACTTTGTTTGGGGCATCCTCGCGCCTACCCATTCTTCTCCTTCACTTGGGGCATCTTGTCCCTCGTTTTCTTTCCATTTCTCTCACTTATACTACTTTTTCTTCAACCCTTCAAAATTTTACTTTTTCTACTATCTTTGAAGTGGTGTCACTTACACCACCCCAAAGAGGAGAAAATGTAGACACCTATAATTTGGACCAATTAATTTAAATGCTTAAATTGCACTAATTATACTCTTCCCACAATTTGACGATGAATAGTCAATAACATTCATTCTATCTTCTATCATCGTCAATTAACTACATTATGCTAGTTAACTAACTCCTCTATCTAGCAAAGATGATAATTAATGACCTTCCATTAATTAAACCCCATTCTATCCAGATTAATTAATTAAGTTTCCTCATCTATTAGATAAATAAATCATCATTTATCTACTTTAATCCTTCCTATCCCCTAAATCATGCTAATTCTCTTATAAGCTAGCCTAATAGGCCCATCCTCTATTAATTAATCACCTTTGATTAATTATGTGCACCCCTAATTCCCATGGATCACTAAAGGAAAAATTAAACTCTCCTAAGGTTGACTCAACCCTCCCTAAACAATCCTTATCTATAACTAACTAAAACTTGCTATTACCCCACATGTAAAGGCATGTAAAGCTGCTTTTATCCACTTGGATATATAAGGAGCCCTCCTCCGACCTTTCTACTTACACTTAAATGAGAATAGAGCCTATACTATAGCCATTTCATCATCTTAGAGCATTCTCCATTAGAGTGGAGCTAAGAATCATCCATTTGCATTCAATCATCCAAGTTATTTTGTGAAGATCAATGGAGTTAATCAAGAAAGGCCTTGTTTCCATGACTTGATGAACCTCCATCCTCAATCCTCTTGGATCAAGAAACAACTATCAACCCTTTGATAGCTAAAGGATCTACCTAGGTCCATTTCATTGATTTAGCTTTCTAAAGAGTAGAGCAATAAATGTTAGCATGTTAGTTTGAGGTTTATTTTCAAGGTTCTAATACATAGTGTTGATGTTTATTACTTGTTTAGCTCTTAGCATGATGGTGCATAAATTTTAGTTTAGCATTGTATTGAGGCTATTAGGTGTTAGTATTTATTTTACTTGAATTTCTAACTAATTATTACACACAGTGTCCCTGTACACCACATCCATAACAACTACCAGACCCCCTCCAATGAGAAGTGGATCCTCTAGGTGCTCTAGTAGTCTACGTTGTAGACCCGAATGATCTTGCTATAGACTGATGTGGCCACTACAGATGAGCTTCGGCTGGATGAACTCTAAGTGGTGCATGTGTACTAACAGCCTTTAGAGGAGGCCCCGTACTCCAACCTCTGTGCATCATATATATGCGGAGTCCATCAATCATGGGTGGGTCTGCTGCTACTACTATGGTTGCCGATGTGCTTTCTTCTATGGCCAAAAGGAGGACTGCAGCAGATCTATGTCTACCACAAGAAGTAGAGGTTACCCCTTTGACCAACTATCCTACATCTACCGTATGCAGCTCCTCACTCTGTATCTCACCTCCCGTGTCTTCCCCCTATTCTCCTCCACAATTTAGGTCTTCTCAATGACCTCGCCTAGTGTCTGTGGATAGTGCATCTCGCACCACCCTCAAAGATATAAATTTAGGACCCCGATGAACCTCTCAACCCCGACTCCGCTCATCATGCATATATTCCATGTATCAAGCAAGTCCAAAAATATGCTCTCATACTCTACCACTATTATACTAGTCTTTTGTAGATCGTGAACTCATCAATCCACCATTGAATGAACCGTCTAGAAATATATCTACTCTAGAATCACTCCTCAAATATCTCCCATGTCACAATATATAAATCCACGTGGATCTTCTACTCCTATTTCCTCCACCATACACCAGCCCCGTCACTCGAGGTGTATAGTGACACGTGCCTTCGTGTTGATAGTGCACATACATAGCTTGAATCATCGACTAAGCTAACTAGCCAAGCCTCAACTTGGAATCCTCTTGTGTCTCTAGTGAAGTGAGGTGGATGAAGCTTAAATATCTCATGGATATGATCTGACATTGTCATATGTCTATCCTTGGGTCTCTTTTCATGATCGTATCTCTTTCTAGGATTTTAGATCTCACCATATGTTTAGCATCCTTATCTCCTAGCTCTCTCTATGAAAATTCCTATATAGCTTCCTCCAAATGTGATTTCTCCACCCTATGCTCCTCATTTTGCCATTGAGAGCCATGATCCTCCTTTCGACAACTCCCCTATCATGTTGGCTAGGTTATCCCCCAAGTGAACCTTCGCATATGGCAACATTGACCTCTCAGTAGGGTCTCAGAGAATTTGTGGTAATATGGCGTTGGATCGCCACTCTAGGGTGGTCCCTCTAATTCAATGTGTAAAACCCCTTGTCTAGACCATGCCTCCCGTGAAAATGAGGTGAGAGTTAGTTCATCATCATTTAGGTTTGTTCGATTTTACTAAGTGTCTACGTTTTTAAATTATCAAGCACTATCAAATGTCCTAGGTTTAGGTTGCGTTAGGTTTTTCGGTTATGTTGTCATGTATCCCCTTGGTCCAAGTGTTGAACCCACGACTCTGATACCAAAGTGTAACACCCACATTTGATGCACCAAACCATGCCGAACTCCAACAATTACTTAGGAAAAATTAGATTTTTAAAAAAACTTACAAGGGTAATAACATTAGTCACATTTAAAAAATTGTTTATACATTTACTACTATACTTTGCTAATTAATATTAATTTACTTTCCAAGTTCATTACGTAATCAAAATCCCTTCCTATTATCCATATTAAGTCTATATATCATTTTATTTTCTTCTAGATTTTAATATTCACAATATTTACATATACATATTTATATATATGTCCTTGGTGTGTGGGTGTATATAAATTTTTATATTTAGAAATTATGTGTGGGATTTTATATAAGTGTAGTTGTGTGTATAATATATATATATATATATATATATATATATATATATATATATATATATATATTTGACATAAGAAAATGTAGGTTCGACCCATATATACCGTGTGCACTATGTCAAATATATGATTGTGGCTACCATTTGGGAGTTTATGTTTTTCTGGGAACAACCCCCATTTACCCACCGAGTATTACATATTGGTGGGGCAGAGGGGCAGGGTGAGGGGGTAGGGGGTGAGGGCGTTAGTTAAGCACTTCCCCACCCAAAGTGTTTATAATATATCAGGGTGCACTCACCCCCTTGTCCCCGCCCCATATATATATATATATCACATGCCATGGGAGTGGGAAGCTCCGACCCCATGTTATAATTTATTTTTATATGTTTT
>CM031241.1:431617402-431982402 GCA_018340775.1 Taxus wallichiana var. yunnanensis | reverse complement strand
AGTTATATGGGCTCACATAGGAATTAATTATATTGGGGAATGGGTCGGCCTACATTGGGATTAGGTGTTACCCATCCTATTTAAAGGATGTGAGTATCATTATGAGGAGGTATGTATGAGTTGAGTCTTCTACTTGGTAGAGTTATATTGGAGGTGTCCCCCTCGAAGTGGATTCCCATCTTGGGAGATTGTGGAGTTACTCCTTCCTTAAGGAGCATTGTATGGTGTTGCCCTACCTTAAGGGTATTATTCTGAATATATTGATATTAGGGCATCTTGGCCCCCCATATATCTGGTGTTGTGTTATCTTCTGCAATTTATTGATTTATTATATGCAAAGTTCTTATCGTATAGAGATATCGGGGCCCTTTCCATAAAGATCTATAGGTTCATATTTATATCGATAAGGGCACCTTGATGGGGGAGAGATGGTGACCTCAATTAGGACTGGAATTTAGAATTTAAGTCACCTCGTAGTCTAGATTCTCTAGAGTCGATTCTACCTTGACCTTCATCCAATCCCACAGCCCCAAATCCCCTCTAACCCATGATGATAGGGGGCTCTATCTATAGATGTATATGGGGTTGGTGGTCAGTCCGAGGCCCCCATAATCTCATTCGGGCCCCATATACCATATAGGAAATAAAATAGGTAGGGGATCACTCGACACTCTGCTTGGCCTAGAGAATAACTTATCCCTATATATATACATATATCTATATGGTTGGTAGAGTTATTGTTTTAAAGAGAAATGCACAAACAAAGGGAAAATTATATTGTAGATAATATTTTTTTGTATTATTATTTCATTTTTATAAACAATAGTGAAGTTCTAAAATTTTAAGGAGAAATAAATGTAACCATCAATAAATATATATATATATACTCCTTTTATAAATGTAACGAGTTACAAACACATTTTAAAGGAAAAGCAAAACTCATATTTCAATTTATTCCTAGTTCAAATAAGAACAATTTCAATTTGTAATAAAATGTACACTTCGCTTTAAGTTGCATATTTTAATGAGATACATTAATCAATAATATGCAACATTCAAATGCCTCATTTCAACCATAAGTATTTCTATTTCAAAGAGAACCATTTCAAATTTTAATAAAATGCAAACTTGATTTAAGTTGTAGATTCAAAAATCAATACAATGCAAAGGAGATTCAACTTCAATGAAATGCAACTTTCAATCATACACATTCCATGGCTTGGTAACTCATAACAAGTTTGAATAATTCATTTACAAGGACTCAACTTTAAAATAAAAGTATGAAAATCCCTCCACTCAAATTTGGATACAAGATGATAAAATTTACAAAAACACTCTCTTTAATTTCATTCAAATACACAACTATTACTTCGCCCCGAGACCAACTTGCAACTCCATTAGATTTTCCCCATCTTTAACACATTAATATTAGGAAGGAGCATAGGCAACACTCACCTCCCAACCTTAATCCAATGAGAAGGTGAAGCCTACCTTCTCATTTCCCCCAAGCCCCAACAATGGAACAATAAGGAATGTTACAACCATGACAACTCTTCAAAAATGGATTTAAAAATACATTCATACATACTAACAAAACTTGCAACACATACAAGAAAAACAACACTAATAATAAAAATATACAACTTTCCAAAACACAAAGGCTTAAAAGCTAAGCCAAAGGAGAGGGAAACATGGGGCCACCTCCTTATACCTCCCAAGTGGGTTAGGGGTCCACCAAAAACCTCCAAGTGCACTAATCACACACACACAAGTCTCTTATCCCTCCCTCAAGTCTCTTATCTCTCCTCATGTAAGATACAAAAGTATATATCAATAACGTTTCCTTATACCCCTACATTGGTGGAGCACCTACTCACACTCCTCTACAAAACTCAAATAATGTCTTTTCCTCCATAATGGCCCCTATTTTCCCTCTCCCCACACCTTCCTTAAGGTCAAAACCTACCCAATCCCATACAAAATCACATACATTCATTCACTTTACAACACAACACACAAACAAGGAAAATAAAATGCAAGGTATAAGACCCTACCTTGCCATTGCAAGCACCTTCAATCTTCAAGCCAACAAACTCTAACCTCTTTCCAAATCCAAGCCAATCCAAAAGCAAGATCCCAAAGTTCTAAGTAAGTAACATAGAAAAAAAACCAAGAAATTCCAATAAATAGAAAATGGTGGAGAGGATGGTGAGGTGGCTCCATGTAGGATGCCACATCATTTCCTTCCAATCCACCTCACAAGTCAAACACATACTCCAAGAATCCATAAATGAGTAAGGTGAGGGTATGAAAAATTTCATTCTTACACACAAACCTCCACTCCATACTTTCAAGGACACAATTAATATGGTTAGGAAAAACGTTTTGGATATCACAAGCACCGAGACAGGGGGTGAATAAGTGCTTGCTTAGCACAAATTAGTTCTTTCCAAACTTTCATTGTGTCTTAAATTGAAACAACAATTAAACTAAGTAAACAAGAAGAACATGAAGAAAGCACCACAAATGAGACTGACTCAGTGTTTATAGTGGGAAATTCCAAGAAGGGAAAGATCCAATTTGAAATCAATAATTTATTCGTAACACCAATTCTACACTTATTTACAATGATCAAGGACCCACTTAATCAATGAAGCACCAACTTCGATAACACCTAACACCCATTAGATGGGTGACTAAGCACCCACTTAGCTAGTAGTTGAAGAAGCACCAAATTCTCCTAGTTTAAGCACCTACTTAGACAATTCGAGCATACAAAATGACCATCTAGTTGTTTTGTTGTTGATAAACTAATTATGGTCTCTTTACTTTGGCATAATTTACTTGTTTCACTTATTTTTCCACTTATACCCAGTCAATAATGTCTCACTTGTATCGAACCACTATTTTTAAATTGATTAATGTCCCCTTATTTCCACTCACCATTCATCATTTGAATCTTTAAAATGATAGGTTACTATTTACATGTTCATCAGATATTAAAATCTTTGTCTTTAAAGCAAACAAATCATTGGTTTTCTTGTCTTTGACTCTTTATCGACGACATATGATATTATTTGTCTCTCTCAATTTACTAATTTATACTCACTATCTCAACACATTCACTGTTATAACATAATGTCTTCTATCTTCATGTATTTCACTTTACAACTCTTTCATGCCCTATAATTTCAAACTTCTCTCTATTATTAGTATCCAATTTTCTCTATTTCTCATACTCTATGTATCTCAACATTCATTATCAATCCCCGTTGCATGTTGTTCTCTCTCTTAGTTCTTGTATATATATAAATTATACTTAAATCTTCTATGTCTCCTATATTATCATTATATCTCAGCTGCAAGACTTCTCTCAAAGGAATTTCTACCATCCACCTTTTATTCTTTTTACACACATTTAAAATTCACCAATTCATACATGATGTTCAAAATCAACTTGATGTCTCTATAGTATATTATTTTCTTCGAATCAATGTCTTCTCTTTTTCAAAATTTATTGTCAAGGAGAATAATCAAAAGAAGTTCAAAAGTCACCACCTTTTCAAGTTCTAAAAATTTCTCAACTTCACTTTTCTCGTTTCGACCAACTCTTCACATTCCAATCAAAATGTTCACTCCAATCTTTGAATTCAACATGTTTCACTCGACCTTTCAATTTCTACATCCCTCTTTTTAGATCAATAGGTCTTCTTTTGAGTGAATAGGAAAAGTAATTTGTCTCTCCATATTCCAATTTTAGCCTAGAGGTTATTTCATTAATTTAAGTGGAATTCGAGCTCTTCAATCCCTTAATAATCTTTTGACCTCCATCCATTTGGATTTCATTTTTAAGCCTTCATAGATCACAAATGACCTTCTTGTTCAAGATGGGAGTGCAAATTATATATATGAAACTCGACTGTTCCTTTACGATGATTCATTTGTCAAACCTTAGTTTACTTCAAGGTAAGCAAGATGAATTCATTGTTTTAAGACACAAGTTCACTTTATCCTTTCAACTTTAGTAGATGATACTTAAATTTGGTTTAACCTTTGAGGAGTTTGAACATTCATATATTTGATCATATAACTCGATTATACCTCTATAATTACTTCAACTTCGAGCTTCAATCATCTTCATGAAGTTACATGGGTTCTTGCGAGGTCCATTACATCAATAGACTTCAAAACATGATGATTTGAGTAGCATTCTTGAGCTCATATGTAATACTTTTTAAAACGAAGTCATCCTTTTGAGAATTAATCGCTCATTCATACCAACTACACACCATACCAGGAATATATGATTATCAATTGCTTGGATAAACAATTAAGACAAAGTAATTTTATATGAGGAGGTTTCAATAATTTCTTATAACAAAAAAATGTTAAAGCCTACTCCAAAACCTCGTTTTCTCAATTAGTAGAGAATTGTACACGACTTCTTGATTTTTTGATAAAAATCCTCTGTCAATACTTAGCCAATCTCAAAATTCTTTTTGCATTTCACTTAAACAACTTCCATGTACATTTGTTCCTAATTTTATGTTTTTGGTTGGTTATAACGTTCTTTTCGAATAAAAATATTTTGTGAAACCCTAGGAAAGGGTTTTGATACAATCGGGACCCAAGAGCATGCTAAACGTGGATTTCTCTTACAATTTTGATTTGAATCTAAAATTTAAAGAACCTTTAGAGTCAAGGGATTTTATGTCATGTCTTCATCCTTGTGAGAGTTTGAATTCCTTTGAGTTTTACTCCAAGGCAACAATATTTCAAAGCATGTGGGGTTGAACAAGTTGATTGTGCATTCACTTTGTTTTAGCAAGAATACATAAAAACAAACCTTGAATTACTATCCAAATAAATGAAGACCTTGAGTGG
The DNA here is from genome assembly GCA_018340775.1 of Taxus wallichiana var. yunnanensis. NCBI lineage: Eukaryota > Viridiplantae > Streptophyta > Pinopsida > Cupressales > Taxaceae > Taxus > Taxus wallichiana. Next base: position 431,977,518 of record CM031241.1, on the reverse strand, counting down.
TTAAATTGAAGCTCTATCAACTTCAAATGAAGGGAGAATCACTTCTTTTAACTCAAGTCTACACCTTGAATGGGAAGACTTTCTTTTGCTGAGTTTTTACTTGGCAAAGTGAATGCACTTATGCTCTTACACACCCATGAATTTCAAGATAAATCACTTATTCCACTTGATATAAAAAATTGACACTTCCTTTATCACTTAAACATGATTTTAGTCTAAGTTCATCAAGATGCACACCCAATAGCTGGAGTTTTTGATGCAAAAGGTATTATCAAAGATATTGCATTGCTCCTCGCATGGAGTTTATTCAAAAAAATATCACGATGGTATTTAAAGGATCAAAGAAGTGTTAGAAACCTTCCTTCAATGCCTAAATATTATTTACATTCCAGAAATATATCTTCGAACTCCAACTAAACTTTCATAGTGGAATCCATTTCATCTTTGGGCCAAAGAGAGAACATGACAATGTTCATTAGATATTTTAATCTTTTCCAACACTAAATGAACCTTTAGACATAATAAGTGCACTAATGAAGACTATATGAGTGGTCAAGAAAGTATTTTGAAGTTGATTTCACGTTTTCTCCCATCGATTGAGGACATAGTTCAGGAGGAAGAAAAAATGCTACACTAAAATGCTCATATATTGTCAAATAGACCTCATTTTGAGAAAATTATTTTTGCACATAATTTATAGGAAACTTTACTCCAAAAATTCCTTCTATGATTTATTTTTAGGAGTCTCCTTAATTTTTTTAACCTTAAGAATCCAAAGTGCTCCTAATGCACTTCTCAAAAAGTTTGTTTTAGTAAATCTTGAATAACTCAAAAATTCCTCGATTGCATCTTGAAACACACTATAGAAACCTTACCGAATCTGATCCCATAATATCATATTCTTATCATGATTTGTGACATTCCTTCACACCTCATCAAGCTCAAGGAAAATACCTAAATGGGCTAGTTTGAATTGAGACCTACATCAAATGACATGATATTCATTGTAGAATCTTGTTATCATGCTTACATCATCATGCATGACCAATACCACATATGAACTAGCAATGTTAGCCATGTCCATGCTTCCATTGGACTCTTACCTCACCAACTAAGCATGCAGAGAACTGAGACCATCCTGAACTGCATTACAAGGTCTCATTTTATTGCTTTGCCATCAATGCCACTTGGCATCAATGACAAGATCGATGACCAGGTTTTAACAAACTCCCCCTTTTTCATTGATGGAAACCTACTCAGAAACCTATAAGCTTTGATGGTAAACACTTTCATACCTAGTTTCTGGCTGCATACTTTGTATCTCTCCCCCTTTGAAATCATTGAAAAAGGTATCTTGGCCACTTGACATAAACCAATTATAGTTAAGAACAAGAAAAAACATGAGAAACTAATCTTACTTGTCCACAAGCTCCCCCTTGGATAAGTGACTCCACCATCTATTTTGAGCATCTTAGGTTAATTGTTGCAATTATGGAACTGATTCATACACATATTCATTATGCCACCACTGGAATGACCATGACAAGACCATGTCAAACTCCTAAGGTTTTGGGAAACACTCCCCATGCATCTTGGAGAATCCATATACATCATGAGCAACCTGTCAATACTCTTAGGAAAACATTTAGTTTTGAAGAGTAGTTCATTCCACTGACTTTTTTTTTTCTTTTGACCACTTGAAGCCCGTGCTAGTTATCATCTTCCACTATGGAGCACTAGTAGACTTTCACTAGCATATTTTTCCTTGAGATCACCATCAAGATATCTTCCACACACTTTGAAATCATGTCAACAATATACACCTCAAGAAACTTGTCAAGAATGAGTGAAACTATCTTCCATACCTGAGTTACCAACACTTGATCACTAGCAAACATTCCAACACTGTCATGTGTAATAGAAATATACCTTTGCTTGAATCCTCAAACCTTTTCTATCCTCTAGCCTTATGAGCTTAATTTTTTTTTCCAAAATTTAGCTTCAAAATCCTTCATTTGACCTTTCAAAACCGACCTTCCATGTAAACTAATCATTAGGAATCTAAAAACTCAGTCAAGGCAACAAAGATAATTTTTTCTTGAATTGGATTTTATCTCCTCCAAGATAGTGTTCACATTTTGCAAAAACATTTGTAACAATGTATAGTACCTTTTCAAATGAATACCAATCATGCTCAGCCCAATCTCATACATGTAGCTCCTGAATTTTCTTGGAAGAACCATGATTATGTGCTTTCTTGATCACATCACTATCTCAGTCAATCTATTTGAGATCCAATTGATCAAGTAGGACTTGATATCCATAAACCACTTTCAAAGAGATTTTAGGGAACTATACACAACATTTGCATCTCCTTAAATCACTTCGTGACATCTATATGGCTCCATACATGTGAACACACTGAATGCAAGCTACAACAACACATGGTTACTTCATGATACTCCACAAAACTTAGACTTAGCAACTATACATTTTATAATTGAGGATTCCACTCACTCCACTTAAGAGTATGCTCAATATGAATTTGGACCTTTTACCATAGTGATGATGATGACAAAGAGTTCATGACTAAAGTAACAAGAATTTGACACGTTTTATGTTGTATTTAATCACATGACATAATTCTTGATAGAGACATCACTCTTTTCAAAACCGAGTGATGAAAATATGACCTTCATATCTTCAAATGTTCAACAATACTTTCAGCACTTCATAATTCAAGGTCATGAGAATTATGAACATACACAAATGTCTTGGATAAGCAATTTTAATCATGATTAGACCAAACAAGAACTTTAAACTACCATACAACTGATTTCCAGACTTCTACACTAGAGAATCAAAACAAAACCTTGACAAATCATAGGTTACATACCTTCTGCATTATGGAGAAGACTCATCCTAACTCCAATGCTTCATTCAAATGAATATGCCTCCTAGAAGCTTAGAGAAGGCATAATTTGAGCCTTGAATCATCTCGAACAACATAAAGTCATCATAACAACATGATGACTCCTCCATTTTCCTTTTCTTGTCCTCAGAGCTCTATTGACCTTCTTAACTACATTTATAGGTAAGATAACCTCATTACCTAAGCTCTCATCATCTGTTAGAGTTCTTGATAAGCATAAATGTTGCACTTCATACACCTTCTCTACCACTACTTGAGGAAGAAATTCCTCATCCTTGGCACTAGATTTATTTTCCTTTTTCTTTCCTTTTTCATCCTTTGTTGATACAATATTAGCTTGTTGTGGTACCTTATTTTCAGTCTTTTATTTCTCTACTTCTGACTTTGCTTCCTTGATTTTGTATACCCATTTCATTTTATTCTTTTCAAGTCGCTTGAGGCTTGGATTTTCTATAGCAGTGCTTTGAGAAATTTCCAACTTCATGACATGTATAACATATGACCTGATTTATCCTTTTTCTTGAGTGATGACTATCATTGCTAAATTGGCTTAGAGGTTCTTCTAAGAAATACCTAGCTATATGAAATTTATTTCTACAATTGAAACACACTATATTCCATTCATATTCAGTAACACAGATCTCCATGGGTGCTCTTTGTCATATTTTTCATACACTCTCTAGCTCTATGTCCAAATACAGAACATGAGAAACAATAACCATTAAATTTCCTCTCATACCTAGATGCATTTGGCTATCTAATTGACTTGGATCTTCCTGTATTTGTCTTCTTCTTATTATTTTACTTGCAGTGGACCATCCTATTCATTTTCCTTGTTCTCTAAATGGCTTGATCCAAGATTCAAATCTATTTTCTTTGCTTGTGCCACTTCTTCTCTGATAATATTGATATCTGCCCTCAATTTCTCACATTCTTCACTCTTGGCTTGAACAATTTCTTGGCATGTCTCATGCTTTACTCCACTAGAATGTTCTTGTTTTCTTTGCAATTTTTAAAGCTAACTATACCAACTCAATCTTTAAGGTATTTAGTTCCTCTTCAAATTTAAGGAAAACAGTTTCTTTATCTTTCAAGGATTTTGATATATTTTCAACAAATGATTCCACCTCTTTTAGTTCTTGAAAGTGGTTAGCTTCCTTATGCTTGATTTCTTCATTCAACTCTTTTATAAGATCTTGAGAAATTTCATACTTCTTCTTCAACACAAACTATGTTGATGTACACATGATTGTGACTTCAGATCACCTCCAAGCTATTAGGCTTTACTCTGAAGGACCATTCTTTGATACCAATTGTTGGATAACACAAGCACTAAGAGGGGGTGTGTAAATAAGTGCTTAGCACACATTAGGTCTTTTCAAACTTTATATGTGACTTAAATTGAAACAAAAGTTAAACTAAGTACACATGAAGAACATGAAGCAAGAACCAAAATGAGAGTGACTCAAAGGTTTTATAGTGGGAAACCAAAGAAGGGAAAAACCCACTTTGAAATCGCAATTTATTCAAAACACCAATTCTGCACTTATTTACAATGATCAAGCACCCACTTAATCTATGAAGCACCAACTTGATAACACCCAACACCCACTAGATGGTGACTGAGCACCCTCTCAACTAGTGGTGGAAGAAGCACAAACTTCTTCTAGCCTAAGCACCTACTTAGACAATTCAAGCATAACAAATGACCATATAGCTTTACTTTGTTGCTTGATAAACTAATTATGGTCTCTTTACTAGCACAATTTACCTATTTCACTAATTTTTCCACTTATAGCCGACTATCAATAATGTATCACTTGTATCTAACCCATTGTTTTTACATTGAATAATGTCTCCTTATTTCCACTCACCATTTATCATTTGAATCTTTAAAATGATAGGTTACTATTTTCATGTTCATTGTATTAGAATCTTTGTCTTTAAAGCAAACAAATAATTGGTTTTCTTGTCTTTGACTCATACTACCATCCGATATTATTTGTCTCTCTCAATTTACTGATTTATAATCACTATCTCCACACATTCACTTTGTTATACCATCATGCCTTCTATATTCATGTATTTCATTGTCAACTCTTTCATGCCCTACAATTTCATACTTCTCTCTATTATCAGTATTTAGTTTTCTCTATTTGTCATACTCTATGTATCTCAACATTCATTGTCAATCCCCTTTTTTCATACTATTATCTCTAAGTTATTGTATTTTTATAGATTATACTTCAATCTTCTTTGTCTCCTATATCATCACTGTATCTTAGCTACAAGACTTCTCTCGAAGGAATTTCTACAATCCACCTTTTATTCTTTTTACACACTTTTAAAATTCACCAATTCAAACATAATGGTCATATTCAAGTCATTGTCTCTTTATTCAATTATTTTATTCTTATTCTCTATCTTCTCTTTTTTCACAATTCATTGTCAAGGAGAATAATTAGTAGAAAATGTTAAGTCACCACCTTTTCAACTTCTAAAAATTACTTAACTTCACTTTTCTGTACTTGAAAAACTCTTCACTTTCCAATCAAAAAGTTCACTCCACTCTTTGAATTCAACATGTTTCACCTGACCTTTCAGTTTCTACACCCCCTTTGTTAGATCAATCGGTCTTCTTTTGATTCAATAGGACAAGTATTTTGTTTCTCCATATTTCCATTTTATCCTAGAGGTTATTTCATTAATTCAAGTGGAATTTGAGCTCTTCAATCTCTTATTAATATTTTTACCTCCATGCATTTTTCTTTCATTTGTAAGCCTTCATAGATCACAGTTGACCACCTTGTTCAAGCTAGGAGTGCAAATTGTATATATGAAACTGACTGTGCCTTTTCAGTCTTCATTTTTCAAGCCTTAGTTTACTTCAAGGTAAGAAATAAGACTCCATTGTTTCAAGACACAAGTTCACTATATCCTTTCAACTTTGGCAGATGATCCTTAAACTGTATTTAACCTTTGAGGAGTTTGAACATTCATATATTTGATCATATAACTTTGATAATACCTTTATAACGACTTCAACTTCGTGCTTCAATCATCTTCATGATGTTACAGAACTTTACAAGGATCCATTACATCAGTAGACTTCAAAACATGATGATTTGAGTAACATTCTTGAGCTGATATGCAATACTTTTTAAAACTGAGTCATCCTTTTGAGAAGTAACCATCTATTCATACCAACTACACACCATACTAGGAATATATGATTATCAATTGAGATTGGATAAAAAATTATGACCAAGGAATTTCATATGAGGATGTTTCTGTACTTATTTACAACGAAAAATGTTCAAGCCTACTTCAAAACCTATTTTCACAGTCAACAGAGAACTATACACGAATTTTTGATTTTCCGATAACGAATTATCTGCATATACTTAGCCAATCTCAAAAATTGTTTTTGCATTTTAATTATACAGATTCCACAGACATTTTCCCCAAATTTTACGTTTTTCAGTTTGTTAAAACGTTTCATTCGAACAAAAACATTTTGTGAAACCATAGGACAGGGTGTTGATACAGCTGGGACCCGAGAGCGTGCAAAACATGGATTTATCTTGCAATTTAGACTTGATACTAAAATCTCAAGCACCGTTAGAGTCAACGGATTTTATGTCATGTCTTCATCCTTGTGAGAGTTTGAATTCATTCGAGTTTTTCTCTAAGACAATAATATTTCAGTGTAGGGTTGAACAAGTTGACTGTGAAGTCAATTTGTTTGAGAAAGAATACTTAAAACAATAAACCTTGGCTAATTATCTAAAGAAATGAAAACCTTGAGTGGATAAATTGAAGCTCTAGCAACTTCAAATGAAGGGAGCATCACTTGTTTCAACTCAAGTCTGCATCTTGAATGGGAAGACTTTCTTTTGCCTGAGTTTTTACTTGGCAGTGAATGCACTTATGCTCTTACGAAACCATAACTATCAAGATAAATCACTTCTTCCACTTGATATGCACAATTGAAACTTACTTTATCACTTGGAAAAGCTTTTACTCCAAGTTTGATCAAGATGCACACCGAACAACTAGAGTTTTTATGCACAAAGGTATTATCAAAGATATTTTATTGCTCCTCAAGCATGGAGATGATTCTAACAATGATTATGATAGGCTTGAAAGGATAAAATAAGTGTTATAAGCCTTCCTTCAATGCCAAAAGGTTATTTATAGTCCAAAAAGACATCTTCAAACTCCAATTGAACTTGAATAGTTGAGTCCATTTCATCTTTGGGCCAAAGAGAGAACATGAAAATCTTCATTAGAGATTTTAATAGATTACAACACTAAATGAACCTTGAATACATCATAAGTGCACTAATAAAGACCTTATGAGTTGTCAATAAAGGAGTTTTAAGTCAATTTGACCTTTTTCTCCTATCGATTCAGGACATAGTTCGGGAGGATGAAAAACTGCTCCACTAAAATGCTCATATCTTTTAAAATACATCCCCTTTTGAGAAAAAATTACTAAAAAATATTCCTTCTATTATTTATTCGAAGGATTATCCATAATTTTTTTGACCCTTAAGAAGCCATACTAATCTAAATGCACTTCTTAAAAAGGATGTTTTAGTAAATCTTAAATAAATAAAAATTCCTATACAAAATTTGATGAAATTTGACATGGAGCATTGTAAGAAAACTCTCTACACCTTCCATGTTGTGATTATCCCTAGGTTTTCCTATGAAGCTCTACTCAATCTCATTTTCCTTTGAGAACATAACTAGTTCTCAAGACCACTTCTCTGTGCAATATGAGTTTTGACTCTAGAAGATGAACTGAGCCTTGAAATTGCTCAAACACACTATAGAAACCTTACCAAAGCTTCTCCCATGATCTCAAAGTCTTATCATGATATGTGGCATTCCTTCACACCTCATCAGGCTCAAGGAATATACCTAAATGGGCTAGTTTGAACTGAGACCTTCATCAATCGACTTCGATATTCACTATAGAAGTTTGTTATAATTCTTACATCATTATGCCTGACCTTGAACACATCTCGAGCTAGCCATGCTAGCCATGTCCATGCTTCCATTGGACTCCTTCCTCACAAACTAAGCTTAGAGGGCACTTTGAGACCATACTAACTTCATTACAAGGTCTCATTTCAATGTTTTTCCATCAATGCCACTTGACATAAATGACAACACCAATGACCAGATTCAACATGTAAAGGGGATAAATTTAACCCCTCATATCATAGGTAAGGTTGGTGGGAGATTTTAATGAGTATGTGACAAGTATAACTCATCCCAACAACCTCCAAAAATGGGCTCAAAGCCCAAATCCGAGATTTGAGAGATGGGGTTGGGTACACAAATAAAAATAAATTAAAATCCATCCAAAATCATGAAGGAAATAAGGACTATATACCACATTCAATGCCCCTTTTGTCACATCTCCTAACTAGCATTATTCACATAGTTAATTAGCCTAAACAAGGGGTACACTAATAATCACAATAAAATAAGGAAACATTACAATTTAATAAAATGACATACACAACTAAAGTTCACACCCATGGTCACTTATGAGGTTAATCCCCCTTGAAGACCTCCAAACAAATATGACAAGTAAAACAACAACACACACAAACACACATAGAGTTGCCAAGGTGACCATGTTATAAACACTTAGTATTCTTCTAAAGTTAGTCCCCTAGGCCCTTCTTGTATATTGTTTTTTGTTCCCTACAAAAAACCATGACAATACCACCTTCGGCCTCAAGGCCACATCAATACATCAAGGAATCAAAACACACATATCATCCATCATATAATCATCATCATACAATCTAGCTGCATTGCTATCATGGTTAAGAAATTCTACTCTAACCAATTATTTACAATTATCAATAATCACAATTCACATTTTATGACAACCATGCAATTCACATACTTACTGTAATTTATACCTACTTAGATGCATTCGACAACATACTACTGATCACTAATATCATCACATGATTAATACACCATAACATCAATGTACACACACAAGGTTAGTCCAAAATGTCTAACAAAATTGCCATTTTCAAGAGTCAAATATGTCAACATATAACAAAATATCATTAATCATCATATATATAGTAATATCTATCAAATTCCTCTAGGAATCCATACAATCCATAATATGAGCCAAAACACAATAATAATCACAATGTCCATGTTGTCTAACAACATGCTATCCAAAAGCTCATAACAATGTCCATGTCTCTAAGAAGCTAATAAAAACGATCATAGCAAAAATAGGTATCGAAGAGGAGTGGGCACTAAATGATCAATGTGGTATACTTGATTCCTAGAGTAGGACCTCAAGTTTTGAAAATTATATGAGGTGTATGATGCAGAAGCATCTAGGGTCATGAGAAATCCCATGTCATCAAAAATTTGTGCCCTATGGATTCATTTAGTTTATGTATTCTATAAATATTTTTAATTTTTTTGGATTAGTGCAACAAATAAATACATTTCTAGGGATCGCCAAGCCTAATGTTGCATTTCATGGAGTTCATAAGTTATTTTTGCAATGATTGTTGAATGTGTATTTTTGTTGCATAATGTATGACCTATTATGCAATTGTTTAGTGCACAACATTATCTTTGCAATCCTTTTCATGCTATGAAATTTAAATTGTTGATTAATTAAAGGTATCATTTATAGAAAATATTTCCTTATAAATATAAATATATAAATAAATCCTATTGCCTTATATTAGTTGTTTAAGTTTAAGAAAGGACTTGGGGAGTATGCTTAAGGGAAAAGTATAGATATGATCTTAAGAATCAATGTGAATAAAATGAATGAAGAAGTTGTAAGATGAGAGGAGATAATTAAATGAAGATTCCTAGATTCATGTGATTTGATATGAAATAAGAAATGAAGTTGTTATGTGATTTGATATAACATAATAAATGAAGTTGTGTAAAAACATAAATCATTTGTGATCAATTTGATGTTGTTATTTCTCTGAATAAGATATCCCAAACATCTGGTTTTGTTTAAATTTGTGTTCATTTCATCATTCGATTGATGCATAAATATTTAGTTTAAGTATTGTTTTTGTACATATTCTAAGGGATACGAGGTTTGTGGTTGTCATTTTTTGGACACCCACTCCATGTTTGTGTCACCTCAACACCTTCGGAAATAATAAAAAGTGGGACTTGGATTTGTGGGAAAGTCTTAATCGTGCCTACTTGTAAGAACAAGTAATGAAATCAACAATTAATGCAAGTAAGGAAACATTCTAAAATCCAAGTGGCCAAATCCTTATTCTCCTAAGGGATGCAATAAGTAGTAAATGTTAAATGCTTTTCTCTAAATACGTGAAGCATTCTTTAGACACAAGGATGCTTCAAAAATAGAATAGACGATTTATTCTTATAGCTTCAATAAATTCACTTGTAATCATAATGTATCCCTAAATACACTAATGCACTTATGTATTTAGAGGATTATTAAATTGAAATTAGGATCTTATTGGCACACATGACAACATATAATATGAGAAAAAGACCAAGAAATGAGGACCAAATCCTCGAGGTACCCCAATCATGATAAAAAAAAAAGGGCACATAATACAAAAATATAGAACTATACAATATGATTATGGCAATACAAAAATTAACCCAATCTAAAATGAAGGTAAGAAACCAATCTAAAATGCAAGTGGCTCAATCCTTATTCTTCTAAGGGATGCAATATGTAGTAAATTTTGAATGAGCTTCTCTACATACTTGAAGTGTCCTTTTGACACAATGATTCTTCAAAAATAAAATAGAGAACTTATCCTTATAGTTTTAATATAATTCGATAATAATCATGATGTCTTCATAAATGCACTAGTGCACCTATTCATAGGATTATTAAATTCAAATTAGGGTCTTATTGGCATGCATGACAACATATAATAGGAGAAAAAGACCAACAAATAAGGACCAAATCTTTGAGTTACTGAATCATGATAAAAATAGTACATAACACAAATATCTAACACTATGCATTATAATTATGGCAATACAAAAATGTATATGTTATGGTAGACTTGACCAACTTGACTGCACAAATCAAGTAGAGTACTATTTTGAGAAAATGTCTAAAAAATTAAAAAAAAATGAGAAGAAAAAAGTAAACTACAAAAACAGAAATGAGAGGAAAAAGAGTAGATAAATACAAAATAAAAAATATAAAAAATCAACAAAAAAAAAGAAATTACAAAGACTAAAATAATTTAGAAGTGTTAAACGTTATAGAAAAATACAAAAGAAGTTAATCAAAAATAATGAAAGAGACATAAGATTTATAAAGAAATAATTGAAAATTAAATATACCAACCAAAAAAATAAAAATAAAATCAGACTAATAATTAATTATATATGATGTTGGTATACCACAAAAATTAAGTGCAACATCTAGAGTCGAATATTTACGTAACTTGAACCTTACAAGTTTGACCTTTAATGAAACTTAGTTTGCAAGTGCAACAACCCTTCTCTCAGTTAATGAAATCTGCAATCCATATTTCAACAATAATAACTTCCTTAAACAAAACGCAATTCCACCGCTCAGCCTAACTGCAATTCCACCTAGGGCAGAGTAAATTTAAGTAAACCCAGTTTAGAAAAGTAGAGAATTAACAAATGCTTTACACAAGCATCTCCATTGTACATCTATCTTCTAAAAATTAGAGGCCCTCTTTCCAAAGTGGTACATCAGAGTTCATTAAAACCTTGCACATTCTAGAAACACATTTCATCTTAGTACACACTTGGAATAGCCATTCTTTGAATATAGACATGGCAAAATCATTACAAAATCACATGGAAGGTATTAAATAACCAGCTTATCATATTTTGTTAGCAGGTGATTGCTATTATCTATATAAAGTTTCCGGCTAAACAATGGAGGTATTGAACCTGGTCAAGAGCACGTGGAAGGATTGGAAACCAAAGAAAAGTACATGGGAAAAAAATACCCAGCATAAGCCACTATCCTTGGAATGTGAGTAATATAATGACATGAACACGAGCATATCATTGGAGAAGAAACTTGTTAAGAAATGGCAACTAACCGAGATATTCCTTACTCTACTTTCAATGATTACCAAGTTTGTACAGAAAGAGAGGTTGTTAGATGTGATGGTTGGAGAGCTTATAAATATGCTTTGAGGATTGCTCTATTTCACAAAGAAATATCAGTCAGCATGTCTGAGTTTGTAAGTGCTAAGGTAGAGTTGCAGGTATCTGCAAAAGCATTATGGAAATGCTTAAGCAAGGACTTGGCTCATCTCTTGCCCAAGCTTGTACCAAAGTTAATATCTGGTGTTGAAATTTTAGAGGGTGATGGTGGCTTGGGAAGCATATTCATTCTGAGATTCCAGTCAGGTAATATATAAAACGGTGTGATATATGTTTTCTATATTTTTGTTTTGATTACCATGTTCTACATTTAAGAGTATAATGAAGTTTTCAAATTATGTTCAAGTGTAGATGTTGGAGAGAATAGTTATCAGAAAGAGAAGATAGTTGAGATGGATGATGTGAATCTTACAATGGCAAATGAAGTGTTGGAGGGAGGATACAAGCAAATGGGATACAGCTTTTTCAAGACCAGATTTCAGCTAAAGGAAATAGAAGAATCATTAACTAGTGCTGAATGCACGGTGGAATATGAGACAAGTGGAGGACAACAACTAAGGTCACCAGAAGAAGCACTGCAAGCCGGCTTCTTCATTGTGAAAACTATGGAGACTTATTTACTATCACAATGAACTACATCTAAGAAAAAAGACTGATTCTCCTGCATTTTTCAGTCCAGCTCACAGATACCATAAATATTAGTTTAAAGTCAGATTGTTTCCTTCTTGGCGTATAATATAATGAACGATATCTTATCTACGTAACTTTGTGTCTATGATTGGCTTGCTTTTGAAAGATTTTGCTCGGTTCTGTTAGATTTTGAAGTCATCATATGGTGTAATACAATATAATAGAAGACATTCTTTAATTTGGCTGGCTAGTTGGGTTGCCTTCTTAGAATTAAGATACATTGAGTTAATTAATGTTTCTGCATGAGCTTAATACCAAGATTTCCGGGTATCAGTAGTTTCATCTCTTATTTATTAATTATGATATAAAAATTTATGAACATCTTAACATAAAATCACTTTGTGCTGAACTGTTGAGGTCCATTTAGGCATATGAAATTTCAAGTACATTGTACGAGGAAAAGACAAACGTTTTTCTATGACAATTTTAAAATTAAATAAGTATTTAGCCCGATAGCCCTGAATTCATTTTAAACTACAGTATATGTTTAGGCCGATAGGCTTGAATTCTTCTCAATATATAATTAGAAGCATATGGGTATGGTAATAGCACAATAAAAAATAAACTAGTTTTTCCTGGAAATTATTATTTTTTGCATGGGACATAAGAGGAAAAGAATATAGGAAAAATGGGTTTTAGATAATGCTTTAAGATGATAAGAAACAGTTTTCTTTTGTTATTTTATCAGAGAAATAAAAGAGAGGAAGGAGAGTGTGGGAGAGGGATCTACTTGGGCTCATAGAAGGATGTCATTTGGGAGTTGGATGCGTTTAAGAATGCCTGGAGTGTTAGCAGCAGTTCAACATCAAAATCTATGAAAAATATCCTTTCTATTATGCAAGGGCGGATTAAGTAGTTTTAATGCCCTAGGCAATGCTCTCTTCAGAATTTAATAAAACATTTTATATTTTATGAAGTGATAGTTGCTGAAAATAGATCTACTGTACTTGACAGGAAAAATACTACTGCTATATTTTAGTGCTGGATTACTTAAACACATCATTATCTTGATACAAATTCGAAATAAAGAATGAAATCCATCCTAAGAGAAATGGAAGGAAGAATCAAGACTGTTGTGTAAAGTGTTTAAACATTAGAGTATGATTCCGATTTTCATTTGTATGTATCAAATCATAAATATATAACCATAAAATTTATTTTTAAAGAAATATTTAAATTAAAAATAATATTCCCCTAAAATTTTAATGCCTAGATTACTTAGGGGTTAATCCCCATTACAATTATGTTTTGATGGATGTCTATACCCTTTCATTCTTTTATTTTGTTTATAATTATTTTTAACACAAGATTTCATTTCTTCAAAATCTTGGTATGAAATAGTGTAATGCCCATATCTTCTTGTTTCCATTCGCATTTGTGTAATATTGAGTTGGTCTCTTGCGTGTTCGTGATTGTCTTGTCTCGCCTACCGCATTTAGTCGGCAAGATTTCCGAGGGTCATCTATTGGGTTTGTGACCGTTTCAAACCATTTTTTTGCCAAATTATTAAAGTGGATCATAATTACTAATTACGCATATAAAATTTAATTCTTCAATCAAGAACTAGTTGCCTTCTCGGATGCCATATTTTTGCTTCAAGTCCCGGACCTCGAGAACCTTGGACCACATAAGTGTTATCGCTAGGGCGTGGTTTCAATCTTACCTTGTCAATATTGAAGATGACTTTGGTCGAGTCAATCTAGAACCCAATCTCGCAAATTTTAAACTTAAAAAAAAAAACAAATATGAAATAGTTTGGCTAAAAATAAATAAAATAAAATAAAGTAAAGGAGGAAAGGAAGAGTATTAAATATATTTGTAAAAGGAAATTAAAAATAAATAAATATATGTCATAGACCAAATAAGCAAATGTATGGAAAACGCATAAGCTTATACAATCACTTAATTCAATAAAAATACATATATAATAAAGTATAAATTAAAGTATAAAATAAAGTAAAACTAAATGGAGGCAAGGGCGAAAATTTTCTAAATTACTGAGCTAGGGTTTGATCCTTATTCTTTTGGGAATGGCGAGTTTGTGGGCGGCGGCAATGCAAACACCAGGGCTATTTTGTCATGTTCTCTCTCTGCTTGATCCAAGGACAAGAGTTGCATCATGGTATTGTTGTCCAATGAAGAACCGGAGGAGGAAGATTTGTCAGCTATTGCGGATGAGGATGCGCAGGGTAGGGGACATTCCCTGTTGGGAAAAAATGCCTTTTGAAACGTGGTCTCATAGAAGGGCATGATGGCGGTCATGCAGGGGATCTGGAATCCATATGAAACCTTGCTATTTTCTTCACAAATACAATCAACTACCTTCTACCAGGTCGATTCACCTTGTCACCGCTTTTCCCGTTCTACGTTGAAAGAGGGATTTGGAGAAGGGTTCACGTGAGAACCAGGTGTAGGTTCTTGTTTTCGTTTTGCAAAACCACCTTAAGGAGAGGAGATTTCTAGGGTGTATCCATTTAATGTTTCTTTTGTGGTTTATTAGCATAGGTGTTGTTGGCTTAGAAGAAGGATGTGGGTAGCATTTTGTGTAGCAGAGGCAAATGAAATGCAAAAATATGGATCTATAATGATCTTTTGGGTGTGTTTTGTTGTGGCCGTCAAACCATTTTGGGGCAAAAAAAAATCTAAACTACATCTTCAAAATTTAATTTTTCTTTTCTTGTGATGGTGTATAGAGGCACTTACCTTCTATTGCGAGATATAAACACCTCACCTGGTGTAGAATGAGAGTTTGTGGGTGGGGATGACGTATGGACCACAACGTTTGTCGGCATCTTCTAGGTCCACGTATGACCAGATCCTTGTTGTAGTATGGAAACACATCTAAGGACAATGAATAGTGGTTTTGTCTCCTCTAGCCACACCCTTGATTTTAAATTAAAAAAGGATTTATGCCGGGACAATAAACCGATTGTGAAATGCCTAAGTGAGATCTTTGAACCAAATCTCATGACTTGAATGACTTCATTCCTCTAGGCATGGTTCATCTCCCCTTATCTTTCATAATTCTCATGCTTTAGTTTTCATTTGCAACTTAATAGAATTTTAAAATATTAGGATTATAATACATTTAATTGTTTATATCAACTCATTGCAAAACAATGAAATGTCGTGTCGTAACTCATGAAATCAAAATAACTCTTTTGCATTAAACCATGAACTTCCACCCTCATTCTAAGGTGATTTAGAAAACTTCCTACCCAACTAGATCACTACAATATTGTTTTATCGACCAAAAAAATTGACTTCCCAGTAAAAATGTTGACCATCTCCCTGTTTAAATAGATAATTTTTGCATTTTTGGAGACTCGTTAAGTACCCTTCATAACTCTAAAAATGGGATGTTAAGCTTCATTCGTGTACTTGGTTATGTGAGGAGTCACCTTACCCTTTGGTTTGACCCCGAATGAACATTTGTGATCTTTTGATGCCCTTATAGGAGCCCTATTACACTTTTTCGTAGCGGTAGGAAGTTGTTAAATCTAGAAAGTTGGTTTTCATTTTGAACCGCCATTTGAAACATGGATAGAGAAATTATCATCCATTTTTGTAAACCTCTAGTGTTCTTACTAGACAATTACATGGAACATTCAGTTTGGGAAAAACACTTTTCTATATAGTTTGGAAAAGCCATTTTGTAGGCCATCGGTGGCTGTTTGACGAGGTCAAACTTGACCAATTACAACTTGTCACTCCAGAAAACTTGTCGCCATTTGAAAATGGTTTTCTAGTTCTCAGTCCCGTTGACTCTAATGAATTCTCCTTGTATAGGGGAACTTGTTGGAATTTTCTCTAGTTGTGCATTCATCCATCGAACGTTAGTTTTGGATGTGGTTTTCTGAGCCCTCGAGCTAACTTTTGTTCATTTTTAAGCGGGACAATTACGACCAGTGGCCCGGAAAATTAGCCTCCAAACGTAAACCATTCACTAGTTCCAAATTCTATCGGGCTTCTTTATGAACTCTTGGTATATAAGTGGACACATATAAATTTAATCGTGGTGTGTTTTCTCATCGAAAGACAACGTTTGAAAGTGATTTCTTAGCCTCCAAGCCCGATTTTGAATGTTTTTGTAGTTAGCAAGAAAATGTAAAACTAGAAAGTTGTGGGACCCTCGTTGGGTTACCATACCACCGTAGAAAATTTTGACACATGTAAATAACTATTTTAAAAATCTATAGTGTAACTTGTTCTTTGAAATAGAACTTTGGATAAAATGGTATTTTCTCTCTCTTCCCTACTCTTTCTCTCTCTAGGTTACAAAATGACGTGAAATGAAATGTAATGAATACATGTCTCTAAACCTTTTCTTTTGATTTTGTAACGGACTTGCTTTGACACATAACACGACACAACATGTCGTCACAAGGTTACAACCAACACTAGGAACCACTTGTTACGGGAAGACCACAAGGTCAGCACGGAAACGTTCACACCTATCAAGGACAATACATACATTTTTTTTTTTTTTTCTTCTTTTTGACAAGACAACATGGAAGTCCAACCACATGACACACTTACATTTAGGGCATCCCATGAGGAAACTCTTGTTAAATTTTCTTGTTTACTAAAATGTCTCTTAATTCTTAACTTACGTTCTTATAAAATTTCATGTAATGATTCACACAATTCTTTTCACAAGGGAGAACTTCTTTCTTTTCAACTATTGACTAAATAGCTTAAGGCCAAGCTTTCTAAACTAGGATCATCAATTTTATGTCCAAAGCTTTTTATTCATTTGATTTTAGAACATTTTCCATTTCTTACAAGGTTAATTAAACTTACTCAAGCCACTAACACATGTTCCACACCTCTATTGCACAGGTGAAGGCATAAGCTCCGATTGAGTGGAAAGTACCGCTTAGGGTTCATAACAATAACCTTCTTGTTTAAGGATCAAACTTTGACCTTGCTTAAGAAATATCACCATGAATCAAGGCAAGGGTTAATAGAACAGGACAACGGAATTTAGCTTCGTGGTCACATTGTTTACTATCGGTCTTTATTGAGGTTAAGAGTTTATCAAGATTGGTTAAATGTTCCATCTAGACTTTACTTAATTAAGTTTGACAAAGGAGAACATTTCAAACGATAGAGAGATATTTAAGGTTTTATTAATCAATTTCCCTCCTACTTATTAAATCCTATCATCTTCTAAAATCTAACCATTGATTTCACCATGAGATCATTTAAGGTTTCACCATAAAAGGATAGTGTTTATTGGTTTGGCTCGGGAAAAAAATAAGTAATCATATTTCGTTACAAAAGATAGTTTCCTCTTGATTGTTCCAGGTCTCAAAGGTTATCAAGTAGATCACATCTACATTAATATATTCATAAACATAAATTATCGTTTAACTTTTATAAGGACTATCCAGCTCAATTCATAGTGCTTACAAACTCATTGCTACTATGCCTTAGAAGGATTTACAAGTCAACATTTTAACTCAAGAGCAAACGTTTAACAGTACTCATTTGCGAAAACAAAACAAGGTTACATCAATTCATTCCAACATGATGCACAAACCAAAGGGACATACCATCTCTATTGAACCATGACTAGGGAGCAAGAGAGTAATAACATGGGACATGCCCCACTACTATTCTAAGGATTAAAATACACTAGAATATCCCGTAACCAAGCGGTAATCAAATTTCATCTTTCACGTGATAACCAAACAAACCAAAGTTTCAACAGTTACAACAACAATACTCTACAATACATTTACTAAGGCACTGACCCTTCTTCTAAAATGTCCAAAGGCCCTTTCCAAATTTTTATAACATAATACTCATTCGTACAAAGGAACATCATAACCAAGATTGATGCAATAATCTACAAGTCTTTCCATCATCTAACCACGTAAGCCATCTGCAACAATTAATAACCTGAGTCAGTTCGCGAGAACTGAGCAAGATAAGACTATACATAGCAACAATAAGCTACTAGCTAACAATACCATGAAAGGAAACATTCTATTTCAAGAAATGGATCAAAGTTCTAACCTCTAACAACCTTTTGAAACAAGATATAATTTTCACCATACCAACTAAGAAGAGAGCCCTATGTTTTAATTATGAACAATATCTCGAAAACCACAAAAGGTTGACAACCAAAATATGCAATACTATGGAATTTATAATGTTAGAACAAAGAGTTGAGAGTATTAGGATTTCAATCATGTAATCCAGTAGAATACGTGATCGGAATCTAATATGCTGCCCATCAATCAACATTCTCTAGGTGAAGTCGAAAGATGAAAACCAGTCACGATCTTAGTCACCAAAAACAAACAATAGTTCAACAATCATTCTAGAAGGCCATAGGCCTAATAGGTTAGAAGTAAACCACGAGGGTAAGAAGAGAGTTCCATCATGTAAACAAAAGGTTAAATGGCTGAAAATATTATATTCAAACTCAAACCATTATTTCTTATCTAACAAGTGACTTCATAGCTTAATAAGGATGAGTGGAAAGGATGAAAAACAAAGAAAATCAATGTCTGGAATAGGTATTGCCTAGCAGCCTACCTACTAGACATAACCAAGACCGGAATAGAGACAAGCCCCATGACTAACCAAGTCCATTAAGCAAGCTAGAATTCTAAACACATCCATTCAATTTTCATAACACTATAAGGCCATAATATTATCAAATTTTACTCTTAAGGAGAGTAGGGTCAAGTGGGGATTCTATCAAAATCATGCCCTTTTAAAACAATAATAACAATCTAAGCGTTCATCCCATTCAGGACCTAACAACATAATCGAAAACACAGAGGTCTAAACCCAAAAATATATATATATAATTGACCCCAAAGTTCTCAGTTTGGGTTTATACAAAAGTGCCAATTTCTAAACTCGTAACAAAAATCAAACTTGCACTTCAACTCGGCTTAGCCCACCAAGACAACGAAATGATACACATATACCCGATTAAGGGTGATTAAAACATTAAGGCTCAACTGAGTGAAAGTCGGCCTACCAAATACAATAAATATGAAGCCATACAACCCAGGAGGTTTAAAAATATTTAAAGCAAGATCAAAGATATGCCTTCTATCAACCCAGGACATATTTTCAGTCCAAAACTTCCTTCTTAACAAGCATATATATTGATCTTCTAATTTCCAAATACCCTAATAATTTGCACAATACACGAAGTGCATAATCACGCTTATCATAAAAAAAATAATAATTTAACTGTATATTTTCCTCTAGGGCAATAACATAAAAGGAACCCAATACTAGTCAAAGCTGCAACGTTCCAGGGGCGATTACATACCCAGGTTCACAAAAGAAACAACGACATTTTTGTAGAAGGAAGTAACTTAAGATTATATATATATATATATATATATATATATATATATATAAGCCGACAAGTTGTTAAAACCAGCGTACCCAGAAGACTCAATTTCTAGCACAGGGTATTTTTATCCTTACAGTATATTATATATATATTTCCATATAATTAATCGAAGCATAAACACCGAGAACATTTTTTTATATATATAAAAATGGGTTTGATCACTTCAACAAGAACAACCAACGGAGGCAAATCCAGAAATAACAAACTATTACCCATATACTGAACACAAATCCACAAAATCACAATTTTATACCAATTTCTAGAAAGGAAATGTTTCATTTTAAGAGGTCTGTTAGCTTCTAGCATATTATGTATATGGTTAGTCTATCTTGCCTGTTTTAACGCATCCACCAGTCATGAACATCCAGCAGGGACTGCTACAGCCACACGCCCTCCGCTTTATCCTCTACTGCACTGGTCTTTTCTTGCAATATACCACACCACCAGATTCCCTTTTGAAGGCACGACTAGAAGAATGCAATAGGTGGCTGTCCAAACACTAGATTGCTTCAATGCACTGCTTTGGGGGTGAGAGTCGAACCGCTTACCACTTAGTCCGAGAGCACTTGCGCTTAGAAAGCTAAACACCAACCATGGTTTGAAGCTCGGACACAAGACATAATGATTACATCGCTCCCGGCTCAAAGGCATCTACCGTATTGATACATAAACCTTTTCCTTCATCGATTGAGGACAACATCAAACTCTTGCAAACATTACAACAAAGCTTGTAAGGTGTGATAATCCAACAGAAACCTTTATGCCTCGCCAACTAGTGACTCGTTGAAGAAGCTCATATCATGGCAAAAAAAAAGTTGCTTCATGAATATACTCGATATGAAACAGATCCACCCCTATGAGATTCTCTTCCATGAGTTACATCGTAAAAAGTAAGAAAGCAATAGAGAATCTTAGAAATAAATTTCATCGGGTCTTCGTAATACTCTCACTTTGTCACTTAATTGATTTTGATAAAAATATCTTGTCTCAAGAATATCCTGCTACCTTCAGGATCCCAAGACATTTTCTCCAACATTGCATAGATCTCCCCTGTGCCTCAGGTGTGATCTGCCACCTCCTTTCCATGGGGTGTTATGAGAAATTCTCAGATTCGTTGTCAAGAGAGATTTCACGAAGCTATAGAAGCCACGTGTAGGGATTGATGAAGAAGTTGTTGAATCCTTTCTTGTGTGAGAGGATAAGCATCAACACGCACTCCTCCACAAACCTATTTTAAAACCATCCTTAGTATGCAGTTTTCCATCGGGAGCCGATACAAAAGCAGCAAACGAAAAAATACCAGACTTTGTAGTAAAAGTTGTGCTCGACATCGGAGGCGAGAGGAGGGCTCGAATGGAACTATGGCAAGCCGCCGTTGTCAGCGAATCTTTATACGATTTCAAAGCATTCCATATCACAACGTCCATCAATCTGGTTTTCTTGGCCACATCTTTTGAGGGTGTGAATGACCTCCTCGTCCCTGTCAGCCGCCACATACACTAACACCACTTCCTTGCCTCCCTTTTCAGTTCCTCGTGTGACTGGAAAACCACACCAAGCGCATGCTGGATGGAAGCGACTTTCCAAAATGAAAAGGCAAGATAGCTCAACTAAAACTTTATCTC
The DNA here is from genome assembly GCA_018340775.1 of Taxus wallichiana var. yunnanensis. Taxonomy (NCBI): domain Eukaryota; kingdom Viridiplantae; phylum Streptophyta; class Pinopsida; order Cupressales; family Taxaceae; genus Taxus; species Taxus wallichiana. Next base: position 431,955,707 of record CM031241.1, on the reverse strand, counting down.
ATTCTTCTACTACAGCATGCAAGATTTTGCAACAACCGATCACGATTGTGGTCGCGTGCACCAACCGTAACATCAGGGTGATCAACACCAACGGCCTTGGGATCGCCTCTCGCAAAGCATGCCGTGACTTAACTCTCTCCTCGGAGGCCACCGATTTTCTAGGATAAGTTTACTTCTCTACCTACCCCGTGTAGGCTGCACGCATATAGCCAAACACTTCCTCACGGCACTTTCTAGAGAATTTCAGGGTTCTACGCTCCACCGAAACCACCTGTACAACATGATATTGAGGATCCAAACCCACCCACGCAACATCGGGGCAATAGACCTTCATTTCACCATCAATGAATCCACTATCCGAACACGCCAGCAATTCATCTGCTGCAAAGGCATTTGATGGAGCGCAAACAAGCATTCGTGGTTTAGGATAGGCACAATGGTAGACCACGCGAACAGCAGATGCAAGTCAACATTTTAATAAATGAGCATGTGCGGCCACCAAAGTTTCTTTGCACGAGCAGGTCAAAAAGAAAACAAAAAGATTTGCAAATCAAGGAAATCAGTGGGTGCGGCCACCAGCAAGGATTCCATCACGTCATACTTTAATAGCTCCACCCTCCACGCCAAGAAGATGTGAAGCTAATTGTGTGATTACTACAAGTCTATGAGATTTCTAGAAGGATCACTCATATACAATAAAGGTTAAAAATCATGGTTATAGCTAATCACTTTCATATTTTAGAGCATGCCTGCACAAAAAAGAGATATACATTTCATAAGGAATCATTCGCAAATCAAAGCAACGGGGAAAAGTTGGTCTACAGTTCATCTTTGGGGTATTGCACAATAATTCAATTGCAACTTCTATTAACTGAAAGCAAGTATTCAAGAATCTGCAATGAGGGACAACTAACAAACTCCACATTTTGAAAGGAATATCAACTGAAAAAAAAAATGTTCAAACTCTAAGTAGGTGTCTAATGTTTAAAAGTTGTACCACAAAGGATGAGACTATACTCATATGCGTAAAAGAACAAAGAGCTTTATCAAGCACAAGTTTGCGACAAGGACTAGGGTACACGCCGAACGGGGCGTTACATTCTCCTCCCCTTAAGAAAAGCATCGTCCTCGATGTGACATAACACAACGGAAAAGAAATGGTAAGCAACCAAGGATCAGATAAGGAGAAGGTATACACTAAGTTTAATATTTTAGTTGATTAAAGCATGACCATGGGGTAGCCTTAGGAACATTTGGCAGAGAATTTTAACTTTCAATTCTGTGAAGATTGGCGCTTCTTTCTTGTTCATCATTTCATTTGTCTCTTTCCATTATCATTATTCTCTAGTTTAATTTCTTTTAAAATTTCATCATTAAGAGTTTTGGTTTATTCTTTATTGTGGGTGCCCAACATGAACTACTAACACAACACCCTATCGGTTCACAAGACACTACAGATTCACAAGCACGCAAGTATATACTTCAAGATTGTATTACACCACAAAAGGTTACTCAAATACAGAATAGAATAGGCACAGTCCACATAACATAGTACTCGTCACACATCAATGACTGACATACAAAATACTCAAACAAAAGAGTACTACAATCCACCAGACATTTCCTCAATTTGCATCAATGAAAAACTCACATAACACCAAACCATGCTACAGGTACATAGTGTCCACAAGGGAATCAATGACATAACCACAACATCACAACACATATCCATCTGACATGAGTAACACATACATCAAAATACCACTACCAAAACATCACAATAACTCAACGTATATCCCGAAACATCAACCATACACACAAACATCATATGCCTCCCTCAAACTCTTATGCCTCCCTCTCTTATGCTCTTAAACTGCCTCCCTCCCTCAAGTCTCTTATGCCTCCCTCAAACTCTTATGCCTCCCTCAAACTCTTATGCCTCCCTCAAGGAGGCCGGTTGACCCTATGGTCCAAGACACATAGAGTTCAAACACTCCTAACCCAAGTGACATAATAACGCGTGGTTCAACAACCCGCTAGTTATATGTACTCCTTGGGGCGTACCCCCATACAACGAAGCGGGTCCATAGGTCCAACCAATCCATGGTGCATCCTATGACCCTATTCCACACATCACGACAATAGAACCAGCACAACAATCCAATCAAAGTGCCAAGTGGCAAAGTACAAGCCTTGGGCAAGGCGGTAAAATTCCAAATTTAAAAGAAGACCCAAAATCAAGAAAAATAAATGGCCAAATAGCCATAGTTAGTATCAAAATCCCCATGTTAGTGCCACAAACCAAGGAAATGCCCAAAATTGTAAAGCATGGCAATCAAGAAAAGCTGCTGGTCCTTACAAAATAAAGTAAAAAGCTCAATTTACGAATAAAATCAACTTATAATAATGTCACATTACGATAACTGTGTGGCCTTATCTAGCCACCAAAGGGGTACTCAACGAGTTGCTAGCACTCACGAACATCGAGCCTCAGCTCATAAAATACATATCAATAATACAACTGTCATCACCTCCATCTGAATCATCCCGCCACCACTTCGACAAGGCTAAACATAGTCATAGTTGCACTTAGGTTGCGTACATACAACCACATAGGGAGAGAGGAAAGAATCACATGTTATCTACTAAACCGAGTTTTGGCTCGAGTTATTGACCCATGGTACACCATTCCTCACTCTCAACATACACTTCTACCGATTTCCCTCAGGATCGGTTAGCGTAAGGTTCACAACATAACATACAACTAACATACTAACATAATGGTGGCACACATAACTACCATAAACGTCTTACATATGGTACATATATCATCATGATCATACATTCACTGAGTGTAACACATCACTTTACCACTTTCTGCACCCAAAGTGCAATCACCATACGATAGGGTTCATACACTCACCGTATGACCCAAAATCACAACATGAAGCATTACATATTTTGCACAGTCATACATACGATGAACATAGTACATCTCAACATAACATCCATTACTACATAACAAGGTGGTACACACATTTCTTCAAAACATGGTAAAAACATCATGATACAACTCATTTCTTTTAACATCAATCTAGTCATACAACACATTGATACACCCACATATCACAATATGTCACAATGCTCCAACACTACGTCATCCACATTATAATTCTTTTCACACATCACAAACAACAATTCACACGTGAACTCTTCATAGAATCCACAAGAAGGAGAGAGAATACTCCCATCCCCAACATATCAACATGATCACAAACACGCACAAGGTGACATACACATCATGTGCATTCACAATATCACAATTACGACATTAATCACATCACGTTTAAAGCACATTACTCTTCCAATATCTACCACCATCATGCAACATCATCATCTCCATGAAACAACATCATGTAACACCATCACCATCATGTAACATCACCATACAACACCAATCCGGCCCATAGGTTCGAGAGCATGAACCTATGCTCTGATACCAAGTGTAACGACCCAAAATCCACACACAAACAATGCAGTAAAAGACAGGATAATTTTTTTTTGACTTGTTTGACACATAACACGACACAACATGTCATCACAAGGTTACAACCAACACTAGGAACCACTTGTTACAAGGATGGCCATAAAGGTCAATACGGAGACGTCACACCTATCAAGGACAATACATACATTTTTTTTTTTCTTCTTTTTTTTGACAAGACAACATGGAAGTCCAACCACATGACACACTTACATTTAGGGCATCCCATGAGGAAATTCTTGTTAAATTTTCTTGTTTACTAAAATGTCTCTTAATTCTTAACTTACGTTCTTATAAAATTTCATGTAATGATTCACACAATTCTTTTCACAAGGGAGAACTTCTTTCTTTTCAACTATTGACTAAATAGCTTAAGGCCAAGCTTTCTAAACTAGGATCATCAATTTTATGTCCAAAGCTTTTTATTCATTTGATTTTAGAACATTTTCCATTTCTTACAAGGTTAATTAAACTTACTCAAGCCACTAACACATGTTCCACACCTCTATTGCACAGGTGAAGGCATAAGCTCCGATTGAGTGGAAAGTACCGCTTAGGGTTCATAACAATAACCTTCTTGTTTAAGGATCAAACTTTGACCTTGCTTAAGAAATATCACCATGAATCAAGGCAAGGGTTAACAGAACAGGACAACAGAATTTAGCTTCAGGGTCACATTGTTTACTATCAGTCTTTTATTGAGGTTAAGAGTTTATCAAGATTGGTTAAATGTTCCATCTAGACTTTACTTAATTAAGTTTGACAAAGGAGAACATTTCAAACGATAGAGAGATATTTAAGGTTTTATTAATCAATTTCCCTCCTACTTATTAAATCCTATCATCTTCTAAAATCTAACCATTGATTTCACCATGAGATCATTTCACCATAAAAGGATAGTGTTTATTGGTTTGGCTCAAAAAATTAATCATATTTCGGTTAGTTTCATTGTTCCAGTCTCAAAGGTTATCAAGGATACATCTACATTAATATATTCATAAACATAAATTATCGTTTAACTTTTATAAGGACTATCCAGCTCACTTCATAGTGCTTACAAACTCATTACTACTATGCCTTAGAAGGATTTACAAGTCAACATTTTAACTCAAGAGCAAAGTTTAATAAGACTCGTTGCGAGACAAAACAAGGTTACATCAATTCATTCCAACATGATGCACAAACCAAAGGGACATACCATCTCTATTGAACCATGACTAGGAGCAAGAGAGTAATAACATGGGACATGCCCCGCTACTATTCTAAGGATTAAAATACACTAGAATATCCCGTAACCAAGCGGTAATCAAATTTCATCTTTCACGTGATAACCAAACAAACCAAAGTTTCAACAGATTAACAACAATACTCTACAATACATTTACTAAGGCACTGACCCTTCTTCTAAAATGTCCAAAGGCCCTTTCCAAATTTTTATAACATAATACTCATTCGTACAAAGGAACATCATAACCAAGATTGATGCAATAATCTACAAGTCTTTCCATCATCTAACCACGTAAGCCATCTCAATATTAATAACCCGAGTCAATTCTTTATGAACTCGAGCAAGATAAGACTATACATAGCAACAATAAGCTACTAGCTAACAATACCATGAAAGGAAACATTCTATTTCAAGAAATGGATCAAAGTTCTAACCTCTAACAACCTTTTGAAACAAGATATAATTTTCACCATACCAACTAAGAAGAGAGCCCTATGTTTTAATTATGAACAATATCTCGAAAACCACAAAAGGTCGACAACCAAAATATGCAATACTATGGAATTTATAATGTTAGAACAAAGAGTTGAGAGTATTAGGATTTCAATCATGTAATCCAGTAGAATACGTGATCGGAATCTAATATGCTGCCCATCAATCAACATTCTCTAGGTGAAGTCGAAAGATGAAAACCAGTCACGATCTTAGTCACCAAAAACAAACAATAGTTCAACAATCATTCTAGAAGGCCATAGGCCTAATAGGTTAGAATTAAACCACAAGGGTAAGAAGAGAGTTCCATCATGTAAACAAAAGGTTAAATGGCTGAAAATATTATATTCAAACTCAAACCATTATTTCTTATCTAACAAGTGACTTCATAGCTTAATAAGGATGAGTGGAAAGGATGAAAAACAAAGAAAATCAATGTCTAGAATAGGTATTGCCTAAAGAGCCCACCTACTAGACATAACCAAGACCGGAATAGAGACAAGCCCCATGACTAACCAAGTCCATTAAGCAAGCTAGAATTCTAAACACATCCATTAAATTTTCATAACACTATAAGGCCATAATATTATCAAATTTTACTCTTAAGGAGAGTAGGGTCAAGTGGGGATTCTATCAAAATCATGCCCTTTTAAAAAATAATAACAATCTAAGCGTTCCCATTCAGACCTAACAACATAATCGAAAACACAGAGGTCTAAACCCAAAAATATATATATATAATTGACCCCAAAGTTCTCAGTTTGGGTTTATACAAAAGTGCCAATTTCTAAACTCGTAACAAAAATCAAACTTGCACTTCAACTCGGCTTAGCCCACCAAGACAACGAAATGATACACATATACCCGATTAAGGGTGATTAAAACATTAAGGCTCACTGAGTGAAAGTCGGCCTACCAAAAACAATAATTATGAAGCCATACAACCCAGGAGGTTTAAAAATATTTAAAGCAAGATCAAAGATATGCCTTCTATCAACCCAGGACATATTTTCAGTCCAAAACTTCCTTCTTAACAAGCATATATATTGATCTTCTAATTTCCAAATACCCTAATAATTTGCACAATACACGAAGTGCATAATCATGCTTATCATAAAAATAATATAATAATTTAACTCGTATATTTTCCTCTAGGGCAATAACATAAAAGGAACCCAATGCTAGTCAAAGCTGCAACTTTCCAGGGGTGATTACATACCCAGATTCACAAAATGAACAGCGACATTTTTGCAGAAGGAAGTAACTATAAGATTACATATATATATATATATATGTATAATATATATATATATATATATATATATATAATATATATATATATTTTGACAAGTTGTTAAAACCAGCGTACTCGAAGAATCAATTTCTAGACAAGGTATTTTTATCCTTACAAACCATTATATATATATATATTATATATATATTAATCAAGTATAAACACCGAGAACATTTTTTTATATATATATAAATGGGTTTGATCACTTCAACAAGAACAACCAACGGAGGCAAATCCAGAAATAACAAACTATTACCCATATACTGAACACAAATCCACAAAATCACAATTTTATACCAATTTCTAGAAAGGAAATGTTTCATTTTAAGAGGTCTGTTAGCTTCTAGCATATTATGTATATGGTTAGTCTATCTTGCCTGTTTTAACGCATCCACCAGTCGTGTACATCCAACAGGGACTGCTACAGCCACACGCCCTCCGCTTTATCCTCTGCTTCACTGGTCTTTTCTTGCAATATACCACACCAGGATTCCCTTTTGAAGGCACGACTAGAAGAATGCAATAGGTGGCTGTCCAAACACTAGATGCTTCAGAGTCTTGGGGTGAGATTCGAACTGCTTACCACTAGTCCGTGAGCACTTGTGCTGAAAGCTAAACACCAACCATGGTTTGAAGCTCGGACACAAGACATAATGATTACATCGCTCCCGGCTCTGAAAGGCATCTACCTCAATGATACATAAACCTTTTCCTTCATCGATTGAGGACATCATCACTCTCGTGTGCAAACATTTCACAATTTAAGCTGTAAGGTGTGATAATCCAACAGAAACCTTTATGCCCGCCTACTTAGTCGACTCGTTGAAGAAGCTCATATCATTGCAAAGCAAAAAGTGCTTCATAAATACTCTGATATGAAACAGATCCGCCTCTATGAGATTCTCTTCCATGAGTTACATCGTAAACAAGTAAGAAAGCAATAGAGAATCTTAGAAATAAATTTCATCGAGGTCTTTTGGTAATACTCTCACTTTGTCACATAACCGATTTTGGAGATAAAACTCGGTCATTTTGATAAAATATCCTGCTACCTTCATCTCCCAAGACATTTTCTCCAACATTGCATAGATCTCCTGTGCCCGTGGGTGTGATCTGCCACCTCCTTTCCATGGGGTGTTATGAGAAAATCTCTTGTATCTGTTGTCAAGAGAGATTTCACGCACTGGTTGGAAGCCCTGTGTAGGGATTGATGAACAAGTTGTTGAATCCTTTCTTGTGTGAAAGGATAAGCATCAACACCCCACTCGTCCAGTATTTTAAAACCATCCTTAGTATGCAGTTTGCCATCGGCCGACAAAAGCCAGAGCGAAAATACCAGATCTGTAGCTGCTAAAGAGTTGTGCTCGCACATCGGAGGCGGAGGAGGGCTCGAATGGAACTGCAAGCCAGTCGGTTGGCAGAATCTTTAGCACGCTTTCAAAGCATTCCATATCACAACGTCCATCAATCTGGTTTTCTTGGCCACATCTTTTGAGGGTGTGAATGACCTCCTCGTCCCTGTCAGCCGCCACATACACTAACACCACTTCCTTGCCTCCCTTTTTTTCCTCGTGTGACTGGAAAAACACACCAAGCACATGATGGATGGAAGCGACTTTCCAAAATGAAAAGGCAAGACAACTCAACTAAAAATTTATCTCGTTCTTCTACTACAGTACCGCAAGATTTTGCAACAACCGATCACGACCGTGGTCGCGTGTAACTGCAACATTAGGATCAACACCAACGGCTCTTTGGGCTCGCCTCGCAGCTTGAAGCATTGTTGCACTTAACTCTCTCCTGGAGGCCACTAATTTTCTAGGATAAGTTTACTTCTCTGCCCTGTAGCTACTTCATATAGCCAAACACTTCCTCACGGCACTTTCAGGAGAATTTTAGTTCTACGCTCCACTGAAACTACCTGTACAGCATGATTTTGAGGATCCACACCCACCCACGCAACATCAGGGTGACAGACCTTCATTTCACCATCAATGAATCCACTATCCAGAACATGCTTTGTAGCAATTTATCTACTGCAGCATTTGATGGAGTGTAAAAAAGCATTCATGGTTTAGGACAAACACAACAGTATACCATGTGAACAAGCAGATACAAGTCAACATTTTAATAAATGAGCATGTGCGGCCACCAAAGTTTCTTTGCATGAGCAGGTCAAAAAGAAAACAAAAGGATTTACAAATCAGGGAAATCAGTGGGTGCGGCCACCAGCAAGGATTCCATCACGTCATACTTTAATAGCTCCACCCTCCACGCCAAGAAGGAGATGAAGCTGACCGTGACAACTACAAGTCTATGAGATTTCTAGAAGGATCACTCATATACAACAAAGGTTATAGCCAAATCAAGGACTTGTAGCTACGGTTCACTTTCATATTTTAGAGCATGCTTGTACATAAGAAAGAGATATACATTTCATAAGGAATCATTCGCAAATCAAAGCAACGGGGAAAAAGTTGGTCTACAGTTCATCTTAGGGGTATTGTACAATAATTCAATTGCAACTTCTATTAACTGAAAGCAAGTGTTCAAGAATCTGCAATGAGGGACAGCTAACAAACTCCACGTTTTGAAAGGAATATCAACTGGAAAAAAAAATGTTCAAACTCTAAGTAGGTGTCTAATGTTTAAAAGTTGTACCACAAAGGATGAGACTATACTCATATGCGTAAAAGAACAAAGAGCTTTATCAAGCACAAGTTTGCGACCAGGACTAGGGTACACGTCGAATGGGCGTTCTGATTTCAAATTTTAATTATTATTATATGTAAATGGAAACAAAAAAAAGGTTAATTATGTAAGATTAGGAAGGATGCCATATTTATCACCGATTTCATGCTCACATGGTTTTACGAGGATGCAAGAATGGTGGTGAAAAGGTGATGTGTAATTCATTAATTATCATTGTAATTTATATAGTTCATTGTTAAATGAATATATGTATAATGTAGTCTCATGTTACGAAGGTTATATTTGATAATTTGCTGATATATATGAGATGCTAGTTGTAAGGACATCTAGGAAAAGTGCATTTAATCATAGGTTCAATTTGATTCATAAGACGTATGGTAAAAAGGGTTTGAAATATATATAGTAAATGAATTTGAAGTTAATATATTGTAGTGATTTTTCGTTGTTCAACCAACGATTAATTAATTACTTGGGTTACATTCTTACCTTGAAAATGTAATGAAGAGATTTAATCAAACACTTGACTCTAATATAAGACCTTTGCATAACATGTCCACATGTGTGATCCTTCTTACCATAGAAGAAATTGAAAACCGTAGAATGAACTTAAACTTTACACTCGATGGAACCTCCAAGGTTAGGTAAATAAAACCCCTAGTTGGAGTTTACCATCATAGTCATTATGTTTAGCGACATTGTCATGAACACATTTTTAGGAATGACATGGTCCAACTTTATCCGATGTATGCGGTTTCCTTCTAGTTTTGGTAATCTGTGAGGAGAATGTCCTCTCTTCAGTCCGAAAATGTACTTGAGTGGTGAAGACTGCCTTGGAAGTCATCTTGAGTCCTTGTTCGAAGCAATGAATATGCAGTGTAACCTTACCATCTGTGGAGTAAGTAGAGCTAATACTCCCTTAGTATCCTTTTGGGTTTCCTGGTCTTACGAGATTAGATATAGAAATTAACTTCATCAATGAATGAAGTCCTTGTTGGATCCATGCGACATAAATGGAGATCGTTAAATAGTTGTTCTAGGTCTTAAAATCTTGTTAATGAACTCCTTAATTTCCTCTTAGTTAAATGTGTTACCTTGGTTTCTATCAACATAACATCTTAGTCTTTTCTTGAAGGTGGTTTAGCATAAATATGTCTTCTTTCCTTAAAATCATATTTAGTTGAGGTGTAGATTATTAGGTACAAATTGGAATTAAACCAAACCTCGGTTATTTGGGAGGTTAACTTGGGATTTGTGTGTGGTTATCATGCTTCCAAATACATATACTTATTCAAAATGGTAAATAAGTAACCTCTATAACTACTTCTGTAAAAAAACTATGCTAATAATGAGACCATAGTGCGATGCAAGAGTAAATCATATAAGAGTAAAACCAGATTTGAGGTTAGGAATAATGTCACTCTTGGAGTCCTTATAACTTAATTAAACATTTTCATGTGTTACAAAGAATATGAATTTCCTTGGTGTGATCAAACTTCAAGAAAACAAAAGATATATATATATATATATATATATATATATATATATATATATACCAAATTTGGAATTCAACAAGTTATTGAACTATAATAACAATGGTAGGGAAATAACTATACCGTGATCGAAGAATGTTTTTGGGAAAAAGCTATCTTGAATCTAAGTCTCCCTTAATCCTAAGATTTCATCTTGACATCACATTTGATTCACTTGTGTAGAAACGCTAAATTTTAAACTTTGAATAAGTGTTTGGGAAGCATAAGATTTACATAAGAATGAGACAATTGTGATCTTTGTATGAAATTTGAAATATGGAAAATACTTATGTAAGTTATGGGGATTGCCATAAGTGATAAACAGAAAAATTAAATGGTTGAACGATAAGTGGAAGGTGAAAACGAATTTAAGCATGTGTAGGTGGAAAAGAGAGAAAATTATACTTACATAATAATGTTATTGTAATGTTAATTGTAACTAAGATTCAATTAAAGAAATGATGTGTTGTGGGTTTGGCAATCCTTGAGTATTTTTCTTGCGGTTGGGTCATTTCTAGTATTCATTCTTTGGGAAAAGTGTGACATTGACATGTCTATGTTATTCTCATGTGTCTATGTGATTCGATGACTTATGTAAGTGTCGTATGCATTGTTGAGTTTCACGTAATTCGAGCCCTTGCATGTTGTGTAATGAGCAATGTAAGTAAAAAAATGTATCCTAGTATTTTACTATTGTTTTTGTGTGTGTAAAATGTTGGCGTGACATATGGTACCAGAGCGAAGGTTCGTGCTCTCGAACCTCTGGGATGGATTGGAGTTGTGATGATTCTACATGATGGTGGTGGATATTGGAAGAGTAATGTGATATATGTTGTAATGTGAACAATATTGTAATTGTGACCTTATGGAAGCACATGTGGTGCATGTCACTTAGTGTGTATTTGTTAGCATGTTGATGTACTTTTGATGAGAGTATTCACTCTCTTGTTCATTGATTCAATGAGGAATTCGGGGGTGATGAACCACCTTATTGTGTATGACAAAGAATGTTATTGTTGATTACGGAGTGTTGGGGCATTATGGCATTTCGTGATATGTAGTTGTCTTGATATGTCAGTATGACAAGATTGGTTTAAAGTGAATTAGATCATATTGTGATGTCATCACCATGTTGTTATGAATCATGTGTATCACCGTGTTGTATTGCAATTGACCTCGTGTTGTAATGTTAGACATTGTGTTCCTCATACGTATAATTCATGTAATATGTGATGGCTCATGTCGTGATTTAGGGGCATATGGTTAGGGTATGATCCCTAATGTACAGTGATTGCACTTTGGGTGCAGATGTGGAAAAGTGATGTATCATAACCCGTGAAAGTAATGATTTTGTTTTACCCTGTGTATATACCATGCATAAGATGTTATGGTTAATGTGTGTGAATCACCATTGTGTTAGTGATGTAGTTATGTGTATGTTGTGAACCTTACACTAGATGACCCTAAGGGGATAAACTATCAAGAGTGTATGTGTAGAGAGAGGAGGCGTGGACCAAGTTTTCATAATCTTGAGCCGAGTACGAGTGAGGAAGTGGAGTCTTATATAGACTGAAAACCCACTTTTATTTGTTTAGTATACTTCAAGCTTGCTCAGTATATTGTGGGTGCACACCACCTTAGGCTCAAACTTATGCAACTAGTGTCCCCTGCTCTTTCCTATTGGATTTTTCATTGAACAATCCTATGTGATTGTAACTATGTTGATCCTTGTGGGAGTATGGAGGGATGAGTCAGGAAAGATGATGACAATTACATTATTTGATATACTCATTTCTGGTTACATGTATATTTTTATGAGCTGAGGCTCGATGTCTGAGTGCTAGAAACTTGATGAGTACCCCTTTGGTGGTGGTATGAGGCCACATAGTGATTGTAATGTGTTATTTATCAACACGTATTTTATTTGTAAATTGATCATTATATTTTTTTTCTTGCTATAACCAGTAGTTTTCTTGATTGGCATGTTCTTATATTTTGGGAATTTATTTGGTTGTTGCACTAACATGTGGATTTTTACACTAACGTGGCTAATTAGCCATTTATATTTCTTAGTTTTAAACTTTCTTTTCATATTTAAAAGTTTTATAGCCTAGCCCAAGGCTTATAATTTTTGCCACTTGGCATTTGTGAAAGATTGTTATGTTGGTTCTAATGTCGTAATGTGTTGGAATAGGGTCATGGGATTCACCATAGAGTGGTTGAACCTATGGACCCACTTCATTGTATGGGGTACGCCCCAAGGAGTTACAGATAACTAGCGGGTTATTGAACCATGAGTTATTATGTCACTTGGGTTGGGGTGATGGGGCTCTATGTGCACAGTGTCATAAGGTGACCCGACCTCATTAAAAGGAGAAAGGAGATGGGCCTCTATGGTTGAGTGACCCGATATACTTTATGGAACTCTATGGTTGAGTGACCTAATATTCTTGATGGGGCTCTATGGTTGAGTGACCCGGCTTGGTTTTATCACTGTGATTCTTTCTCTTTGGGAGGTATATGGATTTGTTTGGTGATGCTTTGGGAGGTATATGGAGTTGTTTTATGATGCTTCAGGAGATATATGGAGTTATTTCTTGATATTTTGTGATGTGTGGAGTTGGTATAGTGAGTTATGTGTACCCTTGTGAGTATTTTTGACACCTTGTTATGTTTGAGGCTTGACTCTTCCCTTGGTTGTTACGGACTATTGGATAGTGTCTTAGCACTATGTTGGTACATTCATGGATTTTGGGTCATGTGATACCAGTTGTATATGTATCAACCTGATCATTCTGTTTGTCAGTCACATGTGTCTACTGGATCTATGTCTAGGACATAAGAATTGGAAATTATTTGCTATGTGGACTACTTGTTGTCATTCCATGGAGGAATTAAAGGTCTTGTGATGTGATACAATCGTGAAAGTATGTAGCAAGATGTCTCATGGGTTGTTTGTGTTGTGTTAAGTTTTGTGTGACATCTTGATGTTAGTTACTGTTGGGCACCCACGAACATAAGACAATTGAAATATTTTTTTCTAAACAATGAATATTATAATCTTGAGATAAGAAATAATGTAAAAGAAAATATTAACAAAGTAATAAGGTAAACAAGAAATACCAATCTTCACAGAACATTATAATTTAAGATATTGCCAAAATTAGTTTTCTTCCTTGTGGTCATGTTGTACCAACCAGTTGTTTTCATACACAACATGTGTCATTATTATCTTCTTTCCTACGTATCCTCCGAGCTTTGGTGTTGTGTCACATTGGGGACGATGCTCTTGTAAGGGGAGGGAGATGTAATGCCCATATCTTCACGTTTACGTTCGTGTTTGTGTAATATTGAGTTCGTCTCTTGTGTGTTCGTGATTGTACTATCCCTACCTACCGCACTTAGTCTGAAAGATTTTCGAGGGTCATCTTTTGGATTTGTGACCATTTCAAACCATTTTTTTTGCCAAATTATTAAATCGGATCATTGCGGATTCTTATTACTTGTTATGCATATAAAATTTAATTCTTCAATCAGAAACTATTTGCCTTCTTGGATGCAATATTTTTTCTTCGAGTCCCGACCTCAAGAACCTTGGACCATATAAGTGTTATCACTAGGACGTGGTTTCAATCTTACCTTGTCAATATCGAAGATGACTTAGGTCGAGTCAATCTAGAACCCAATATCGTAAATTTTAAACTTAAAAAAACAAATATGAAATAGTTTGGCTAAAAATAAATAAAATAAAATAAAGTAAAGGAGGAAAGGAAGATTATTAAATATATTTGTAAAAGGAAATTGAAAATAAATAAATAAATGTCATAGACCAAATAAGAAAATGTATGGAAAACACATAAGCTTATACAATCACTTAATTCAATAAAAATACATATATAATAAAATATAAAATAAAATAAAACTAAATGGAGGCAAGGGCAAAAAAATTTCTAAATTACTGAGCTAGGGTTTGATCCTTATTCTTTTGGGAATGGGTGAGTTTGTGGGTGGCGGCAATGCAAACACCAGGGCTATTTTGTCACGTTCTCTCTTTGATTGATCCAAGGACAAGAGTTGCATCATGGTATTGTTGTTGTCAATGAAGATCCGGAGGAGGAAGATTTGTCACCTATTGCAGAGATGAGGATGCCTAGGGTAGGGGACGTTCCTTGTTGGGAAAAAATGCCTTTTGAAACGTGGTCTCATAGAAGGGCATGATGATGGTCATGCAGGGGATTTGGAATCCATATGAAACCTTGCTATTTGCTTCACAAATACAATCAACTACCTTCTACTGTGTCGATTCACCTTGTCAACGCTTTTCCCTATAATGCGTTGAAAGAGGGATTTGGAAAATGGTTCATGTCGAAACTAGGTGTAGGTTCCTATTTTTGTTTTGCAAAACCACCTTAAGGAGAGGAGATTTCTAGTGTATTCATTTAATGTTTCTTTTGTGGTTTATTAGCAGTGTTGTTGGCTTAGAAGAAGGACGTGGGCAGCATTTTGTGCAGCAGGGGAAAATGAAATGTAAAAATATGGATTTGTAATGATCTTTTGGGTGTGTTTTGTTGTGGCCGCCAAACTATTTTGGGGCAAAAAAAAAAAATCTAAACTACACCTTCAAAATTTAATTTTTCTTGGTTTGTATAGAGGCCCTTACCTTCTATTGCAGATATAAACACCTCAACCGGTGTAGAATGAGAGTTTGTGTGTGGGGATGACGTATGGACCACAACTTTTGTTGGCATCTTCTAGGTTCGTATGACCAGATCCTTGTTGTAGTATGGAAACACATCTAAGGACAATGAACAGTGGTTTTCGCTCCTCTAACCGCACCCTTGATTTTTTTTATAAAGGAGTTATGTTAGGACAACGAACTGATTGACGAAATGCCTAAGTGAGATGCTTTGAACCAAATCCGACAAGTTTGAATGAATTCATTCCAACAAGGATGGTTCATCTCCCCTTATCTTTCATATTTCTTGTGCTTTAGTTTTCATTTACAACTTAATAGAATTTTAAAATATTAGGATTATAATACATTTAATTGTTTATATCAACTCATTGCAAAACAATGAAATGTCATGTCATAACTCATTTACATTAAACCATGAACTTCCACCCTCATTATGAGGAGATTTAGAAAACTTCCTACCCAACTAGATCACTACAATATTGTTTTATCGACAAGACAAAATTGACTTCCCAGTAAAAATGTTGACCATCTCCCTGTTTAAATAGATAATTTTGAATTTTTCAGAGACTCATTGAATACCCTTCATAACTCAGAAAAGGGATGTTAAGCTTCATTCGTGTACTGGTTATGTGAGGAGTCACCTTACCCTTTGGTTTGACCCCGAATGAACATTTGTGATCTTTTGACGCCCTTATAAGAGCCCCGTTACACTTTTTCACAAAGGTAGGAAGTTGTTAAATCTAGAAAGTTGGTTTTCATTTTGAACTTGCCATTTTGAAACCCGGATAGAGAAATTATCATCCATTTTCACAAACCTCTAGTGTTCTTACTAGACAATTACACGGAACATTCGGTTTGGGAAAAAACATTTTCTACGAGTTTGGAAAATCTGTTTGTAGGCCTCTGCGGTAGCTATTTGATGAGGTCAAACTAGACCAATTACGACTTGTCACTACGAAAATTTTGGCCATTTGGAAATGGTTTTCTAGTTCTCGATCCGTTGACTCTGATGAATTCTCCTTATATAGGGAACTTGTAGGAATTTTCTCGTTGCGCATTCATCCATCGAACGTTAGTTTTGGATGTGGTTTTCTGAGCCCTCGAGCTAACTTTTGTTCATTTGCAACTGGGACAATTACGACCAGTGGCCTCGGAAAATTAGTCAAATGTAAATTGTTTCGCTAGTTCCAAATTTCACAATCGATTCTTTATGAACTCTTGGTATATAACTGAACATGTATAAATTTAATTGTGGTGTGTTTGCTCATTGGAAGACCATGTTTGAAAGTGGTTTCTTAGCCTCTAAAAAAAATTGAACGTTTTGTAATTAGCAAGAAAATGTAAAAATAGAAAGTTGTGGGACCCTCGTCGGGTTGCCAAACCACCATGAAAATTTTGACACATGTAAATAACTGTTTAAAAACTCTATAGTGTAACTTGTTGTTTGAAATAGAACTTTGGACAAAATGGTGTTTTCTCTCTCTTCCCTTTTCTTTCTCTCTCCTTGGTTACAAAATGAAGTGAAATGAAATGTAATGAATACATGTCTCTAAACCTTTTCTTTCGATTTCAAATTTTAATTATTATTATATGTAAATGGGAAACAAAAAAAAGGTTAATTATGTAAGATTAGGATGGATGCCATGCGGTGATTTATCGCTGATTTCATGCTCACGTGGTTTTGCGGGATGTAAGAGTGATGGTGAAAAGGCGATGTGTAATTCATTAATTATCATTGTAATTTATATATTTCATTGTTAAATGAATATATGTATAATGTAGTCTCATGTTACAGAAGGTTATATTTGATAATTTGTTGATATGTATGAGATGCTAGTTTTAAGGACATCTAGGAAATGTGCATTTAATCATAGGTTCAATTTGATTCATAGTACGTATGGTAAAAAGGGTTTGAAAAATATATAGTAAATGAATTTGAAGTTAATATATTGTAGTGATTTTTCAGTGTTCAACAAACGATTAATTAATTATTGGGTTGCATTCTTACCTTGAAAACATAATAAAGAGATTTAATCGAAACACTCAACTCTAATATAAGATCTGTGCATAACTTTTCTCGCATGTGTGATCCTTCTTACCATAGAAGAAATTGAAAACCATAGAATGAACTTAAACTTTACACTCGATGGAACCTCCAAGGTTAGGTAAATAAAACCCCTAGTTGGAGTTTACCATCATAGTCATTATGTTTAGTGACATTGTCATGAACCCATCTTTTAGGAATGACATGGTCCAAATTTATCCCATGTATGTGGTTTCCTTCTAGTTTTGGTAACGCGAGGAGAATGTCCTCTCTTCAGGTCTGACATTGTGCTGAGTGGTGAAGACCACCTTGGAAGTCATCTTGAGTCCTTGTTCGAAGCAATGAATATGCAGTGTAACCTTACCATCTATGGAGTAAGTAGAGCTAATACTCCCTTAGTATCCTTTTGGGTTTCTTGGTCTTACGAGATTAGATATAGAAAATAACTTCATCAGCGAATGAAGTTCCTATTGGATCCAGGCGACATGAATGGAGATCGTTAAATAGTTGTTCTAGGTCTTAAAATCTTGTTAATGAACTCCTTAGTTTACTCTCAGTTAAATGTGTTACCTTGGTTTCTATCAACATAACATCTTGGTATTTTCTTGAAGGTGGTTTAGCATAAATATGTCTTCTTTCCTTAAAATCATATTTAGTTGAGGCATAGATTATTAGCTGCAAATTGGAATTAAACCAAACCTCAGTTGATTGGGAGGTTAACTTGGGATTCATGTGTGGTTATCATGTTTCCAGTCATATACTTATTCAAAATGGTAAATAAGTAACTTCCGTAACTACTTCGTAAAAACCTATGCTAATGATGAGACCATAGTGCGATCCAAGAGTAAAGCATATAAGAGTAAAACGGATTTGAAGTTAGGAATAATGTCACTCTTGGAGTCCTTAGAACTTAATTAAACATTTTCATGTGTTACAAAGAATATGAATTTCCAAATGGTGTGATCAAACTTCAAGGAAACAAAAGATATATATATATATACCAATATATATAATTATATATATATATATATATACTATTTCGAATTCAACAAATTATTGGTAGGGGAAATAACTATACCGTGATCGAAGAATGTTTTTGGTAAAAATCTATCCTGAATCTAAGTCTCCCTTAATCCTAAGATTTCTTCTTGACATCACATTTTATTCACTTGTGTAGAAACGCAGTAAATTTTAAACTTTGAATAAGCGTTTGGGAAGCATAAGCTTAACATAAGAATGAGACAATTGTGATCTTTGTATGAAATTTGAAATATGGAAAATACTTATGTAAGTTATGGGGATTGCCATAAGGGATAATGAGAAAAATTAAATGGTCGAATGATAAGTGGAAGGTGAAAACAAATTTAAGCATGTGTAGGAGGAAAAGAGAGAAAATTATACTTACATAATAATGTTATTGGAATGTTAATCGTAACTAAGATGCAATTAAAGAAATGATGTGTAGTGGGTTTGGAAATCCTTGAGTCCTTTTCTTGCGGTTAGGTCATTGCTAGTATTCATTCTTTGGTAAAAGTGTGACATCGCCATGTCTATGTTATTCTCATGTGTCTATGTGAGTCAATGACTTATGTAAGTGTCGTATGCATTGTCAAGTTTTTTTAATTGGAGCCCTTGCGGTGTTGTGTAGTGAGTAATGCAAGTAAAAAAAAATCCTTGGTATTTTACTATTTTTTATGTGTGTGTAAATTATGGGCATGAAAAATAGTTGAAGTCCATACAAAAGCCAATGAATATTTGTCATATATTATTTAAGTATTGCCTATAGGCCTAATAAAGTGGCACTCAGAGGTGGTGTTGCTAGTTATTTTTACAAGAGTGGTGACAGAATATGAGTTTCAATTGCTTTGAAACAAAGTAGCACAACCGACTCGGTTGTGAGAGAAAGTAAATCGAGCTCCTCGGTAGATGTCTCGTATTCCACCATGCAATGAACAACACATGAAGATTCCCCATCATCCTTTATCTCAAACCTTGTTTTATAATAGTAGAATCCCATTTCTCTGTACCCTCCTTAAATAACTTCCATCACTATAATATGAGCACCTTCATCCTTTTCCACCACTTTCTCCTTCGGCAAGTTATCCCCAAAGGGATAACATCTGCATTATATCATAGCTTACGAATCAATTATAAATGGAATTTTTAATTGAAGGTTGAAATAACCAGATCTTTTTCATGAGAAAATTTGAAACACCACATAAATTTGAACTTGCAACAACCAAAGACCAACCACCGTATTGAAATAATTTTAAAAAATAGTACGACCTATATACAAAGAAGCATAAGACTTCTTGTTAGGGATGCACCCACCCGATAAGTTATTTTCATATAACTAAAAGAAAAAACTAATAAACAACACTTATAGGTTCTATAGACCAATCTAAGAAAAGGATAAAGTGATTACCTACACCAAAGTTAATGAGCAATAGAGTGCCAACTCCACCATCACCTTCCAATACTTTAATGGAGCTAAAAATGTTGGGCGAAGCTTAGGAAATATTCCCAAAGAGTCCTTTGTTAAAGGCTTCTCATACTTTGCACTTACAGCACACCAATTTCTACTTGCCCGCTAGTTTTGTGCACCATTTTGTTTATTGAAAGTGAAGCTAAAAAAATGAAAGATATAAGAGAGGAGGGATAACTTCTCTTCCTTATCCATACAGTGTGAGTCTTTATATATGAAAGGGAATCTTGAAAAAATAGAAGGAAAGATATATAGAGAAGAGTACTCACTTCTCTGCCTTATCCATATAGGAATTTATGATTTTTCTTTTCAAAGATCCATGTGTTATTTTGTTCTATTCTTGGTCTAGATATTCTATTGAGAAAAATCACGCAGGGTTGTTACTATGATGACTTCCACTTTTGACATTGCAAACATTGACATGTGATTTGTCTTAGGAAGGTGTATTATTTTGACATTTGAAAATCATGTTTGCAATGGATAAGTTATTACTGTTTAGAAATTCATACTTGTTATAATTCTGTTTACTTGGGAAATGAAGCCATTCTGCTTCTATGAATTATAAGTTGTAAATCTGTACTATTGTTTTCATACTTACCATATGATAACAACACACCTTGAATCAATTCCATTGATCCAAGGTATGCTTCAGTTCTTCTTTATTATCATCTTGATAACTGACATTCTGAAATGGAAAGGTAATGAGGAACTGAGTTGTGTTTTGTTATAAATTTTAAGGACCCGACTTCAGGTGTCCTTACTAGGCATCATGTTGCAAACGGTGAGTTTGGACCTCCTTTATAAATGTTTTATAATGTTGAACAACGTGAGGAGATTAAGAATCATTACGGGACTAATAAGGCAAATATCTTAGCCTTAGTTGGAATGTTTAATGCTATTCAAATCTTAATTTAAGTTGTGATGATCTTATGCTATGTGGATTTTAATCTAAGGTAATCTATACCTACCTTAGACCCATCACTAAACTACTAAGGGGTTATAACCTAACCTAAGATGATGTGCTTAATGGTTATGGAGTCTCAAACTAACCTAAGGAAATTTCAATGACCTAAGAACTAAGGGGAAACCTAGCTAATGTTAATGTAACCTAAACTATTACTAGGAAAAGAAAGGGGACCTAAGGGTTATGTGGCAAGTGGGAAGTTGGTGGCGATGGTTTCTAAGGCATTTATGTGGATTAATTTCTGTCCTTACATCTTGAGCCTGCCAAGTTTGGCAGAGGCATGGAGGGATAGTGGGATGCCTAGCTGGCATCATTGCTAAATTTAAAATACATGCATATTTTGAAATGGAACCTCGCCAAGTTTGAAATGATGGTGGCGTGAGGAAAGAGGAGGGAAAGTGGCATTCAATGCATTCAATGGCCTTGGTTTTAGTGGAAGAAACTACCTAGGAGTTTAGGCAGGCGGAATTGGGGAAGTTGTTTGGTCATTTGTTCTTTTGGTTTTTCACTTTGCATGAAGGTTCTAGTTCTTCAACCAGCAATCTTATTATTGATCCTTTGCAATCTTTGGCATATTTTGAGCTATTTTTGAACCTTGTGGAAGTAAAGGGAAGTAGGAAGATTTGGTTGTTGATGTTGTTTTGGAAGGAAGAGATTTTGGGAGGCTCAACTGAAGTCTTCTGCAAATCAACAAGAAACTCTATCAGGCATGATAGGCTCTTCTTATTAAATAGTTCTGCTTTTTACTAAACGTCTTCATAAGAACAACTCTTCTCTTGGAAACAAATGGGTTTTTGTTGTGATGTTATTTTGTGTCCATGCTTGAATAAGTTCACTGTATTTTTTTGATGAGATTCATTGTTTGACAAAATAGAATGTGGGTTGGTTTCTTGTTGAAAATATGGGTAAATCATGCTTTAACCTTTATTGATCTAGAATGTTGTCAACTATGTGAACTTTTGTTGTCTGTGCAAAATGGATTAAGGGAAAGACATTGTTTGATAAAGATTCGATATGGGTTTGTTTTTCCTCTGTAGGAAGAAGGTATGAAATGCATTGTCCTCTGTTGAAACTTGAGTTGCTTCGAATCTTGATTATTTTGGTTGGGCTATGTTGTAATAGTTATTTGGATTCGATGTTTTTGTGGATTCAAACTTGTTTGAAAACAATAGTGATATGTTTACTCCTTCTGATTTTAATACATTTTGAATCTATGAACTTTGGGATTGTTAAGAAAGGATTTTGTTCGGATTTGTTCTCCCTTGCTCAAAATATGGTAAAATACGATTTAACTTCTTCTTTTGGAACTGTGTGAGGATATTGTTGTTTCTCTCACCTACATGTTATGAAATGGTTTGTGAATAACCTTTTGATTGACATCTATAGATGTTGTTGTAAGAATGGATTATCTTAGTGGAACTTTGGATTAGTTTAGTTTTGGTTATTTGAAGGAAATGAGTTGGAATGTTTCAATTTTACTCTTCTCCTTTTAGTTTGATTTTGAGCACCGACTTGGGGTTAAGTCACTTTGATTTGCCTTTATTTTATTTGAATCTGGGTTGGAGTTCTTTCCTTCTTACCTATTGACTATTTCCTTGATTCTTGTAAAGTGGGTACATGGTTGGCTTGGCTGTAATCTTGTATTCATTTCCCTTGGGTGCATAAGAATACATTGTAGGTCTCTCTCTCTATTTGGGAAATAAGAGAACGTCTGGCATATGCTATCTTCACTGAAATGAAATTAAGGAATCAATTATTGAGCTTGTTTCTTTGAAAACTTGTATTAGTTTTTGTACTACAGTGGTTGTTCTCTTTATTGGATGAGAAGCCTTCTCTTTCGGCTCTGCCTTGCTGGTTTCAGTTGTATATCTTATATCAATTTAATTTTGACTATGATATTTGTGTTACAATGGTTGTTAAAATAAGATGTTTCTTGGAAGAATTAGTTCAGTCCTTTTAGATTTTGACTATGTTCCTCCTTTCTCTCTCCTTTCTGAGTTAAGGTATTCATTGTTGATTTCTTGAAATCAGAAGGAAATTATATTCTACCTTCTCTCCTTTATGAGTTGTGGAATGCAATGTTGTTTTCTTTGATGTCTTGAGGAAGTTATTAGTTGTCCTCTTTCCTCTCATTCATTTCTTCATTATGTTATTCCTGGGTAAGGATATTTCAGTTCGGTTGTATCAATCCGAATGAAATGGTAAAGTGATTAGTTGAAGGATATATCTTCATTTCCTTCTCTTTTCTAATGCTTGTTAGGGATGTAATGAATTGATGAGTGACTACATTCAAGTGTATGTAATGGAAATTATGCTTTACAAAATCTATTGATGATAAACATGAAACTTAGGCTAGAGTTGGCTTAAATTTGAATGATATATATCTTAATCGGGAAACTATTATTTTGGATGTTGTTGGTTCTTCCTAAATCTTGTCATAGAGAATGAATGTGCTTGGTTCTGGTTATTGTTGATAAAGTACATTAATGTTGAACATAGGAGATCATTGCTTCTCAAAAGTGTCTCTATTATTAGTAAATCATTAGAGTTAATACCTCTCTTGATTAGGATTGAATGAATCAGAAATGAACTATAGATAACTATAGTAAGAATGAGGTAAGTAATTTAGATTAAATATTACTTATCTAATGTACATTTATGGTAAAATCATTGATTGAAGAGTGCTGATTTGATCATGATCTTTACTTAATGAAATGTGGTTGTGCACTTTGTTCTTATTTTTATGATCCTTATTCTTTATGAAGTATCTAGTTGAATTGCTTTACTATTTCGTAAAAGTAGAGTTCTTTTTATGAGACAGTTAGTTGAAAGCACATCGTTTTAATGATTAGTGCTTATCATGCTCAGTTCAACGAACTGACCATGCTAGAAATTTTTATAGATGGATTCCATAAGTGATAAAAGAAGACAAGTTCTTTATGATGCTTCTTATGTTACCTAAAGGCTGATGGATCTTTTATGAGAAATTACGATTCTTAATGAAATGTAATTGAAAAAGGGAAAAGTGGTATTTCTTAATTGATTTTATTAATGTTGCTTGACATGAATGAAGTCTGATATGTTTAGACTTGTAAAATGTGTATTTTACTTTGATGAATGGAAAAAGGATTGAGTGTTATTTGTACTTGATGTGTCATTCTCTTTGGGCATACTGTAAAGGGAATTTGTAAACTTATCCTTATTCTCTCGTAAACATATCTATTTTGAATCATTTTAGTTGGACTCAAATGAAATAGATAAAAAGGGAATTGATACTCTATTCTTTTCTTAAATGCAACTTTTAAGTTGGCATGCATAGATGAACATTCAACTAGGTCACTATGGTTTATTAGTTGACATTAATAGAAGAGTAAATTACATAGGGTTCTTGTATAAGTAAATGGTTACAATGAACCCTAACTAATATAAGTCAAAGGAAAGACAATTATTCTTCGGGAATAAATATTCCGCTAAGACCTTTTTGGGAATCATACTCAAATGAGATTCGGAAGGAAGAAGGTATACTTCTTCTTGTTAAATCAAAAATTAGAATAAGGTAACTGAAAAGAAATAAATACATACATAATAAATAGACTTCATCTTAATGAAGTCTATTATTAAGGAATCTGAATTTGAATTCAATCATGCTTAAACTTGGTTAAGATAAGTAAGTCAATCTTACTGTTGGTATGTTGATTTTGTTTGTAAGTCTGAAACTTAAATTAAGATACCAAGGAATGAAACACAAACCTTCAGGAAGAGGGATTGGTTGTAAATTAATCTACATGGCAATTATAAGTCATTTATGGCTAGCAACCGTAATGATCAAAGAAATTAAGGATTCAGCAAGGTTGTTAAAATTAAATCTTAATTAAGGAGATAAGTAAGTGTTTAACTTCTTAATTGGATATGTACCTCTAGATGAGGTGATTACATAGGATGTTGGTACATGCCAACTACAATATTGTGTCATCATGAAGATTGGGGTCTTCATGAGGATACAGTGTTACAGCTGACATGTCGCAACACCCTTCCAAATTGGACCATCTAGATCTACATAAACTCGGACTTGGCCTTAGTTTTACTCTAGGTCAGTTTAGGGGCATGCTTTTGTATAGGGTAACTCATGATGACTAAAGGTAACTAGACACACGCAATCGAACCTATGTCAATTGAGTATGTCTATGTACCCTTAGTCACCATGAGTGATTCTCTATACCAATCCATGTTGCTAACCTGGGTTAAGGTTAAACCTTGGACAAGTGGACTGACAGGAGTCAGTGAAGACCATTCTAGATAATAGATGAAGTGGGGTGAAGGACGTATTCCATTTGATGAGTATGTCATCTAGGAATATGAACATGCACAACATGTGAAAATCTTTGGCCAAAGTATCACAAGTTGTTGGTTGCGTTGTCCTAAGTCACCTAGTTTAAGAAGTAGGATTTCAGATGAATATTGGTAAAAAATATTTAGATAGGCCTCTTAAATGGAACACTTCAATACCCAAAAAAGGGTAAGAGAACCAAGTATACTTAGTATACGATACATTGAATTAACATGAGAGATCGGTAAGAAACCGAGTCATGAAATGAGAGATCGATGAAACTCCGAGTCATGAAATGAGAGATCGGTAGTTCACCGAGTCATTATAGTTGCATATGGTTATCTGTTATGAGATTGATTGGCATGGAATGTGTGTTCTAAATTATGATTATTTAGAATAAAGAACATTATTTAAAAACTTGAAATGTGTGTGTGTTCTAAATTATGATAATTTAGAACAAAGAACGCTATCAAAAAAATAAAAATAAAAAATTCCCTTGTTTCTAAAGCTTTAAAATGGGAATGTTACATCTTGGTATTAGAGCTGAAGGTTACAGATCTTGGACCTATTGTGTCCATAATCTGATAAAACTTAAATTTTCTTGTTAACAAAAATGGTTAGAAAAAGAGGAAATGCTCTAAACAACCCACCACCTGGTGGAGAAGCAACTACAACCCAAAAAATCTATGAGACCCTTTCTGCCCTGATGGACACAAGAGATTGTTTGGTTGTACTTGAACAACAATTTATGGGAAATGAGGAGGAGGAAGAAGATGCTGATAATGACAATCAGCCACCTCCTATGGACAAAACCAATGGGGGAAATCCAGGGTGTTGATAACAATAACGCAAACCTATCTAATCAGCCTGAGAATAAAAAGGAAAGATTAGTAGTCAAAATCACCAACAATATAAAAAGAATAAGTCCTCCTAAGTTTGATGGAACTACACTTGAGATGGGGCTGAGAACTGGCTCAACAAATGGAGAAGTACTTTGCAATAAGAAACTTCTCGAAGGAAACAAAAGCAATTTGGGGAGCTTATCAACTTTCCCATGAGGCATCTTCATGGTGGGATAACCGTAAGGTTGAGTTGAACATTGTCAAAATAGACATAACTTGGGATCAATTTAAAGGTTACTTTAGGCAATGATGGCTGCCTCAACTTTATTATGATCATAAAATGACTGAATTTCAGAACTTATCTCAGGGAAAGTTCACTGTAACAAAGTATTGGGAAAGGTTTACTAAACTCCTTAAGTACGTGCCTCAGTATCAAAATGATGAGAAGTTTAGGATATGAAAATTTATCATGGGATTAAATCCCATTATAGGTGGTGAGGTGGACATTCATAGCCCAACCACTATGGAAGGGTTTTCAAAAAATCCATAAAGCAAGAACAAAAATTGAGAGCAATCTCTACTCATAGGGAGGAAATCAGAAAGAAAGTTCCAAACTCTTCTTCGTCTCTTGCACCCAAAAAGGGACCATGGAAGAGGTTTGGTATGAAAATAAATTTACCACTGATAATAATAAGAAAACAACAAAAAAACCTACTGCTAGTATGTGAATAGCTTTGTAAAGAACAATAATAATGGACAAAAGTCCTACGGGAGCCAAAATGATAACTTCAAGGCTAGAAATAAATTTGAGCCTAGGAAGGGGCCGGTAGGAGGTTGTTTTAATTGTGGAAAGGACCATTACATGAGTCACTATCCTTTGAAAAATGATGACCGTAACTAAACAACAGGATACACGCTGCAGTAGCTGACAAACAAGTTGAAAAGAAAGTCACACCCATAGAAGTTCTAGGTAAATTATTTGGCATACTTGTGACTATAATTTTTAATACTGAGCTACTGAATGTTTTATTTCTACTAAGTTAGCTTCAAATTAAAAATAAAAGATGAAAGAATGGATAAATTGTGGGTTGTACATTATGGAAATAATGTTGTTCATATAGTTAGTATGTGTCTTTTTTGAGCAGTCCTTGACTTGCCTAGTTTTTCCACAGAAGTTGACCTTTATGTTTCTCCTTTGGGGTCTTATGATGTAATCATAGGTGTTAATTGGCTAGCTAAGCATAAGGCAAAGGTTGAATGTTATGAAAAATAGATTAGTTGTTTTGATGACTTGTAGAAAACAACAGTCATTCAAGGTGTAAAACGTGAGATTTCAGTTAGAAAACTGAAAGTTATGCAACTTAAAAAGGCCAAAAATAGAGGATGTACCTTGTATGCAGTAAAAATGTCAAAAACTACTAAAGAAGGCAATAAATTCATGGAAAGATATCCATTGTTAAGAAATTTTAGTGATGTGTTTCCGGAAGAGTTACTGGGTCTTCCACCCAAAATGAGAGTTTGACTTCATAATCGAGATCAAACTAGGAACCAAGCCTATTTCCAAGGCACCTTATAGAATGACTACCCTTGAACTGGTAGAGCTTAAGGCTCAGTTGTAAGAAATTTTGACAAAAGGTTTGATAAGACTGAGTGTCTCACCTTGGGGAGCACCGGTAATTTTTGTGAAAAAGAAGGATGGCACACTTAGATTGTGCATTGATTATAGAATGTTAAACAAAGAAACAATTAAGAATAGATATCCACTTCCTAGAATTGATGATCTGTTTGATTAGATGCATGGCACATCAATATATTCAAAAATAGACCTTTGGTCTGGGTATCATCAATTGAGAATAAAGGATGAAGACATTCATAAAATAAATTTTAGAACAAGGTATGGGCATTATGAATTCACGTTTTACCTTTTGGGTTGATGAATGCACCTGCCGCTTTTATGAATTTGATGAATAATATTTTTCAAGAATACTTGGACAAATTTGTGCTTGTATTCTTGGACAACATTCTCATATACTCTAAAAGCATTGAAGAACATCATAAGCATCTGAAGATAGTTTTGGAAATCTTGAGAAAGAGAAAGTTGTATGGTAAGCTATCAAAATGTTCCTTCTATGATACATAAAAGTACACTATTTGGGTCACGTTATAAGCAAGAATGGGATAGTGGTAGACCCCTCAAATATTGTAGCTATAACTGAGTGGCCTACACCCAAGAATGTACATGAAGTTAGAAGCTTCATGGGTCTTGTTGGTTACTATAGAAAGTTTGTTAAAGACTTTTCTAAAATTGTTGCACCAATAACTTCATTACAGAAGAAAGACAAGAAATTTGTTTGGAATGAAAAATGTGAATCTAATTTTAAGATTCTAAAGGAACAACTAACTACAACACCTATTTTGACTGTACCTGATCCTAATGGAGACTTTACTATCATAACAGATGCATCTGGGGAGGGTCTTGGAGGCATTTTGTTGCAGAATGATCATGTCATAGCTTATGAAAGTAGAAAACTCAAGTTACATGAACTGAATTATGCTCCACATGACCTAGAACTTGCTGCCATTGTTCATGTGCTTCAAGTATGGAGGCATTATCTTCTTGGTAGACCTTTTGAACTAAAGACTAATCATCTTGGGTTGAAGTATATTTTACTCAACCAAATATGAATGCAAGACAATGAAGATGGTTAGAATTTCTATCTCAATATGATTTTGACATAAGTTACATTAAAGGAAAAGAAAATAGAGTAGATATGCTCTAAGTCATAGGAAGCATATTTCTACTTTATAATGTTGAGGACTCAATTTAAAGATGAGGTGAAAAGAGTCATGGAATCTGATTCTTATTTTTAGCAGGTAAAGACAACACTTGCTGCAGATCCAAATGATGTGAGATATAAAGGTTTTCATTTTGATAATGAAGGATCTTGCAGGTTTGAAAACAGGGTATACATACCTTTGGAAAATGATTTAAGAAAGAAGTTATTAGCTGAATTTCATAATTCACCTTTTTCTAGGCACCCTAGCATTACAAAAATGCTTGCTGATATAAAACAACAATATTTTTGGAAAGGAATGAAGAAGGATGTGATGGAATTTGTGACACATTTCTTAGAGTGTCAACATGTTAAAGTTGAACATATGCATCCAACTGGTTTACTATATCCTCACAACATTCCACAGTACAAATGGCAAGTGATAAGTATGGATTTTTCCAGGGGTTTCCTATGTCAAAAAATAAACATGATGTTATTCTGGTTGTTGTTGATAAACTAACAAAAGTAGCACATTTTATTGTTAGTAATCTAAAGGATGATTCACCTATGTTAGCAAGAAGATTTGTACATGAGATTTTCAGGTTACATGGAGTACCTGAATTGATCATATCGAGATAGAGATCTAAGAATGACATCTAGATTTTGGTAAACACTTAATGCATCCCTCGGGACTAAGCTAAATTTCAGTTACATATCACCTAGAAAATAGATGGAAAACTAAAAGAGTTAATCAAGTTTTAGAGGACATGTTATGAATGTATTACATGGATCAACAATATAAATGGGAAGAGTACCTCCCATTAGTTGAATTTTCTTACAATAACACTTATCATGCCTCTCTAAAAATGGCACCTTTCAAAGCACTATATGGAAGGAAATGCAAAACCCTGTTAGCTGGGACAACATTGAAGATAGAGAGGTGATAGGACCTAAAATCCTTACAGAAATGGAACAAGTAAAAATGATTCGTGAATGCTTGAAGGAAGCTACAGATAGGAAAAAGAGTTATGCAGACTTAAAGAGGGTTGATAGGAAATTTGAACTTGGTGAGAAGGTCTTTCTTCGGGTTAAGCCAAAAAGAGTTCTATAACTTTTGGCAAGGCTACCAAGTTATCACCTCATTACGTGGGACCCTTTGAAATTGTTGAAGTGATCAACCCAGTAGCTTATCATTTAGCTTTACCTCCTACTTTATCACAAATGCATGATGTTTTCCATATTTCTTTGCTTAAGAAATATGTTTCAGATTTGTCACATGTGTTGAATTGGAATTCCTTGCAGGTCCAAGACCCAGGAATAATCATGGTTAAGCCCATTCGAGTGCTGGAAACTCACCAGTTGCACTTAAGAAATCATGAAATAAGTCAATGTAAGGTCCAGTGGGACCAGTTTAACGAAGAAAGTGCAACTTTGGAAAATCTCGAAGATATGAAATCTATTTTCCACATCTATTTGATCAGAATTGATTTTAAAAACTATTAAAATCTGAAAAATTTATTCATGTTTTAATGATAAATCTACTAGACTTGGGCAGTTACTGAACTATTTAACAACTATTTTAATACTATTTTGAAATTTGAATTTGTCAAATCTAGTTCTATTATGAACATATGAATGGAATGACAATAATTAAGTTTTGTCCTAAAATTTAATGGTTTGATTAAGTTAATCATCGGACGATGATTCTTGTAAGGAGGAAGGTATGTAACATCTTTGGCATGGTTGTTACTATGATGAATTCCACTTTTGACATTACAAACGTTGACATGTGATTTGTCTTAGGAAGGTGTATTCTTTTGACATTTGAAAATCATGTTTGCAATGGATAAGTTATTACTGTTTAGAAATTCATACTTGTTATAATTTTATTTACTAGGAAATGAAGCCATTCTACTATGAATTGTAAGTTGTAAATTTGTACTATTGTTTTCATACTTACCATATGATAACAGCACACCTTGAATCAATTCCATTGATCCAAGGTATGCTTCAGTTCTTCATTATTATCATCTTGATAACTAACATTCTGAAATGGAAAGGTAATGAGGAACTGAGCTGTGTTTTGTTATAAATTTTAAGGACCTGACTTTAGGTGTCCTTAAAAGGCATCATGTTTCAAATAGTGAGTTTAGACCTCCTTTATAATTTTTTACAACGCTGAACAACTTGAGGAGATTAAGAATCTATTATGGGACTAATAAGGCAAATATCTCAACCTTAGTTGGAATGTTTAATGCTATTCAGATCTTAATTTAAGTTGTGATGATCTTATGCTATGTGGATTTTAATCTAAGGTAATCTATACCTACCTTAGACCCATCACTAAACTACTAAGAGGGTTATAACCTAACCTAAGATGATGTGCTTAATGGTTATGGAGTCTCAAACTAACCTAAGGAAATTTCAATGACCTAAGAACTAAGGGGAACCTAGCTAATGTTAATGTAACCTAAACTATTACTAGGCAAAGAAAGGGGACCTAAGGGTTACATGGCAAGTGGGAAGTTGGTGGTGATGGTTTCTAAGGTATTTATGTGGATTAATTTTTGTCCTTACATCTTGAGCTTGCCAAGTTTGGCAGAGACATGGAGAGATAGTGGGATGCCTAGCTGGCATCATTGCTAAATTAAAATACATGCAATTTTGAAATGGAACCTCACCAAATTTGAATTGGCGATGTGTGTGAGGAAAGAGGAGGGAAAGTGGCATTCAATGCATTCAATGGCCTCGGTTTTAGTGGAAGAAACCACCTAGGAGTTTAGGAAGGAGGAATTGGGGAATTTATTTGGTCATTTGTTCATTTGGTTTTTCACTCTGCATGAAGGTTCTGGATCTTCCAACAAACAATCTTATTATTGATCCTTTGTGATCTTTGGCATCTTTTGAGCTATTTTTGAACATGTGGAAGTAAAGGGAAGCAAGAAGATTTGTTGTTGACGTTGTTTTGGAAGGAAGAAATTTTGGGAGGCTCAACTTGAAGTCTTCGCAAATCAACAAGAAACTCTATCAAGCATGATAGGCTCTTCTTATTAAATAGTTATGCTTTTTACTAAACGTCTTCATAAGAACAACTCTCTTAGAAACAAATGGGTTTTTGTTGTGATGTTATTTTGCATCCATGATTGAATAAGTTCACTTTATTTTTCTGATGAGATTCACTGTTGACAAAATAGAATGTGGCTTGGTTTCTTGTTAAAAATGGGTAAATCATGTGCTTTAACATTTATTGGATCTAGAATGTTGTCAACTATGTGAACTTTTGTTGTTTGTGCAAAATGGATTAAGGGAAGGACATTATTTGATAAAGATTCGATATGGGTTTGTTTTTCCTCTATAGGAAGAAGGTATGAAATGCATTGTCCTTTGTTGAAACTTGAGTTGCTTTGAATCTTGATTATTTTGGTTGGGCTATGCTGTAATAGTTATTTGGATTCGATGTTTTTGTGGATTCAAACTTGTTTGAAAACAATAGTGATATGTTTACTCCTTCTGAGTTTAATATGTTTTGAATCTATGAACTTTGTGGGATTGTTAAGAAAGGATTTCGTTTGATTTGTTCTCCCTTGCTCAAAATCTAGTAAAATACAATTTAACTTCTTCTTCTGGAACTATGTGAGGATATTGTTGTTTCTCTCACCTGCATGTTATGAAATGGTTTGTGAATAACCTTTTGATTGACATCTATAGATGTTGTTGTAAGAATGGATTATCTTAGTGGAACTTTGGATTAGTTCAGTTTTGGTTATTTGAAGGAAATGAGTTGGAATGTTTCAATTTTACTCTTCTCCTTTTTAGTTCGATTTTGAGCACCGACTTGGGGTTAAGTCACTTTGATTTTCCTTTATTTTATTCGAATCTAGGTTGGAGTTCTTTCCTTCTTACCTATTGACTATTTCCTTGATTCTTGTAAAGTGGGTACATGGTTGGCTTGGTTGTAATCTTGTATTTGTTTCCCTTGGGTGCATAAGAATACATTATAGGTGTCTCTCTCTCTCTCTATTTGGGAGATAAGAGAACATCCAGGTAGATTTTATCTTCACTAAATGAAACTAAGGAATCGAGTTATGGAGCTTGTTGTAAGAATGGATTATCTTAGTGGAACTTTTGATTAGTTCATTTTTGGTTATTTGAAGGAAATGAGTTGGAATGTTTCGATTGTACTCTTCTCCTTTTTAGTTCGATATTGAGCACCAACTTGGGGTTAAGACACTTTGATTTTCCTTTATTTTATCTAAATCAAGGGTTGGAATTATTTACTTCTTACCTATTGATTGTTTCCTTGATTCTTGTAAAGTTGGTACATGGTTGGCTTGGATGTAATCTTGTATTCGTTTCCATTGGGTGCATAATAATACATTATAGGCCTCTCTCTCTCCTATTTGGGAGATAAGATAATGTTTGGGAAGATTCTATCTTAACTAAAATGACACCGAGAAATCAATTATTGAGCTTTTTGCTTTGTAAACTTGTATTAGTTTTCTTACTTTGCAATGGTTGTTCTCTTTATTTGATGAGAAGCCTTCTCTTTCGGGCTCTAGCCTTTCTGGTTTCAGTTTTATATCTTATATCGATTTAATTTCGACTATGATATTTGTGTTACAATGGTTGTTAAAATAATTTGATGTTGCTCAAGAATTCGTTCAGTCCTTTTCTATTTTGACTATGTTTCTCCTTCCTCTCTCCTTTCTGAGTTAAGGTAGTCATTTTTGATTTCTTGAAATCGAAGGAAATTATATTCTGCCTTCTCTCCTTTATGAGTTGTGGAATGCAATGTTGTTTTCTTCGATGTCTTGAGGAAGTTATTAGTTGTCCTCTTTCCTCTCATTCATTTCTTCATTATGTTATTCCTGGGTAAGGATATTTCAGTTCGGTTGTATCAATCCAATGAAATGGCAGAGTGATTAGTTGAAGGATATATCTTCATTTCCTTCTCCTTTCCTAATGCTTGTTAGGGACGTAATGAATTGATGAGTGACTACATTTAGGTGTATGTAATGGAAATTATGCTTTACAAAATTTGTTGATGATAAACATGAAACTTAGGCTAGAGTTGACTTAAATTTGAATGATATATCTTAATCGGGAAACTATTATTTTGGATGTTGTCGGTTCTTCCTAAATCTTGTCATAGAGAATGAATGTGCTTGTTCTAGTTACTATTGATAAAGTAAATTAATGTTGAACACAGGAGATCATTTCTTCTCTAAAGTGTCTCTATTATTAGTAAATAATTAGAGTTAATACCTCTCTTGATTAGGATTGAATGAATCAAGAAATGAACTATAGATAACTATAGTAAGAATGAGGTAAGAAATTTAGATTAAATATTACTTATCTGATGTACATTTCTAGTAAAATCATTGATTGAAGAGTGTTGATTTGATCATGATCTTTACTTAATGAAATGTGGTTGTGCACTTTGTTCTTCTTTTTATGATCCTTATTCTTTATGAAGTATCTAGCTGAATTGCTTTACTGTTTCACAAAAGCAAAGTTATTTTTATTAGACAATTAGTTGAAAGCACATCATTTTAATGATTAGTGTTTATCATGCTCAATTCGAAAAAGTAACTCATGCTAACAATTTTTGAGATGAATTCTTAATTGATAAAATAAGACAAGCTCTTTATGACGCTTCTTATGTTACCTAAAGGCTGATCTATTATGAGAAATTACAATTCTTAAGGAATGTTAATTGAAAAGGGCAAAGTAGTATTTCTTAATTGAGTTTATTAATGTTTCTTGACATGAATGAAGTCGATATGTTTAGACTTGTAAAATGTGTATTTTACTTTGATGAATGGAGAAAGGATTGAGTGTTGTTTGTACTTGAGGTGTCATTATCCTTGGGCATACTGTAAAGGGAATTTGTAAACTTATCTTTATTCTCTCGTAAACATATATGTTTTGAATCATTTCAGTTGGATTCAAATGAAATAGATAAAAAGGGAATTGATTCTCTATTCTTTTCTTAAATACAACTTTTAAGTTGGCATGCATAGATGAACATTCCACTAGGTCACTATGGTTTATTAGTTGACATTAATAGAAGAGTAAATTACATAGGGTTTCTTGTGTAATTAAATGGTTGCAATTAACCCTAACTAATATAAGTCAAAGGAAAGACAATTATTCTTCTAGAATAAATATTCTCGCTAAGACCTTTGTGGGAATCATACTCAAATGAGATTCGAAGGAAGAAGGTATACTTCTTCTTGTTAAATCAAAATTAGAATAAGGTAACTGAAAAGAAATAAATACATACATAATAAATAGACTTCATCTTAATGAAGTCTATTATTAAGGAATCTAAATTTGAATTCAATCATGCTTAAACTTGGTTAAGCTAAGTAAGTCAATCTTACTTGTTGGTATGATGATTTTGTTTGTAAGTCTAAAACTTAAATTAAGATACCAAGGAATGAAACACAAACCTTTAGGAAGAGGGATGGTTACAGATTAATCTCCATGGTAATTATAAGTCATTCATGGCTAACAACCGTAATGATCAAAGAAATTAAGAATCAACAGGGTTGCTGAAATTAAATCTTAATTAAGAAGATAAGTAAGTGTTTAACTTCTTAACTGGATATGTACCTCCAGATGAGGTGATTCTATAGGATGTTGGTACACACCAACTATAGTACTTTTCATCATGAAGACTAGGGTCTTCATGAGGATACAATGTTGCAGCTAACATGTCACAACACCCTTCCAAATTGGACCATCTAGATCTACATAAACTCGTACTTTGCCTTAGTTTTACTCTAGGTCAATTTAGGGGCATGCTTTTGTATAGGGGGTAACTCACGATGACTAAAGGTAACTAGACACATGCAATCAACCTATGTCGATTGAGTATGTCTATGTACCCTTAGTCACCGTGAGTGATTCTCTATACAAATCCATGTTGCTAACCTGGGTTAAGGTAAACCTTGACAAGTGGACTACTAGGAGTCAGTGAAGACCATTCTAGATAACAGTTGAAGTGGGGTGAAGGCGTATTCCATTTGATGATTATGTCATCTAGGAATATGAACATGCTCATCATGTGAAAATCTTTGGCCAAAGTATCGCAAGTTCTGGTTGCGTTATCCTAAGTCACCTAGTTTAAGAAGTAGGATTTCAGATGAATATTGGTGACAAATATTCAGATAGGCCTCTTAAATGGAACACTTCAATACCCAGAAAAGGGTAAGAGAACCAAGTATAATTAGTATATGATACATTGATTTAACATGATAGATCGATAAGAAATTGAGTCATGAAATGAGAGATCGGTAGTTTATCGAGTCATTACAGTTGTATATGGTTATCTGTTATGAGATTGATTGGCATGGAATGTGTGTTCTAAATTATGATTATTTAGAATAGATAACATTATTTAAAAACTTGGAATGTATGTGTGTGTTCTAATTACGATAATTTATATATATATAATGCTAATATATATATATATATATCCCTTGTTTCTAAATATTTTAAATGGGAATGTTATATTCGATATATAAAGTCAAGCATAGCCCAAGTTGTGGTATAAATTTCTTGCAAAATATATCCCTCCTCGAAAAATATGATATTCATGATTTCTCACAACCTCTTTACAATCCCATCCAATCATCCCTCCTCAATGATTTGTCCTACATGGTCGAGTGAGAATGGAAAAATGGTCATGCATAAACCATATGATTTTCGTGACATTTAGATGTTTCTAGTATTTTTAATGTCAAAATCATCCACTTATAAAATATGATCATCATGGTCGAGTAAAAATATAATTTAAATGTCAATATGACATGTTTATTGAAATTTTAACTTTCTCATATATATACATATATATACATACATACATGTATATATATATATGTATATATATATACATATACATGTATATATATATATATATATATATATATATATATATATATACATGTATAATTTATATATATATATATATACATGTGTATCTATATATATATATATATACATGTGTATCTATATATATATATATATATATATATATATATATAGACACACACACACACACATTAAATATTAAATTACATACTATGAATTTGTGAGATTTGCGACAAATAATATCAACAAATATTAAAACTTTGGAATTAAAATAATAAAAATATCTTAATAATAAAATATAAACATCTTAATATTTTTTGATAAAATAAAAACACATGTTAGTCTTACTATTTAATTAGTTGGTTTTCTTTGATTTTTCTTTTCTTGATTTCTTACAAATATAGATTAAACTATAAACATTGGATTTGAGATTTTATAAGAAAGGTGAATGTCTTAGAATGTCTTGAAGTTGGAATTCATTTCTACTAAATTGCAAGTTTACACTAAGCGAGTCATTTTTTTCAATTTTGGTAATATATTTTCTTTTTAATTATAATTTGAAATAGTATTTTAATGCTCTCACAAACATTAATGGTGTTTCTAGATCTCTCGCTTGATTAATGAGGATCTAATTGATTAGTGTACAATCGATATTTATGAGAAACAATTACATATCTCTAATAATTTGTGAAATTGATTAATGTAGCAAATGTTAGTGTTAGTTTCTAAATGTCCAACACAACCCAAATAATTTTAGAGATTAAGTTTCTTAAAATCTATTAGATTCAATAAGTAGAGAATCCCACATAGATTTGTAATTATAATGTAATTCAAAAAATATAAAAGATGAAATTTTCACTAGAGATAAACCACCTATAAAATTTTATGTTAAAGATTTTTTAAATAAATAACAAAAATGGTTATAACTTCAAAAAAAAATTTATTATCAATTAACTACCTAATTTCTATGTCTATGTTATTCTCTTTATACGGAAAATAAACTAAGAATGGTTAAATAGTCATTTTTGGGTTGACAATGGGATGGGTAATAGTTGTTCATGGAGGTGTAATAATTGATCTCTACCTAGCTATGGATCATCGGTGTTCAATTGTTTATAAATCAAGTTATTTATTTTCAATATCTGAAATGTATAGTTTAAATTAATATATGTTTTTGAGATGGATCTTAAATTTTCAACGTCAAATGACATTTACACATTTTTTGGACCATCACCTAATTTTATTGTGACATGTAACCTTGAACACATCAAAATGCAACACTTCCACCCTCTCATTTTGGAGTGCTCATTGAGGATTTAACAGAGGATGTTAGAGGAATAACACTCGAAATTCCATTGTGGAATAAATTTAGTGGTGGGAGGACTCATAATATTTGGTAGATCACTAGACAAAATGCTACAACTATGATATCGGCCTACTAAGAATAATTTGGAGAGTGAAGCTATTAATAATGTAGCTTTGAACTTATGAAAATGGAAGACAAAGTTATTACTACTATACAATGAATTGAAGATAGGAGATTCTCCTTAAATAATTCTTGACATTGAGAACAAGATGGTTTTGGAATTTTTTTGGCACAAAATAATAATTACATCTCTATACAATTCAACAGAGTCAATGTTTTGGGTAGTGGAACTTCCATGAGTGTTAGTTTTTATAACAAAGACAAATTAGAATGCATTTGGAGCATGGGATGTGATGAAATGCTTCTTAATATTTCCTATGAGTGGATAGAAAATAAAATTTCACTTAAACCAAGAAACTATCCCATTGGTTAGAATTGGATTTCTAACGTTACCTTCTTCAAGTTGAAATTATTAATTATAATGAATAATTATTTTTTATTAAGGGTAAAATAGGGTTGAGGGGACCCTTCCCCATTACAATAAGTACCAATGGAGAGAAAATTATTTCAATGAGGAACTCATAAGGCTTCTTCTACCGGCTGAAAAGAGGAACAACAAACACAAGGAAACAAAATCTATCCATGAGACTCCATCACATGGGACCTAAGAAGCATATTAAGTGATTCATTGAAAATTTTCCCTTTCTTCATTCTTATTACAATGGAAAAATTTTGATCATGTGGAGGGTAAATAGATTAGTGGCCCTAAACATTTCATACCAATGTAAAGTGAAAACCATAAATCGTCTACAGAATTTGAACCAACAAAACAATGTTCTTCTTCTCAATGTTATCACTAGAATAATGATCTTCAATTATTCAGTATGACCAGGTAATTTCAAAAATCGAGAATAACGCCCACAATCCATCTAAATAGGATCTATAGATTTATAACCGTCGATTTAAAACTTACTATAGGAATCCCAAATACTTGCGGGATGGAAATAATAAGCCCCATTAATGATCGGTTTTATAAAGTATTACTAAATCATTTTTCAAGCAGAAAATAATGTAATTTTCTTAGCAACAAGCCTAGAGGAACCCCTCATCTTCTCCTCTTGGTATAAGCCATTCTTCACATAGAAGAAAAAATTAATATTCCCATGCGCTTAATTTTAGCATCACTAAGAAATGATGTTCACCATAATCCTAGGACAACCATGAGGGTGGAGTTACTCAAGTATATAAGAAGTAGTATTTCTCACTAATTCCAAGATGTACATTGAGTTTGGTATTTTTATTCCACAAGTTATCATAAAAGGCACGCCAAGTTCAATGAAGACCTAATAGTTGATATTTTTTTAAAAGTAGCTTTCCCCTTGTAAAGGGGGGATCAAGCTACATACGATAAATCCCAGAGATAACTTTTTAGTTTGATACGCTTATTTTTAAGACCCATTTCATCCCCCAAACATGCATGTAATCCATAAGGATAATTTCCATGCTCCACAAGATTTCTTTTATTTGGTTTTTTTCATTTAGGAATAGTTTAAGTATCCCTCAGGAGATCAATTCATTAGAATGGAATTTATCAAATAATAATCATATATTTTTTAATCTTTTATATGTTTATTGTAAATTCCTTTAATTATCACTCATTTTTAATGCATATATTTGCACTCCAACCATTTTAAACATATTCCTTTCAATATACCTTTCGATGTACCTATTGGCCTCTCACAAGCACCTATGGATGTTCTTCCTAGTTAACTAGTAAGCAATTCTAAAGTAAAGTTTCTTGATAATTGTTTTCGGAATTGACTTTGTATTCCTAGTATTTTAGTTCTCATCTTATTAAATATAATTCATAGTAAATCATAACCCAATTCATATAAAAATCCTTTGAAAATGGCCCCTCCTCGAGAAAGATGATGTTCATGATTTCATGCTTCCTCTTTACAATATCGTCCAATCATACCTTCTCAATGAGTTTTTATGCACAGTCATGTTTGTTGGTATCTAAATTGATTTTCCCTTAAAGTCTAAGCAACATCACTAGTTTAACAGAAACTTAGAGACAAATTAAATCATGATGAGTTGTTTTGTAGCCGGGGATGATATCTAACTGGCCCTCTATCACTCAAATGTGGAGAAATGGATAGCACCCTCAAGAGGATTTGATCTATCCTCACTATTTTAGGTTGTGCCTTTCAACCAGGGTAAGAGGACCCTTTTGTAGCCTATTGTTATGGAGGAGGTGGAGATATCCTTCCTAATGAAGATGTTAAGGAGACCTTGGAGAAAATATGATCAATGCAACAAAATCTAACTCTCACGAGTTGTCACTCTAGATAGTGGAGATACTTTCTAGGCAAGGTTCAGGCTACTAAAGACATTTGAAACCCTGATTTGTTTTGCATACTTTAGCAAATGGATTTTGGTCTCGTGTGGGTATACAGAGAAAAAAAAAGGGTTAGTATGGGTAGGATTAGATGTTTTAAATAAAATTTTTGGTAGGAGGGGAGACAGGATGCACTTGACTCACCAGATCCTTGAGAGCTTATGTAAAATGGAAAGATTCAAACAACAAAATGCCACAAAAGTTAAAAATGTTTCTTCAACTAGAATATGTGCTTCAATGGAGGCCCAGATTGGCACTTTTTCATACAGCCTATGGGATTCTGTCATGAAGGCTCGAGTCAGAGAACCCAATAAAGCACCAAGATTCAAACCAAACCACGCCTGAGGTACACCCAAAGGCTTACAGATAATATCTGTCAACAAAATGAAAGAAAATTTATTTTAAACTATTTATTTCACTCCCAGATGAAGGCTCTTCTAAGAAATGAAATTACAGATGCCACTAAAATATCATAAGGATTGAGACCTATGTGATTGGACCAGATTTTGGTACAAGATTGCAACAGAAACAAGAAAAACTACTTGCATGCATTCAGAGATGAAATAAATACACTTTACTCAAGATTAACATAGAATAACTCAATTTTGATCAAATTTATCAGCAAGGGAAAGTTTCCAGAACAATCTCAAATCTTTTCAATGGTTATACACTTGCAACCACCTTGACACAATTTAATTTGACACAAAGAGAGATATACAGGCTTCTTAGACGGCTTCTCAAAAAAGGATGG
Organism: Taxus wallichiana var. yunnanensis; assembly: GCA_018340775.1. Taxonomy (NCBI): domain Eukaryota; kingdom Viridiplantae; phylum Streptophyta; class Pinopsida; order Cupressales; family Taxaceae; genus Taxus; species Taxus wallichiana. The sequence continues at coordinate 431,914,380 of CM031241.1, read as the reverse complement.
GCTCTATCAAGCTTTTTCTGTTAGAAAAATATGTCCCTGACTTTTTCCCAAAACTCACAAACCATTTACACGAAAAATTTGTTCCATTTATAACCTTTACAACAGAGCCCCTTCCTCCCCAAAAGAAAAAAATGTTTAATGCACCAATACTCACCATGATTCTTTCGTGATTCTCAAATTAGATCTGTAAGAATTTTACAGGTGCTCAAGGGGGCAGATCTCATCAAATATCTCCCGCATTCAACCCTTCCCTCTGATAGATCACTCTTTCTTCAATTTTCAACCACTTCCGCCCCTAATATTTCAAATCTGGGTCCTTGAGTGCTTGGGAGAAGAAAAATAGAAAATCCGATTGGGCACAAAATTTAGACCATTTTGATCATGAAAGATGTCCTCCGAGATCTTCCCACAAAATTTTAGATATCAACATTACCTTCCTTCTCTACTTGGTGTGTAGAAAAGACCAAGAAATCATGGAAACTCGCACTTCCAAACATGTTTCAAAGAAACAGGGAAAATCATATTCGACTCTCTGACTATTGTTGATCCTTACTTTGAATTTGGGCCATCCACGTGGAAGATTTAAAATTAAGAATAGACCCGGGGGCTTCCTTTGAATTTTTACAACTTTTTGGAAAAATGGAAAAAAATTCCATTTTGCTCCACAACTCCACCCTCGGGATACGAGCCCCGACACGTCTCCAAATGTGATTCGAGTGGAACCATGCTTCCCTTTTTACTTTTGACCCTTTTTTCTTAAAAGGAAATTTTTCCAAATTTCACTCGAGAGCCCAAACCTCCACTTGTTGATCGAGGTAAAACATTGAATTTTTCCTCATCGAGCTTGCGAGCCATTTTGAGATTTTAATCATTAAGGGGCAAAAATCCAAGTTGCCTCCGATGGTCCACTTCCCTGCCTCTTTGACCTTTCAAACTACCACATGTCACCATGGCGCACCTTGAGGTGGTCCCAAAAATTTGATACCTTGAATGAGCACGGGCTCACCATGTGTCTGTTCGGCAGGTTTGTCTAAATGCTCAAGCTCAGTGGAAGGCGCCATGTGTCATGCTCCGAGGTAGTCTCCTTTTGGTCGTTGAAAATTCTAAGTAAAATGTAAAGCAAGCGGAGGCCTCCACGTGTCATCCTGGTGCTTCTTTAAAATGAAACTCAAGGGTTAGTTCCCGAACATGCTTCAATTCCTCCACATGTCTCCATGGCACAAATTTCAAGATGGTACTCAAAGTGGAGACCACTGAATGAGCGCAATCTTGCCATGTGTCATGCTCCACCAAACTACTCCAACTGCATAAAAATTTGTCTAAGTCCGAGCCAAGCAACAAAAGCCTCCACATGTCCTCCTAGTGCTACTCAAGGCCAAACCAAAAAGTAGATCTTCAAATGAGTGTCGTGCCTCCACGTGGACAAATTTTGAGTTAAGGCTTTCCATGAAATTTTTCTAAGTACGCAGTTGAGCCGTGTCCAACCAAAAGGTGCCATTTCCCTATATATGCAAGGATGCAAATTTGACCGGGAGAAACACCCGTCAAACCATAAAAATATAGAAAAATGACCATTTGAGCCTGGGAATGAAATTTTATTCAAGGAAAGAGAAATTAGAAATATTACAGGGCTCAAATATGTTTCTCAGAGATACATCCATTCATTTTCTTCAAGTATTTAGGGCAAAAATGATAAGGAAGACAAATCCGACCATGGAGAACAGAAAACATGGGGGAACCTGAGTTTTTAAATGAATAGAGAACATGAGACCCAAATTACAGACCCTTTCAGAGGAACAAAGAAACAAGGAGACAAACATGGACCCATAAGTGATCTACGACCCAGGAACTGCCTAAAAATAGCAACAAAGACTGACCAAGCTCAACACGGGGAAGGAGAAAATGATAGAGGCCGTAAATCGATATATTTTCAAAGGAAAATTGGGGCGAGACCATTTTGAGCATCAACAGTGTTGAGAATGGAAAATGCCTAGCTCAAGAAAGACAAAAATATCATCATCAATTCTCCACTATCTCATTTTTATCTCTTCCATAAATTTGTGGTGTTGTCCACATAATACACACTTTCCATCTCATCATGGAGTGCTTATTGGGGATTTGGAGGAAGAGGTTAGAGGTGTTGAGAAAATTTATATTCTAATAAACTAAAAACACGAAACAGAGCAATGACAAAACCCATAAAATACAAATAAGTTTATATTAACTCTAAAAATAATTTAATACATATATATTTAAACTTGTTGCTCTATTTTTGACCTAATACTCTTCTATTTTTTTATTGTTATGCTATCCAATATATTGTTTTTACCTTTTGTGTGTATCTACTTTGTTATATATGCTTCTACATTAATTTCCCAGTTCTATCTTCTAACTATAAACTATTATTTTTGTATATGAGTTGCTACTCTTTTTTCCCTTGATAGTACTACACTATTTTTCAAAAAAAAATCTATATTCAAATTCTATGTACAAATTTTCTTATTAATTAATAATATATTTTCATTAAATGAACTTCCCCTCAAAATAGAGTATTCAAAATCAAGGCGAGTCAAATTGTACATTAAATCTAGGGTAGGTGGATCAATAGGATGGAAAAGAAAAATTTAAAAACAAATATGTGCATGTGGGTCTCACATTGATAAATTTAACACTCCCTTAATCTTGAACAACTACAAACAAAAATTAATATTCACTCAAAATACTGATTTTATATTTCTAGAGCTAGATGGTTCGAGTGGGTTAGAATATTGTTCCACACTCGATGGTCCAGAGATGGTTCATTTGGACCTGATTTATCCATATCTACATTGGTCTAGAGCTGACTTGGTTTGGAACTAACTTAGTCCTAAGCTACTTTGGTTTGGAGCTGACTTTTACTCGAGTTTCCTTGTTTCATAGTTGATTTGGTCTAGAGCTACCTTGGTTTGGAATTACCTTTGTTCGAGCTAACTAGGTGAAGTCCGAAGTAGAATGTATGAATTTTAGAGATGATTTTATCCATATAAATGATGTCCCAATTTCCTTTTAAGTGTTCAAAGTTATATTTTGATAAATGCTTGATAAAAATGTCAACAAGTTCTACTCTAACATGAAACATTTAATTTTTCTTTCACCTTTTTCAACTAATTCTCGAATGAAATGATACCTAATTGAAATATGTTTACTTCTTCTATTAAAATCAGGATTCTTTGATAAGATAATGTAAGAACATTTTCCACAAAGATAGTAATGTCTTCGTATTTTCTTCATGAAAACTCGAGACAATTTTTATTATCCATATATCTTGGCATGTAATTGATTTTGTTGCTATATACTTAGCTTCATTTTTAGAAAGTAAAACAACTGCCTATTTCTTTGAAGCCCATTAAATGTCTCCTAACCTAACATGAAACACATATCTAGATGTGTTTTTTATCATTTAGGTTAGCTGCTCAATCATTATACATATATTCATCTAATTGAAAATCATTATCACCAATATATTAAATTTTGTAATTTCTTGTGTGATTAAGATACTCCAAATTCATTTTTTTCTTTCCAATGCATCTCCTCTAGAGTCTCCATGTACCTAGAAATAAGGATGACCATATACATGATATCTGGTTTAGTTTCCGTCAAGTACATCAAGATTCTTACTAAGCTTTTATATCATGTGGGATCCACCTTGTTCTATAATATTATTTGCATATCTTCACACTTGTTTCATCTAGTGTATATATTGGTTTGTTGTCCAACATTCTAAATCCTTTCAAAATATCCCTTGTATAATTTTCTAGTGACACAAATATTCCATCCTCCATTTTTTTGACTACAATCCTAAGAAAATATCTCAACAATCCTAAATTAGTCATCTAAAACTCCTTCTTAAAGGATGATTTGAACTCTTCTATGGATTTGTTTGCACTTTTGTTAAATATTAGATCATCTACATATAAAACAACAATAATAATATCACCTTTATTGTGTTTTTTGATGTAGAGTGTGGACTCAATACCACTTTTTCTAAATCCATTACTTGTCAAATAGGAGTGTATCTGGATATAAAGTGCCCTTGGTGTTTGTTTAAGTCCATACACCATTTTCTTGAGCTTGTAAACTTTGTTCTCATGCCCTGGAATCTCATAACTAGGTGGTTTTCCCACATACACCTCTTCTTCAAACATTTCATTTAAGAAGGCTGATTTAATGTCCATTTGATGAACCTTCCACTTGTGATGAGAAACTATAACAATTATTGTTCTCATTATTGTTCTCACCATTTTTAGCCTTTTACCATGGTTTTGTTTTTTAAACCCACTTTAGAAAAAGTTCTCATTATAATCACACATTTTTTGTCCAATTATTTCCTCAAAAAATAGGATCTTTGATAAATGAATCCTTTTATTCTCAACTAATCTTATGCCTCATGATCCTTATGTCTTTCAATAAGGGTCTTTACTTTGAGCTATTTCATCATCAATAGGTTTTGTTTTTCTCCGCAAACCCACCTAAAGTTTAATGATTATGAGTTCTTTGTGGCTTCCTTTCCTACGAAAATGTTATCTACTAATTACTCCCAAGTTCCATTTTTCTCCATTCCATCCTAAAATCCTCTTGCTTTGATTTTGTTTCTTGTCATGATTCTTATTTTGTTGTGGTGTATATATTTGTTTTTGATCATCCATTTCTTCTCAACCATTTTCTTAAATTGATTCTACACATAAAATGCCTATGATTTATATTCCTCTTCAAGGGACCACACAATTATCAGGTTTATTATATCTTGCTCTCTAAGGTGACTAATGGATACACTATGTTATTATCCCATTACTAGAACTTTTAGGGCATCATTTGTTCCAATATTTACTTAATATTTGGCATTTTCATCTCTATTTTTAAATTGAATATTATTTTGTTTCACACCTCTTCTATAATAGACTATGTATTATTAAAACTACATGCACTTTTTAGTTGCCCTAAAATCCCAATTTTTTTTTCTTTGTTTCTTTCCTTCTAAACTACATTATGAGTTAGAAAAACATTTTCATCTCATTTATTACCTTGTGCTTTTAAGTTTATCAAAATCCTCTTTTTGTTCTACTCTCTACATTAGAGTTAGAAAAACATTTACATTTTCATGAGATATCATATCATACTTATGAGAATCATACTCAGTACTTCATACATTCCTTATCATAATATTCATACTTTTGCAATAATAACATTATACATTTGATTTATCATACCTTTTGTATAACCTCCTCTAAAAGTGATGTTCCTTCTTCATCTTCATCTTGCATTAGCTCTTGATGATTATGTCTTCCTCCTTATAAGTTTATATTAAATTATTTTTTGGGGTTGATATAAAATTATTTATAGAGATCCGATGGAGATTAGGTGTAATGGTTAAGTCGATGGTTATTTCCAACCCCACCCATGTTCAAACCCCATTATGGCATGAGCCCCGTTAAGGGTGGTTAACTATGACTATGGGGTGTACAGTGGCGTTCTACTAGAGGATCTTGGTTTTCTTGTGGTTTTCGGGATTAGGACCATATGTGTAAGGGGAGAGGGACCCCTCAAACTATCCCATCAATAAAAAAAACTTATTTATAGAGAAACCCGGAAAATATAAATAAGTTTATATTAACCCCAAAAAATAATTTAATAGATAGATTTAAAGTTGCTCTATTTTTTCCCTCAAACTCTTCTAATTTTTTTTTTTTTGGTCTCCAATATTTTACTACGACCTACTATGTGTATCTACATTGTTCTATATGTTGTTGAATTGTTTTTTAGTTATGTCTTCTAAATATAAACCATTGTTATTATTGTTATTGAGTTGTTTCTCTTTTTTACTTTACTACTACTACACTATTTTCAAAAATAATTCTTCTATATTTAACTATTTCATATAAGTACTGTAACTAATTAAAAACTATTTTTCATTAAAAATGAACTTCCCTAAAATAGAGTATTCAAAAGCTAGGCACTCCAATTGTACATTAAATGCAAGTTAGGTGGAACAAAAGGAGGGAAAAGAGAAAATTCAAAAATGAAGATATACATGAAGGGTTCAAGATTAATAAATTAAACAAGAGGATCAATTGTTGGTGATTCTATCATGCATAATCTTGGGTCATGGGAGGACCTATTAGATTTGGTGGATGGATATATCAAAGGCTGTGACTATAATCTTTGGGCATGCCAAAATAATTAGAGAGTGAGGCCATTAATAATAAGGTTTTAAACTGAATAAAAATGGTAAAAGAACTAAATACTATTGTACATTGAAATTATAGAGAAGAGTCTCTCTTTATGGAAACTCTTGGAATTGAGAATAATATGGTTTTGGAAAAAATTTCAATGTTGGTGTAAACTAATAATTACATTTCCACACTTAGGGATTTGTATTGTGTTGGAGTACAATTCCATAGAGTCAATGTTTTTAGTGGAGGAATTTCCATTAGTACTAATTTTTTTATCAAAGACAAGATAGAATACATTCAAAACATTGGTTGGGATGAAATAGTTGTACAATAGTTCATATGAATAGATATATAAATAAATTTCTAGTCAAACATGCATGATTTTCATGGATTGTTTGGTTTTGGTTTATCATAACAAAATTAACATTCCTTACTTTCTACCAGGCTTGACTTCTTCACTGTCTCCTTCTCCTTCTTAGCCATGTCTACATAAATTGAATTTTTGATTTATAAAATAAATTAGATCCGTCTTTCTTAACCTCATTTGAATGAATAGAATTTGGAAACCATACTTCCTTGATTTTCCATGGTGAATTATTGTGGATAATATTTGCGCTTTGACCTTCTTGGTAACATCTATAGAAAACAACATGATGCATACCTCTTGAATGGTTCACACTAAGATTTATTCTATTTATCCATGCATATTTACTCTTTAAGAACCCTTTTTCACATCCACTCACCTTATGACCAAATTCATGCAAGAATATCAATAACCATGAAAATATCCATCATACCTCATAGGATTTGGTTGTCTAATTGATATTTCCTTCTTAATGTTGACCTTTCTAGCATCCTCCTTGATTTGGATGACATTTTCTTGTGTTGTATCATCAACATTTAGGCCTCCTATGAAGCCTAGGTCTTTTCTATTTCTGAAACCCTTTGAATACTCAAAAGTTAATTGAGGGCCTTACAACTCTTTTTCAATTCTCATGAGTCCTCAATCTACTAGATTCTTTCTCTAACTCTATCTTCAAGAATCTCATCTCAACTTCATACCATGTACAAGAATCCTCTTTAACATGTAGGGCTTCCACTTCATTTTGATCTTGACACATTTTCTCCTTTACCTTTTAGGGTTGTTGTCACTAATTCAACTTAAGTTTCATACTCCTTGATGATTTCATAATGCACAAAATTCATACAACTAATCTATTCTTCATATCCCTTGAAAACATATTCTAGTATCAATTATGTATTTCTTACACAAATCAATTCAATTTAATCCTAATATGACTTTTCATGATTCTCTTCATCTTTCCCATTTTGTGCTTCAAAAGATCACCTCAAGCTTGTTAAGATTTCCTCGAGGTATTTCTATGATACCAATTGTTGGAAGCATAATCATTGAGGGGGAATGAATTAGTGATCCAAAAAAATTTTTACATTCTCTTAAACATTCACATCCATTAACCATTCAAAGCATTCAACAACCATTAATTAACCACATAAGCATGCACCATGAGAACACAATAACACAAGTACACCAAATTTAAGTATGAAAAATTCAAGGGAAGAAAACCCATTGAAAAAGTTTATATAGCTATAGACTCTGAAATTTGGTATTTCTACTCTTGTCCCACGCATCCACTTCTTTTACCATGATCACCTATCTAGAACCTTTTTTTAGTTAATTCAAGTTCATTTCATAATTCCCATATATCACATATATTATCCTATCCATTTTAATTTATTATTAATCCTCATCATTTATAACCTAATCCTCATCTCATTATCTAATTAATCCTAATTTTTCCTAAGCTCCCTTCTCTAAGTTGTTTATCACCACTAAACTCCTTAGTTCCTCATCCCTAAGACTTTTCTATCTTATATTTAATCCATTCTTATCTCCCACCTACACATATCACTTCCCTATGAAACCCTAACCCCACTAAATGCTTTAAAGCACTTGTCCCAATCCATAAAATCCCCATATCTCAAATAAATCATCCCTTTACCACCAAAATGGATGGTTCCACTGTCAATCGGCAAAACCCGATTGGTCGTCGTCATTGACCGTATAAGGCCATATTTACCTTTCCTCCCAAAGAGAAGAATAATAAGAATAATTTTTGTGATCTCTTCGATCTTGGCCATCTCTATCTACTACGAGTCGAGGTTCATTTAATCTTGTTTGCTTCATTTTTGAGACCTTGGGAGACCATCTAAACCTTGTGTTGATTTATGCTCTTGTTACATCATTATCTTTACTATTATTTACTATTAACATATTGCAGGTCCGGTTTCCATAAGAGATAGAGATCTAGTCCTTCCTCTTATCTTATTTGTGTTTAGATTATTCTTATAATGCATTTATTATCATCCATACCTATTTCAACCTAGGTCGTCATCGACCATGTCTTGTTACCTTCAACCTAGACCTGCCGCATCACCCATTTTGTCATTCAATCCACTACCATCTTATCTATCTGCTTCTCGCATCATCTTCTTTTAGATGTATTATTCTTTGATTCTGTCAGTTCAAATCCACTCTATTAGTCTCTATTCATTTCTAACTTTACCCAATCACCATCGACCCGATATTTATTGCAGCCTTCACCTTGAATATCCATTTCTTTGCATCTTTTTTTTTGTTGCTTTTAGGTATCTGTTACAGGTTTGTATCAGACATCACAGAGCTTCATTCTTTTGGACTTGTACACAAAACCCTCTGACCCACATTTTATTTATCATGTCTATCCATCTTCTCAAGTCATCATCGACCTACCCTCTTTTTCTGGTCACTTATTGACCCCGTCTGGAAAAATTTACTTTGTGTTGATTTAGATTAGATCTGCACTTTTTATCCATTTATGCAATTTCTAGATTTTGTTTAGCTTTAGTTTCTACATGTTATTCAGTCCTTTATCATTGATTTTATCATCTTTTATCAAATACGGGGTTGACATTTGCATAAGGAAGTTAACGCTTCTTGTAACCTATTTCGTCGAAAACCCCCTCATAAACCATCTAATCCATTTTCCTTTTAGTTATCTTTGTTGTATAAGTTCATCATGTTTGAAATGAGAAAAGTTTCTTTACACCCGTCCTTTCATCACTATCTTCTTCCAAGGTACCTTAAACCCTTGCATAGTATAAGTTGTTTGTTTTCTTTAGTATCTCGCTTCACTAATCTAGATAGGAAAAGAAAACTTAGTCAACATTCTTGCACACCTAGTGGACCACCCTTTTAGGTAAGTTTCTTGTAATTTTTGTTCATTCGTCATTTTTCATATTTCTTCCATTTTCCACGAATATTTCATGTAAAGGCTTTTATTTTGGTTGTTTTTGTTGGGATTTTGGATTGCTTGGATTTTTCTCTTCACTTGCTTTTTCTTGAAGATCAAATAAAAAGGGAAAGTTCTCTCTAGACATTCTCTATTTTGTCTTATTTTCTCCTTTTTGCATCACATTTTCCCTTCCTTATGTGTTTTTTCTCATCAAAATTCCACATTTGGTTTTGGGATTAAAAATAACCTCTTGCATCCTTTCTTGTAAATCTAGTATAAGTAGGGGTTTAATTGGTTGTATTTCACATTCTATCACACACAACTAAACTCACACATTAATCCACACATCGATACATTCCCTACTAGGTGGAACTAATTGGGATTTCATCACCCAAAAAAATTCAACGCGATTTTCTAGCCAGGTTATAAATCTTTCTCATATTTGGGCCTCACATACCTTCAGGTATATCGAGGACTCCCTATCCAAAACTACTTGAAACCAACCTTAGATTTCCATTTCCTAGGTGCCTTCATGATCCACTCCCCTTTTTTCCACATTTTCTAAAGTTAATCGAGGTAAATAAAACATTACATTCTTGTCTTGTTTTCCTTAATTAGTGTAGCTATCATTTTCTTGTTTTGTTTCATGCCCATTATCACACACTTTCTAGCTAGTAAAATGGAACAAAATATTACATCAAGTAATCCCATCAGTCCATCCCAATAATATTTTCACTCTGTCATTGTCTCATCCATGCCTACGGTTACCTCTTGTATGGTAACTAAACCTTTAATCATCAATGTGCCTCACCAATAGCTTTGTTTAAAACCACCACCCATGATGATACCACTCCTTTCTTATATCATCATTCCATCCCATCTTGGTAGGCCACTCATCCATCGGATGCATCGGTTGAAGATTTTGGGCCTCATATTATCCCTCGTGGTAGTGTGGAGTTCCAAGAGCATCTTTATGTTAATCCCATAACTCTCCATAATTACCTTCTTAGGAATTCAACCCAACTTCCTATTGATGGGCCACCTCTCATACAAATCTATGGCTATCATTCCAACCCCGAAACAACCCAAGTTCTTTCTTCACAACTTGCGGTGTTTTTCTCTAGATCTATGAATGAGCTCACTATGATCCAACGTGAGCTTGATCCATCCTCTTCTATTAATCCTCAACCTCATCAAACCACTCAACTAGTAATACCCATCCCTCTTAATCTACCTCCCATTAACACAACTATTACCACCTCCATTCATATCATTTCTTCTTCTACTATCACCATTAGTATCCCCATTCAATCCTTCCAACAATCTCAACAACTTCCCATCATATCTGAATAACATAGTCAATATTTACCCATCACATCCCACATTCATGTAAATGTCATCACTTCCTAACCCCTTCCTAGGAGTGTCTCTCATTACATATTGTCTAATTCACATCATTAAAAATTTCAACCCATCAACATTCATATTCCCACTCATCATATAACTCAACAACCTACCCAATCTCAACAATCACATCATATCCCCATTTCTCAACATCAACCATTGCAATAACTCATCCAATCTCAACCCATGACCTATATTCATCCTCATCAAAAATTTATCAAACACCACTCATCCAAAAGCTTATCAACCACCTTATCAAATCACTTCCCACATCACACAATCACAATCTCATCCAACCACTTCAAATGACCCCATGCATGCCTTGATGAATAGGTTGGCTAGCCTTGAGGTTGCTACCTTGGGACCCAAGGTCACATTATCTTATGAACAAATTTGCAATGAACCTATCCATCCATTAGTTCCAATCAAACCTTATCCTCCTCATTGGGAGCTTCCAAAATTCACTAAGTTTAACAGTAAGGAGGATCCCCAACAACACCTTCATGTATTTAGGCATGTTTTTATCTCTTTACCCATGATGAAGACTTCATGATTCACACTTTCCTATGCCTTTGGTTGGTCCCGCGCATCGATTAGTACAATGAAACCCCCAAACAATCATTGTTCTCATTTACCCAAATTGTGCAACTCTTCTTAGAACATTTTTCAATCAACATTACACACAAGATCACCATTACAAACTTATACACAATTCAAAAATCGACGATGAGTCTATCACATAATTTTTCACATGATGACATGGAATCGTAAACCAATTATAATTTTCCCTTCCATGAACATATCTCATTGAATTGTTCTCATGCTCTTATGTGAAGCATATCTCATCTACCTTACAAATCCAATCATTTCAAACATTTGAAGAGTCCTTCACTATGGGTCATTAACTTGAGACTCATGCCCTTGAGAAGGCCAACTAAAACTTAAATAAAACAAGACAAAAATGATTTTATTAAGAAATCTACACACAATGATAAATCCAAGAGTGTGTCCAACACCGTGGTGGTTAAGCCTTCTTCTACACCTACCACTAGTACATTTCCCCAACAAAGAGCTCATAGACCAAAACCTAACTACACTCCTCTTGGAAGTCATATAACACAATATTTGAGAATTTGATGGCATTCCATCTCATCACACTCCCCATATTCAACCCTTTGATTAATCAAGACCCAAAACCACTGTGGTATCGTGAGGACCACTATTAAAAATACCATAGATTTTGTGGATATGATATAGAAAGGTGTTGAACCTTCAAGTATCTTGTCCAAATACTCATTGACTAAGGTAAACTTCAAGTGGATAACCATATAACCACTTCATGTTTTTAAGAATCTTTCACCAACAAATCAAACCACTCCTTACATATCAAATCCATCCACACATGTGTCAACACTACCAACATAATTGATCTCTATCAACAACTCAACCTACTTCACCAACTATTATGCCCACTTCCTCTTTGGAAATTGTCCCTATATCTAAAATTCCACCAAACTTATCTAAACCATATACATCAACCATCCTATACCCACATCTATCCACAACTATCTACATTGTTGGATGACTCTTTTCTATTACAATCCCACTTATTATATCAAATCCATATTTAGCATGTATCCTCTTCCATTTTCTTCACTTTTACCCACATCTACATCATCAACTATTAAAATACATAAGTCCTCTCACTCATCTCATCATTTGAATTTTTTGATAGCATCCCATCATCCAAGTGATGATTCTTCAAATGATGCCTCCCTATTCATCCACATGTTTTTCAAATATCCCCACATCAAAAAAATTTGACACCTTCTTTAGATCTCATCAAACACAAATTACTTCATCCACCAATCAAAACAATTTCAAGACCCTTTTTTAGATTGTTGTCATTCCTCCTCTTCTTGACAAGAAAATTACCTCATCCATGTCCTCATGGTCATTTTCAAATCCCCAAAAAAGTCTTTCATCCACCTAAGATGAAATAATCCAATCACATCCTATCTTAGACACATCCATCTCTCCTATTTCATCCAAAACATCTCATCAAAAACCTCATCCAAAAATTCTTCTTCTATCACTTAAATTCAAGACATGAAAACCTCAAAATACTAGGACTCAACCTTCATCCGATTGAACAAATCATTTTCAAACAACTATAATATGCCCAAGTTAAGATGTCTCTTTACAACCTCATAAAAATCTTTCCAGGACCATAGGTAGGATCTCATTGAAGCCTTGAAATGTATCCCAACATCTAGTGATGAGACTCATCCTTTTGCATATTTCATAGGGGCACTTGTGGATTCTATTGCCATCTTATTCAAAAATGAGATTTCGGATATCACACCGAGAAACATGATCTTCTCCTTTTCATCACTATTATAATCAATGATACCTTCATTCAATGATCCATGATTGATAATGGGGAAAGTATCAACACCATCCCATTACAAACCTTCAATAAGCTCGTGATCCCTAAATATACTATCTCCCAAACACCTACGATCATCCATGCATTTAGTAGGAAATCAAGGATAAAATATGTGAAATAATCCCTCACAAAATCACAACAATATAAACTAATATGTAAAAATATTACGATCTCAAAAAAAATAAAAAATAAAGTAACACAACACAAAGAGATAGTATTTAACATGGTTCACCCAATTTGGGCTACATCCACCAAGAATAACTTGCTCATATTTTATTACAATCCACCACTCTCTCAATACAATACCCAGATATGTTTGGAGCTATACTCAACAAACTCTACAAATTCACACCAATTCAAAGCACATATGTAATGTTTTTCATCTTTCTATCATATGCATAAAACCATATAAATAGATAACTGCTTAAGTAGTTTTACAAAACCGTGGGTATCAAAACCATGGGCAAAAACTGTCCCATAAACCTATGGGTCAAAATCCTACCCATATGAGAAAATCATGTTTCCCGATATATCGGCATGTTTTAAGGCCCAAAAAAATTTACATGAAAAGTGTACAATACTCTTAGTGTACAGTCTTCAACACTTTCACACATGAAAACAGGCTCCACAACCTAACATCATTCAATAATGCTATCACTCCCGCCTTGGGAATGGTTTTCCTTCCATCTCTGCATGCTAGTGAGAAGCTCCTTCATAAAGTTTGTTATATCATAGATGGGGAGTTTCAATCTAATGTTCTTCTTGGATGACCTTGGATTCATGTCATGCGATGTGTCCCCTCCATAACTCATGGATGCATAAAATATGAGTATGAGGGAAATATTTTGATACTTCCCAGTGATGTTCCTCCCTTCCAAGCATGTAACATGACCTATCGATCTAATGATGTCCTCATTCCCAAGAATAACCCATCTCAACCATCCACTAGCTCATCCATCCCTTCATCTAAGCTTCCCAATCATGATTTCCTAAATAAAGTCATGGAAGAACTTATGTTGTGGGAGTATCATCTTCTTATGCTCAACACACTCCCTACATCTCATCACCTTGGTAGACCTAAAAATGCTCCAATGTATCAACCCAACATCGGGGACATCATTCCTTTCAGCCCACCTCATCTTCACACCTATCTCATCTATGGTGGTGTCGATTCCACTTCTTCTCACATCATTGACCATCCACATGCCAGACCTTATACCGGTGGTTATGGATTCCTCGAAAAGCCCTCCTTTTCCCAAACCTATCTTCCCCATTGTACATGGAAGGGATTTTTCATGGGACATTATGAGCATGGCATGCATGACCTTATCATTGACCAATGTTGTAAATCTCAACAAAAATTACATTAGGTTATTAGGAGAAATCCATCAATCCTCTCCCACCATCCATGATGATTATGGACATGCCTTCTCTACCTTCTCCATCCCATGAGGCCATGGATACAAATGACACCATTTCTATCACTTCTAAATTTTTTTAAGTCTCCACCATCACCTTGGGACCGATCACTTATCAGTGTGAAAATAAGACTAGGTCCCTTCCCCTTCGCCATCCAAAGATGATAGAAGAGGACTCTTCTACTATTGACATTCTTTATTGCGTTGACGATGACTCCATATTTTACCACATGGGGGTAGAATATTCTTATCTTCATAAGACCTTTCCATCTGACACATCCACTCTTCTTAACAAAGCCACCATCGATATCAATATTGGGACTCCTTAGGAGCCTTGCATCCTCAAAGTAGGTCAATCTCTTGATCCACATGAGCTTGATTATTTCACCGCATTTATTTATCTTCATAAGCAAGCCTTCGCTAGGTCATACTATGACATTTTAGGTCTCGATCCTTCTATCATCATCCACAACATCATCACTTTTCCTAATTCTTATCCGGTGAAGTAAAAGCTTTGTTGCATGCACCCTCGAGTTTTCCTCCTTTTCAAAGAGGATTTTCAATGCCTTCTTTCCACTAAATTCATCATCCCCATTGAATATCCATAATGGGTTTATAACATATTACATGTCACAAAATCTTTGGAAACTTTTGCATATGCATGAACTTTCAAGATTTGATCCTTGCTTTCCTAGAGACGACTTTCCTCTTCCTAACATCCATCAACTTATGGATCTCACCATAGGTCATGAGATGATTTCTCTTATGGATGGTTTCTCTAGTTATAATCAGATTCTCATCATGTCATAAGACCAACATAAGACATCATTCATCATTCATTAAGGGACATTTTTTTATCGCGTCATGCCCTTTGGTCCGAAAAATGTCATAGCCACTTATTAGTGGGCCATGACTTACATCTTTCATGACCTCATCCATAAGAATATAGAGGACTACATCAATGATATTTTTGGTAAATCTAAACATCGACATGATCATCTTACTATTCTTGATGTCCTTTTTGAGCATCTCATTCATTTATTTCTTTGTCTTAATCCAACCAAGTGTGTATTTGGAGTGCTAATTGGAAAAATCCTTGGATTTATCGTGTCCATCGGGGCATCAAAGTTGACCCCACAAAAATAAAATCCATCATTAAGATGCCTCCTTATAATCTAAAGTAGCTCTGTAGTCTCCAAGGCCGACTTCAATCAGTCCATTTCATATTGCAACTTTCAGATCGTTGTCAACCCTTTCATCATATTCTTCGTAAAGCTTTAGACTTAAATTGGGACTATAAATACCAAAATGATTTTTATGATATTAATAAGTATATCTTATACCCACTAGTTCTTACACCTCCATGTGAGGGGAAGCGCTTTTATTGATATGCATATTCTACTAATCATGCTCTAAGGGCTATGTTAGCACATCATGATGACCAAGGTCATGAGAAGGCCATTTATTACATCATTCACACCCTTTATGATTGTGAGAATTGGTACAATCAAGATAAAAATATATGTTTTTCTCTCTTCTTTTCAACTTTTAATATTCATCACTATCTCCTCAATCAAAAACTTATGTCATCACTAGCTTTCATCTTCTCAAAACAATGCATTCTAATCCATATCATAATGATCGCATTACTCGATGGATCATGCTCCTAACCAATTATGACATAGAATTTATTTCTTAAAAATCCATCAAGGGCCAAGCTATCACATATAAATTAGTTAGATCCCCTCTTCCTAGTACACATCTTCCTCATGAGCAGTTTCCAAATGAATCCTTCAATCACTTCCACCATGAGTATAATGCCCTTAATATGACCCTCTTCTTGATGGTTATAAGTATCAGCAAGGGAGAGATGCTAATGAAATTCTCATTCCTCCTGCAGGATGCTCCTATTCCCCTTAAAACAAACTCAACATTGAGTTTACAAAAAATATGGTAGAGTATGAGGCACTTATCTTAGGTCTGGAAATGGATGCCTTTCTAGGTGTTCAAATTCTTGATATTTATGGGGATTCTGAGCTTATCATCAAACAATATAAGGGAGAGTATCAATGTAAAAATGATACCCTTCAAAATATAGAGATATTTTCCTTCTCCACCTTGAGGCCTTCATTTTTACACTATCCAAGTTGTTCCTCGATCATCCAATCATTTTGTTGATATAAGGACGTGTATTGCAAACCTCATCCCATGTAAAATCGAAGAATCAAGGATTTTTTTATTTTTCATCGTAGTGATTGACCATTCCATGACTTACCTCATGTTAATATCACAAAGTCCAATTTTTCGGTTCTTTAGTATTCCCAAATATTTGATTATCTATCCAAATCCATTATTCCCTATGTTATATTTAAGAATGGAAGGGTGTGTTTTCTTCAACATACTAACTACTATGTCATTCTTAGAGGAATCCTTTATAAATTTGGATTTAATGGTATTCTCCTTTGATGCCTTAAATCCCATGACTCTTCTCACACTATCCAAGAAGTCGATGACAAATGTTTTGTGGACACTTTAGTGGCTTAGTTATCGCTAAGCATATTCTTTGTCTTGGTTATTATTGGCCTTCTCTCAATTAAGACTGATCTAAGTATGTAAAGAAGTGTGTTAAATGTTAGTAGCATTCCAATCTTATTTAAATTCCTTGTCAATCCTTACAGATGGCTCAAGATATTTGGCCCTTATCGCGGTGGGGCCTTGATCTCATTAATACCATGAATCCTCAATCCTCACAGCAAAATTACTCTATCATCATTGTAACCTAGTATTTCACCAAGTGGGTGGAAGAAATTCCACTCATCTCAACCAAAGATGGTCTAATTATTAACTTTATTTATCAATATATCATTTTGTGGTTTGGCATTTCTCAAAAAATCATCACGGACAATAACGAAAGTCCTTTGAAAAAAATATCTCAAGAAGCTTTGTGACTGATTCAATATCAAACTTATTTTTCTTCTCCATACTATCCTTAAGCTAACGGCTACATCAAAGTGACTAAAAACCTCTTCACAACATTCTTTTCAAGAGTATTGATCAATCAGGTCATAATTGGCATCTTCATCTCCATTTTACCCTTTGGGCTCATCAAACTAGTGCTCATACTTCTACAAGTACTATGTCATTTTCTCATGTTTATGGTTCTAAATTGGTTCATCCCCTTGAATTTCAGATTCCATCCATGCACATATGTCTTTGTGACTTCATTTATGATGAATATTACCACTAGGAGCATCTAACACAACTCAAGTTAATAGATGAATATTGCCTTCTTGACCTTGAGAATCACCATGTTTATCAAGAGTGCATCAAGAATGCTTACAAAACCACCTTAGAGAGCACTCAATTTAATGTTGGTGACCTTTTCCTTAAAGAAAATCAGAATGTTACTACTCTAGAAAGGATCCAATGTGGAAATTTTTCCCCAACTAGATTGGACCATACGTTATCATGCATAAGTATGGGTCGGGAAGCCTATCTTTTGGCCTCCCTTGATAGTAAACCACAAGTCAATCCACTTAATGCATTTCACTTATGACCATTCTCTTGTTAGTGTACTTACCCATGAGAACTTAGTTATACCATTATATCATTCCTCCACCATTATCCTCTTCCATCTATCATTGTAACGATTTAGAATATGTATTCTACCATCACTTTCCTAGACATGACCTTAAATATGTGCACCATGGCTTTGTTCATGGAATTTTCCTTATGGATATTTTTTCCCTTCTTGGTGAGAAATTCATGATCATTACACTCATCACCCTCTTGTTTACCTCTTGGAACCATGCTAAGGGTCCCAAAGGTGTCCCTTCTACGTCTAGTATCCCATCTTAAGTGGTCTACCTTGTTATTCCCATCTCTGATCTATGTAAAGTCAAAATTCATGGATGCTCCTATCAAAACTCAAAGTTATCAAAAATAGACTGCTCCCTTGAAGGACAATTATTCATGAAAAAAAGAGACAGACAGAAAAAAAAAAATAAACCAAATAAATAGACTGATCCCTTAAAAGATGGCTATCATGTATATCATTATTGCCATTGAAATCATAAATGTATAAAGTAGACCATACCCTCAAAGGATGGCTCCTCCCTTATATTATGGCATGTGCATCACCTACCCATAGCTGGGGCCTCCCTTATATTATTGTTGGTTATATGCTAACACATGTTTTGGTCACATGTGCGTCACATTTCTTAGATGTCCTTATTTTTTTACCTCTAATGTGGTTGGAGGCATCATTTCTATTCATGCTCCTTGATATGACATAGCGTTGTTTGTACCATTACGTCACCAATCACCAAGTTACGTTCTATTCTAATATTTCCACACCTAGATCCTTTATTCATATAATAACATCTACTTTATCTAAATCATTTCTGTTATATCCATCAAACAATCACACATCCAATTTAGATATTCTATACATAATCATATCTCACATATATTTTTCAACTTAACATCACATATTATATATTAGAATATTCAACCATTGCATATAAATGCACCATCATCATCGAATATAAAATAAAAACATATAATCATCATCATCATCATCACCACATATCCACATCACATCATCATGAATCAAATAATGAACATCATACACATGTTAGAATACAACAAACCAAAAATCATATATATATCGTCAAAATTTAGTGTATCGAAGTACATCATTGACCTCTAAGGTTCCACTTTCAAAGCATAGATGCCATCAAAACTAGTAAAGTTAACATCAGAAAGCCTAAAATCTTTCCCCTCTAAGGTAAGTTCCTCTTTTTCTCTCTCGGCCTTGTCATCATCGACCTAGCCTCCCCTCCTTCATTTTATGTTGTTTTGTTAGAGAAACATCTCTATTTTCAAATTCCACCTTTACGGCTATATTTATTTCCCCTTGGGGCATTCTATATCCTCAATTTTTGTATGTTTCCTTTTTGGCCATTATTGTGTCCTTTACCAGGGCACCATTATTTCCATTCGCATCCTTCATGGATGCATACCTTCCATCGATTCCTCATGTTTAAAGTATTTCATATTATTTTCACATTTTGTTATGCATAATTTGTGTGTGCCTATGACCCGTTGGTCCCCACGGCTTCCATCCATATTGAGTAGTTTACCATTGGATTCTCTCCATTTCGCTATGATTTTAACCTACTCATAGGACCGTAGGACATTTCCATCATCTCCCTAAAGATTTTGACCTTTATTTCTGCCGCTATGATCCCTAAGATCACCTCCATATTTTTAATCTTTTATGTTTAAATTCTTCTTGTTTGGGGCATCTTGCCTTACCTTATCATTTTCACCCTTCTTCTTTTCCCACCCACCCTTCTCCATTTATCTTTTTCAAACTTGCGATCAATTCCCCATTTTATCATTGATCCTTAGTTTAAGGGGAGCACCTCATCAAGAATCATCCATCATCAATACTCTTGTCAATCCCTTCTTTGTTTTTTCTCATGGATTTCCCAACGTAAACTAGTCTACAAAAAGGGCAAATGTAAGCACCAAAATTTGGTATCACTATTATTATTTTAAATATGTGTTCACTTCTTTTACCATGATCACCTATTTAGAACCCCTTTCTTAATTAATGCATGTTCATGTCAACATTCAAATCTATTATCCTATCCATTTTTAATTTATTATTAATCCTCATCATTTATCCCCTAATCGTCATCTCATTATCTAATTAATCCTAATTATTCCTAAGTTCCCTTCTCTAGGTTATTTATCACCCCTAAAATCCTTAGTTCCTCATCCCTAAGATTTTTCTAGATTTTATTTAATCCATTCTTATCTCCCACCTACCCATATCACTTCCCTATGAAACCCTAACCCACCTAAATTCTTTAAAGCACTTATCTCAATCCATAAAATCCCCATCTCTTGAATAAATCATCCTTCTACCACCCAAATGGATGGTTCCCCATAGTTGGTGGTGACCCACCTGGGTTGCCATTGACCTATAAGGCCACATTTACCTCTCCTCCCAAAGGGAGGCATAATCAAAATTCTCTTGTGTTTTTGTAATCCTATCTTTGAGCTTGACCATCTCTGTAGCTGCTCTTTACTGAGTCTTACGAGGTTCATTTTTATCTTTGTTTGCTTCATTTGTAGAGACCTTAGTGAGATCATCTACACCTTGTGTTGATTTATTCTCTTATTACATCATTATCATTATTGTTATTTGTTGCTAACATCATGAAGGTTTTTCTGCCATTAGATATAGATCCGATCCTTCCTCTTATCTCGGTTTATGCATAGGTTGTTCATTCAATCCATCCATTCTCGGTCATACCTAGTTCATCCTAGGTCACCATTGACCCTATCTACTCATTGTCAACCCATACCTGCTATATCACCCATTCTTTCATTCAAATCCACTACTATCTTGTTCTATTTATTTCTGGTATCATATCCATTTAGATCTATTATTCTTCCATTCTTTCATTCCAAATCCACTTTTTGTATCTATAGTCACCTCAAACTCCACTAGTCTTTGTCAACATGATATTTATTTCCATCATGTCACCTTGGACATCCATTTTTTTACATCTTTCTATTTCTCTTGTTTTAGTATTTGTTGCAGTTTGATATAAAACATCACATAGATTCATTCTTTCATATCTACGCATAGAACGCTTGGACCCACATTTAATCTGATGTGCTTATCTATATTCTTAGTCGCCATCAACCTACCATATGTAATCTAGGTCGTTATCTACCATGTCATGTAAAATTTACTCTATATTAATTTATATCAGATCTACACTTTTCATCCATTTCTGCAATTTCTAGATTTTTTTCGCTTTAGTTTATACATGTTAATCGATCCTTTATCATTGATTTTATCATCTTTTTTAGAATACGAAGTTTGACATCCACATAAGGAAGTTAATGCTTCTTTGAATAGACTTTGTAAAGAAACCCTATCATATACCATCTAATTCATTTTCCTTTTAGTTATCTTTGTTGTGTAGGTTCATCAAATTTGCAATGAGGAAATCTACTTTGCACCCATCCTTTCATCACTATCTTCTTCCAAGGTACCTTAAACCCTTGCATAGTTTAAGTTTTCTATTTTTTTAGTATCTACTTCACTAATATGGATAGGAAATAGAAAACTTGGTCAACAATAACCTTTTTTGAAATTTATTTGAACACTAAATCAATAATGAGCACCAACCCAGGTTTAATGAATCATCAACCCCACAAGGAGCACTAATCCCTAGTTTATCAAAACATCAACCCTACATAGAAGCACAACCCCAACATTAATCAACACCAAAAAAATCCATCCGAGATTTTTTCCATCTCTAATTTTTTTCGCAACAACTGATGATGACTCAATAAAGAAAAATATTGTATCTATATCTCTCAAAAACCTCTCTAGCCTTCATGCATGATGCTTCTTCTTTAAGCCAATTTCTAAATTTGACCTAACTCACCCATACTTTTTATCTTTCTCTAGAATATCATCACAACACATTTTCACTCTCTTCATATCACAAATACCCTCTTCACCTCCACATCAAACAACCCCCTCTAGCTCACAATTTTTCTTCACATGAACAACTCACTCAAATGAGCCTTCTAACTCACCTTTATACAAGTCTATTTAACTTAAAAACCTAGGTCAGCCATTATAGAAAATAATACATCCCCTCATCATATACGTTCATCATAAGAACATCACTCATAGGACCATATAGATTTCCAACATCACCTAGAGCATTTTAGACCACCATTAGGACTCACGAAGCTCTAAAACACCAAAATAAACAACTCCGCATAAAGGGAATGTTCTATAGAAAAATAAATTCACCAAAGAATGGGAAACACTTAAGCATGTTTTATAATCCTTCAAAATCTCATGTAACCATGAAAAAACTCAAAATCATCATCTTACCTCGTGAAGCCACTTGAAATTATGCACAACCATGTACCCTCAATACTAGCCTTTAGTAAGCATGCCATGACATCCTCAAATATAAAAAAACATAAGTGTGATATACCAATTGAATTATCATGACCTCAAGGTCATAAAAATCTCAAACTATGCCACAAATTTAACTATAGTACATCTAAAACAACTCTATAACAATACTACTCAAAACTACCTAAAAATATTCATGTAAAATAGGAACACTTCACATCATAAGAGCTCAACCATGATCTCAAAACATAATGAATATGAATAAAAACTACCATATTTCTATAAATACTAAATTATTCGTTATGTCTAATGGATAATTTTGGCACAATTTGAAAATATTCAAAAACTTACATTTTTAAATGGGGCCCACATACTATAAAGAAACTCTAAATTACACCAGCACAATTATGGAGGAGTTATCAAAAACATCTAACCATCACATTTGAGAAAAAAATATTTATGGGCCAGCTACAACTTTTTTTTCTCAATTCGATGCTTAGCTACGCTTTTAAGGGGTTGAAAATTAGTTTACCTTCTTATCAATTGTTCATAAATACATGAAAATAAAAGGACCACATTACACTTGGAACATATTCATAATATACCTTTTTAACTATCCCCTAGAGCTTTCATCCCCATAAAAACACACACTCTCCAAAAATAATCGAAAGAAAAACATTAGTTTTGGTTTCTCACCTTCAAAACTCGGTTTTAGTAAAAATGGCATAACTTTCAAATTATTCAACATTAGGTACTGAAATTTTTACCAAATCATCACATTATTATCTTGTAAAATTGAAAAGGAAATTTTTAGGTAACCATACCAAAATTTCCATTTTAGTTCCCCGTTGAGGTCCCTAAACGCTCGAATGGCATAAAATCCCTTTCTGGATAATCTGGTTTTAGAACTTGGTCATTTTCAACCTTTTTGGGTTGTGCGCAGTTTTCATTCATGTTATATTAACAAAAATTGTGCCCCTCTATTCCTTTGGCACATTCTAGGGAGTGTCAACATCCCAAATGTTGCGCCTCTCAAAGGTGTGCCAAGGCGCTAAAAACGTAGTGTCGACACTCTCAAAGCTACGCCATGGCATAAATCCCTTCGTGTCGACATCCACTTAAGTGTGCCATAGAAAAATTTGGTGGCACATTTATTGCACCTTTTACTATATATAGGCACATCCGACCTATCATTTTCACAATTGAAAAAACGTGAAAATTTATTCCCGTGTGCTCGGTCGTTCTTATCAGCCCCGTGTTTCCATTTATCGCGTTAGTGGACCCCACATCGTCTCCTTTATCGTTATATATTCCGGTAAGTGGTTCATGCCATCCTCGTTATTGTTTTTGAGTTCTTTATGGTTTCTATGTCAAAGCTAGGTGATTAGGGTTAGGTGATGAAGGAAATGAATCTAGAAGAAAGGGATAGCCCCATTTGTAAACCCATGCAACTCAAACTCATTTGTCCCTTATTCCTCTATTTTCCTAGGTTTTCCCTCCTAGGCATCAAAATCTAAACCAAAGAGTGAAAATCATAATTTTTACAAACAACCCACTGTTTTTCCTTCGGTGCAAGCTTCATTCTTGTTACATAAAAAAATTCGCGCCACAAAGCACTATCCTTACAGAAAAGATAAGCCTTTCCCACACCTTATAAACATTGCAAAATTCCCAAGGCACAAGCGATGGTGCCAAAACAACTATAACAACACTGCATGTCGTGTAAACCCTTTCAGCATCATGTCAACCATGTGCCCTTGGCACAATTGACCTATGTGTTGCACCTTTTGCAAATGTGCTTGGTGCACCTCACCCTCATGCAACATCTACCACATCTACACCAATGGTGCACCCTGAGACCCTGTTACACCAAATAAATTTGCGCCCAGTTAAAGCACTTCATATGGCGCAAGCACATATTACTTGACACCAACATCTGAATGTTGTGTGTAGCCTTTCCATGCCCCGTGCCCCTTTTGGTGTTGTTTTCTCCCATGCAACACTTTCCCAAAGTGCGCCTTTCTTTTCAAAACCCCACTGTAGCTGTAGTAAAGCTGCGCCTTGCGCCCAGAAGCTCATAAATTGCTAACTTTTCATTCTATAAGCTTTTATGGATGACTTAATGGCTAACATGGATCTTCTACGATGGACTTCCCTGATTCTTCTTGCAGATCAATAGCTAAAATCAGATCCACACATGTCTTCATTGAGTAAGAATCCAACTAAGTCCAAGGGTAAAGCCAAGCTAATAGAGCAAGAAATGAAATATAAATACCAAAGGGTCAAGATTCCCGACTCACTTACAGTGTGATCTTAATATCGTAGATTCAGAACTCAGGCACATTGACATGGAGGACTTATGGGCCGGAACCAAGAAGGTTACAGGTAACCCATGAATGGATAAATTGGTTGGCAGTGGTTTGCACTTTACTTTGCAGGGCTCCCAGTGAGCACAATCAACAATGAGTTTATGATGTTGGTGGGTTGTTGCATACATAAGGACACAAGATGTGTCGAAAATGAGAAGAGTGAGGTGATAATCAACCTCACGGTCCAAAATTTTGAGATCATGTTGTGTATCCCTCAACACCAACATTTTGTAGCAATGAGCCAGGAAGACTGCTTGAAGAAATGGATTGAAAATGAAGACAAATGCATGCGAGTTAATGAATGAGGTATACCTCAAGAATAAGAAGGTGACAATGAAGTGGCCATTCATCGTAGTGACTTTTCGTGAGGAGCCGAGTGACACAATCACCTTTCTAAGCAGGGTGTTTGGGATACTTGATACCCATTACTTTCATAAGTGGATGCTCGGTATTTGAAAACCATGAATAAAAATGTTCTCGATCAACGTTTTGACTAGGGAGAGATTATCAGCAACACAATCTCGGAGTAGCTTCAACAACTTTCAAAAACTGTGAGGTTCTATATGAACTCCTATGTAGTATATGTTGCTGCCTCAGAGAGGGACTACCCAACATTGAATCGGTATGGGGTATGGCCCCAAGTCAAAATATACAAGTATTATCTAGAGTTAAGACTAGAGAATAGTATAGCCCAATTCAGTAAAATCAATGATGTCTTCTTCTATGGCATCATCTACCTCTTGAGGCCCAACATGACTCACGGTTGAATGACCAAAAGCGTGGTCACCACCACAGAGAAGTGGGGAGAATTATTCACGCAATTCCCCACTTTCACCTATCTTAGAGCTACTAACTTCTTGGGAGAGCCCACCAAATTGCCAAGGTATGTGGGACCCAAACTGATCCTATTGGAGCTATCTAGACAGCTCATCACATACCATGAGAAGTGTTTGAAAAGGAAGAAGGGTGGAACTCCATTCCCCCTCATAGTGGGTAGGTACACCTGCACTTCACAGAGAAAAGCCTGGGAGATGTTTACAGAGCTTTAATTGCTCAATTTGAAACATAATTTTCTAGCGAGGCTGACCTTTGATCCTCGTGATTTCCTTCCAAGGGAAAAGATTGAT
Organism: Taxus wallichiana var. yunnanensis; assembly: GCA_018340775.1. NCBI lineage: Eukaryota > Viridiplantae > Streptophyta > Pinopsida > Cupressales > Taxaceae > Taxus > Taxus wallichiana. The sequence continues at coordinate 431,888,145 of CM031241.1, read as the reverse complement.
CCAATTCACATCCCTTAGATCGAAGATATCTACATTGATCTATATCACGAAGTTGAGCTCAGACAAAGGATCACTCCCGACTGGCCCTGGCAGAGATCATTCAATACAGTGTGGCTATCATCCCAAAGGATTTCCAAGAAACTAATCAAGAATTTGATCAGGTTTATCTAGACATAGATGGGGACAATTGACCATTTTCTGAAATTGATAGAAACAAGGCCCCTCGGACTATAGAGGAAAATGTTAAGGGCACTCTACAACGCACTAAGCATTGGTGCAAGAAAAAATGGTATCATCTACCTTGGGATAGAATTTACCATGTCTCCCCCGGGAATGCACCCACAAGGCCGAAACACTTGCCTAAAGTTAAAGGAAAATATATAGAAGGAGAGGCAAGCCTTTGCTCGTAAAGAAGTCCCCGAGAGCTCCCCTTCCACCATCGAGGAACAAGTTGTGGACTTAGTGTCCCCAAGAAGAGAAGAAGCAACCAAAGGTGCTCCAACGAAACATCTACTCAAGATGTTATCGCATCTATAACTGGCGAGGTCTCGGCCTCTCTCTCTCCCACTCCTCCTTCCCCTCCTCATGTCACTCATCCGATTGCTCCTTTGGTTGTGTCTTCTCCCCATCTTCTACCATTCCCCTCCCTCTTCCTCCATCTTCTCTTCCCTTGCGGATCTATCCCCCAGCATTTCTTCCCTCATCTCACAAATCTCTTCACCCCGTGGTTCCCTCTCTTGCAGTGACTCCTAACCCCAGTAAGCATTGGATTTTGGCTTCTTTCTCAATGCCGCCACCAAGTGTCTCGACACATTTCCTGTGTCCACTGCAGTTTCTCCTTCTTCCACCCCCATTTCCTCCTCTTCCTCTGGTCCCACTCCCCTAAGTCCAAAATGGATCTCCGAACACCTGAGCCAACACAAGAGGAAAGTCCCTATTGCACCTATGGACTTCTCTCGTTATTCTAACTAAAGGGCCTAAGAAGCAAAAGGATATAACCCGCTTCTCTCAAAGCACTTCAGGTGAAAGGGTTATGGAGATCACATACCTTGATCTCACAAAGAAGAAAGAAGATCTGTCTCCTACAGATTTTACAGTGACTCGGTCACAATGGGAACATCATCAGAGAGCCTCGCACAGGAGAGGCCTTATTCGCAGTGGATGCCCTTTGCAAGAAGCTTCAAGAAGCAAAGGAAGAGAAGAGAATATTAAAATAACAAAACAAGCATATTCTCCAAGCCCTGCAAAATATGGGCAATGCCCCTCCTTTAACTATCGCTGACCCTCCCAAATTTCTTAGTCATGAGAAGATAATTGAGTACGCTAAGATGGACGAGCAAGGTATAATAGTTTCCACCTGGATAGAGCAGATCCTCAAAGATAGTGAGGAAGCGATTACAAAGTTCACAGAGCTCTATCAAAATATAGATCAAGAGAACAAGGAACTCCTAGGCAATAGCAGGGCCTATCTCCAAAGAGTTGGACCATGCCAGGTTACAACACGAGATGTTCCAAAAGATGCTCGACTACCCAGTCGATGACTTGTTGAAATTTGGTGTCTTTGATCACCCGTGAGCACCCAACAAAGTCCTTGCTGCTTTAGACTATCAAGTTGACCAAATGGAGTTTGTCTTGGAAAAGATAGAAAAATCAAGGATGAAGCCCTTGACGCCATGCATCAAATGGAGCAGATCATCTTAATAATGTCTCTAGGGTTTCTCGCATGCAGCATACACCTTGAGGAAGGCATATGATACTATTCAACTTTTCAAGGGAATTGCGTCATAGGCTTTAGCGTCAGAAGCCACTTTTGATGAAGAATCTATCAACAACCTTTTGGCCTACCACGACTTCATTGGATACCTGATGGAGGCAGGCAACGAATACTTCAAACTCCCAGAAAGACTCAGAGATGAATGAGAAACTTGCAAAGTCATCGGAGATCACACCAAGGGTCCCGCTCAGGATCAACTTCAGGCAATGGTCAGCAAGTTCATGGAGTATCGAGCTTAGTTTCACATTACCTCTCCTGAGTAGAAGTAAGACACTCCTTTCAAGCCAAGGGATGACGATGAATAGGCTCCTTCCTCCTAGGATAAATCCCATTTTTGTGAAATTATTTAAAAGTATGTTGGCACAAATGATGACATCATCCATGTTGCACCATGAGATGTTGTCATCCACAAAATTGCCCCAAAGTCAACATTTGACTTTTAAATATTTTGTAAATAGTGGTTGGCTCCTTTTTGTCTTCTTTCTCCTTCTCCTTCTATAAATACTTGGATACTTGTAGTATTCAGTGTGAGCAAATTTGTATGAAAAATAGAAGTGAGGAGAGAAAGACTTTGAGCTTTCTTGTAATAGAACAAATATTAATACAAGAATTGAGACTTTGTGCTAAATTCCTGTGTTATGTGTTAGATCTTTCTTAAGTTAGATCTGAATGCTTATTCTATTAGATTCACCTGTACTCTTATCATTTGTTTATCAGTATTGCTTTGTTTATTTATGTGAGTAAGTGTGGCTTTGTTTACTACCAGCCCAAAACATAAACCCTCTTACCTTTCTACTTTGGAATTCATTTATTTTCTCCCTTCAGATCCATCTTTCTTCTATTCCTTCCTTCGTTCCTTTCTGTTCTTTGTCGAAACTAACTCTACTAGGATGAGATCCCAAACCCCTGAAGGTAGAATACTGTAAGACTTGCACAGATTCCTGCTAGTAGAATATCAATAAACCAGTTTCACTTTGTTGTCTCAAAGAGGGGCTATGCCCTGCACACTATTGGCCTATCTATCCATAGATCTTCCCACCCACATATTTTCAGACCAACACACATCAACTTGAAAATACATCTCCAATGCTCACCTTTTCCCAAATATGTTCATAAGTACTAACTCCACCACACCATGTCATGCTTTCTTAACGATTAGTTCCGTAAACAAGCCTAAGAATCAATTATAACACCTAAACAAACACTAAAAGACATTTTGAGTGTCAAAACACCTCATAATCATTCCTCCCATGCATATACAACTACAAAAATCTTCACTTCACCATGACCTACCTAAATTTTCTTACTAGGCCTCTACAACAAACACCTTAAACATGTCTATTTCACTAAATTTTACCACCTCATCACCTTGGCTATGTTTCATACCTAAAATGACCTTCAACACAATCCATGAAATGATTTTAGTATCACCAAAATAGTTAATCACATGTACAAGCCCTTAAAATAAATCAAGACACCATGAACCATCACTAGTATTATGTTGTTGAGTTTGTTTTCATGTGTTAAAGTGTTAAAGACTGTACACTAAAAGTATTGTAAAATCTCCAGATTTTTATTACCGGGGTTTGGGCCAGGATGGGCTCTAAGTGGCGATGCATGGGTAGAATCCCCACTAGTATGGGTTTGGGGGCATAACACAAGTAAATATTTCTTGGCCTTAAAAAAATTTCTCGATACCTCGAGAAACAAGCTCTTCTTGTGTGGGTGGTATTTTTACCAATTGGTTTTGGGGTATTTTTCACCATGTTTTGGTACCCATGGTATTGTAAAACTACTTAAGTATTTTCCTATTGATGTGTTTATGGGAATATAGTAGGGAGATAATAAAATTGTAGATGTGTGAGATCAAGTGTGAATTCGGGATAGTTTATTGAGCATAGATCCAAACAGATCTTGGTATTGTATTGAGAGAAAAAGGTGTCTTATAACAAAATATGAGCAAGTGATTCTTGCTGGACATATCCCAAATTTGGTGAACCATGTTAAATATTGTTCTAGTTTTATATGATTTTATTTTTCTACACTTTTATTTCAGATATGTGATATTTTTTTGCATATTAGTTTCTATAATTGTGATTTTGTGTGGGATTTCTCTGCATATTTTATCCCTTATTCCCTAACAATTGGTATCGATCTTGGATTGGTTTTCTAAAGTGTTGAATCATAGGGAATTTTTTAGCTTGAGTGGGAACTATGAAATCTAATGGAATATCAAAGCTTGATAAATTCAACGAAAATAATTTTATTCTTTATAAGATGTAGAAGGAAGATTACCTTTACAATAAGGATATTTATATTCATTTGTCCGAAAAAGGGAACAAACCCTCGAGCATGTCAGATGTGGATTGGGATTTGCTAGATAGGAAGGAACTTGGGACAATCTAGCTATGTCTTGCATCTTTGGTATTATTTAACGTTTTAAAGGAAAATACTAAAAAGAACTAATGGAAGCCTTAGGTAAGTGATATGAAAAAACCTCTTCCTCTAAAAATATATTTTTAATGAAAAATCTAATTAATATGAATATGTTTAAGAATGGTTCAATAGAAGAACATTTGAATGAATTTAATACAAGTTTGAATATGATAGCTTTAGTTATAATGGATTTTGAGGAAGAAGTCAGGGATTTATTAATTTTGTACTTCATACCTAAGAGTTGGAATAGCCTAGTAATGGTGGTAAGAAAGTCGGAGTTCTAGATAACTCAAAGTTGAAGTTTTAGGATGATGTAGTGGTGATTCTAAGTGAGGAAATGTGAAGAAAAATCTCTGGTGAATCTTCTAATTAAGGGAATGCTTTGAGGATGGAAACCAGAAAGAGAAAAAGGAATAGACTAACCCATGGAAAATCAAAAGATTGGGAAAGGTCAAAATCCAAAATAAAGATGGTATGCTAGAACTGTTGAAATCCCGGACATGTAAAGAGGGATTGTTGGAATCTTCAGAAAAGAAGAAACAATAGGAAGAAAACAAAGAGGTGAATGTGGCAACATGTAATGTATGCTAAGATTATTTGATTCTTTCTTTGGATAATATTGTTGAATATTTGGTTTTGTACTCGGGGGCTTCTTTCCATGCTACTCCACATAGGCATCATTTTTTTATATTATGTTCAAGGGGATTTTGGGCATGTTTATCTTTGTGATGATGAGCCTTGTAGCATAGTTGGAAAAGTTTTTTTAGTTAAGACATAAAATTGGAATATATGGCTATTGAAGGATGTCATACATGAGCCCACATTAAGATGAAACTTGGTATCGGTGGGGAAGTTAGGAAATGATGGCTGTAGTGTGAAATTTATAGTAGACTCTTTGAAGGTTACCAAGGGTGCTCTGTGGTGGAAAAATATAAGAATGTTGGAACCTTGTATTTAACCACTGGTAGCACTAATGCCTATAATATTGTGACTTTAGAAGAATATTCAAAATTTTGGCACTATAGGCTCACATATGAGCCATAAGGGTAGGCAGATCGTAAATGAAAATTTCCCCATATTTACATAAACTTTTTTATTTTTGTGAGCACTTTGTAGATGGGAAACAAAAATGGGTAATGTAGCTCAAGTTTGGACCTATGAAGAAAGAGGGTATGTTGGATCTAGTACATTCTAATGTGTGGGGCTAGCTCAAGTATCATCTCTCGGGTTTCAAATTATTATCTCACTTTTATTGATGGTATAACAAAGAAAGTATGGGTATATTGTATTAGAAATAAATCTGATGTATGTGACACTTTTGGTAAATGGAAAGCCTCATTAGAGAATGAAATAGGTCTTAAGGTAAAATGTCTCATGTCAAATAATGGAGGGGAGTATTGTAGCAATGAGTTTGATGATTGTTTTTCTAAGAATGGAAAACACAGGGAAAAATATGGTTCCAGAACTCCACAACAAAATGGGGTGTCAAAAAGGATGAACAAGTAATGGAATGAGCTAGGAATATGAGATTACATGTGGGAGTTCATCTTTCTTATTGGGAATAAGAGATGAGCACAAATGTGTACATGATAAATAGAGGACCCTAAAGTGACTTATATGGAGGCATACTTGTGGAGGATTTGTCTGCAGTAAGAAGGTTCATTATTAATTTCTTAGAGTCTCAGGATTTGATTTGTTTTTCCATATTGACAAGGATGATATGACTAAGGTAGAGGCTAAATCAGAAAAATGCACTTTCATTGGTTTTCATGGTGATGAATTTTGATATAAATGTTGGAATTTTAAGGAAAATGAAAATAATTCAATATAGGGATGTGGTATTTAATGAGAAATTCATGTATAAGAAAAAATTGTAGGAAAAAGGGAATAATCCAAGAAATAATATGTAGTGTTAGAGGATCTTCCGAATGGGAAATTGACATGTGAATCAATTCAAGAAAATGCTCAACAGAACCCCAAACTTCTATATTGAGGATGTATTATAGGGTAAGAAGAGCACCCGAATTTTTTTCACCTTCTCTTATTTATTTATTACTCACTGATATTAGAAATCCAAAGAGCTTTGATGAAGTAATGCAAGTAGATGCCAAGAAGAAGTGGGAGAAAGCCATGGATGAGGAACATTAGTCACTTATGAAGAACTATACTTAAGATTTAGTGAAGCTTATTGAATGCAAAATAACATTACAAAACAAGTGGGTGTACAGTGCAAGTAGATCAAACAGAAAATCATGAAAATGGCTAAGTCCTAGTCCTAGGAGCAGTCGGGACATTTGGGACATCTAGGCGCGGATCGGCCGAAAAGCCTCCAGGCGGCCCGTGAAGCAAAGGGACATCTGGGCCACAGGTACGCACGGGACGCGAAATGCCCGAATCGGCCGAAAGAAGGAAAAATTTGCCCAAGTCTTCATCCGGACAAACGGACACAAGTACGCTGGTACACGAACCGCCGGATCGGCCGAAATGAGAACAAACAACCGAAAGCAAAAGGACATCCGGGCCGGCAGTACGCGAATCGCCGGATCGGCGAACTGAAGAATTTGTCCCACGAAGCACTGGGACATTTGGGACAAATGGACGCGAACCGGCCGGTTCGGCCGAAACAGAGAAAGTTCATACTGGGACATCTGGGCCGCAGGGACGCGAGGGACGCGGATAGCCGAAAAAGCCGAGAGCCAATCAGATTGCGCCACGTGTCATCGGCAAATGAGGGACGAGGAAGCCCATTTCGGGTGGATCGAGGTTTTTGTCCCAAACAGTTTGGGACATCCGGGACATAAAGACGCGAAGGGCGCGAAAAGCCGCAAACCCGAGACCAATCAAATCACGACACGTGTCACAAGGGAGATAGTCCAAAAGTCAAAGGGCGAGGTTTCGAGCACTGACCCGAACCAATGAAATAGCGCCACGTGTCCAAGTTTAAGGGGCCCACAAGGAAATTTCAAAAGGAAAGCCCGTGAAAGGCAGAGGAGAGAGAATTTCTCATCCAATCAGCACGTGCCACGTGTCATCCAGGTGGCAGAGCGCGGGAAAGATTTCAAAACACGTTTTGGCCCGTTTTTGCCCTAAATCTTCAGATCGCCATAACTTTCGATCCAGAGCTCGGATTGGCACGTTCTTTATATCAATGGAAAGCTGGTAAAATTCTCTACACGATTCCGGGGTCAATCTTGCATTTTGGTTCAGTTTGGAGAGAGAAAATCAAGAAACACCTCTGGCATGAAATAACAAGCAGAAGTAATGCTTCAACAAACAACTTTAATGCAGCAGACAGTTCGCCGCTTCTGTTAGACAGCCCGCCGTTTTGCCAGGATCCGCCGCTTCTGCCATAATGAGATGAATGGAATGCAACCTGGAGGTGGTTGGGGTAGATTTGGCTTTCCTCTCTCTCTTCCCTCTCTCATTCTTTCTATATATCAGAAAGAGGAGCTTCTTTTCAAGGTCGAACATTTTTCTGCTTTTGCCTCTCCCTCTTCTCCTCAGCAATTTGTGGAGTTCGAACCTCTCATTTGAACTCGTAATACTATTCTCCTCATGGCATTCTCAGTGTATTGTATCAATCTTTGGAGCAAGTAATGCATGTCTCGTGGATGATTCTCACCCTCTCTCTGTGTTCATTTTTACATCCTCCCGGTCTTTCACTACAGTTTTGTCATCTCAGGCATGATCTTATATCACATTCAAATGGTCTCGTGTTCACCGGAAAAATAGGTGTTCTTCATTCCTGCATCACCTCTATTAGCTTAGATTTATTTTATGCATCTTCTTACCTTGTCTCCTCGCAGATTAGATTAGGTTTTGAGAAAACCCTCTCGCATATTTCATGTGCATCCGAACAGAGGAATAGGAACCAAATTTCTCTCGAGAATCCTTTCTCATTTTTCAAGTCCCACACTTGGAGAAAGGATTCAATGTTATGCAATCACACCGATGCCAAAGTGATCAACCTAGAAACCTGATCTGCATCCAGGGGTGCTGTGATTTTGCATCAACAGCTTTGGCACGCCTTGGGGACCTAGAGGTCTCATTTTTATTGCAGAAGAAAGTTGATATGCATCTCGCTGCAATTTTCTTGCTTGAAAAGAGCTATTATTCGCATATCCGCGACTCCAAGAGGAAGATCAACTCGGTTTCAAGCAAAGACAGCCCGAAAGCTTATGAGAAGAATCACAAGGTCAAGAGTCGGAGAAGAAGAAGTGTTGTTTGAATACCTGCAATTATCTCCGAGAAGAAGGCAAAGAGGAAGAAGGATTCAAAGGTCTCCATCTCCACCAAACAGAACTCTCTCAACTCCTCCACCTGCTCGGCCTTTCATTCAAGATTCAAGAGTCCTTCGACCAATCGTAATGGCGCAACCACTAAATCCCTTTGTCAATTTCACCGGCAAAGCACCCACTTGCCCTCAATGCACGTAATCCAGCCCCAATTGCAGATCAAGAACATTCCATTTTTCACTCGAGAAAATCATACCACTCCCTGGTGATCATGTAAAAGACATTGCTAACGCCTGTGTAATCCATGAGATAAATGAAATGGATGTAGTCAAAATTGCCGGCATCTTCATTCAAGGGGAAAGATCAGCATTGCAATGGTTTAGGAGCCTTGAGTCGCTCTATCACAAACCGAATCAGCTGTGTATTGCACTTCATGAGCAAGTTTGAGAAAAGGGAGACAATTTGTCTCTACTAGAACAATTAACAACTATCAAGAGAGCTCCCAACGAGCAAATGACGATTTCAACTTCAGATTTCAAAGGTCTTGGGATAGATTCCAAAGGGCAAAGCAAAGCCAACAGCAGAAGGTGCTTTTCTATACTATCTTAAAGCTTTGAATTCTGATATTTCTATGTTAATTCAATCTATGGGAGGCACAACCTTACCTGCTGCTTATAACATTGCCATTAGAGCCGAAAACTGTCTTATCCAAGCTGGTAAATTGGCTCCTAGGCCTCCAATGCCATTATATCCAAGTTTAGAGAGCCCAAGTGCTAGTCAAGCACCTGTCTTAGCTCCTATTCCCACTCCTAGAAATCAGAGTTCAAATGAAGCTTCCACTTCATCTCCAAGTGCCCCAAATGAGCTTCAAGAGGTCATGAAGCAATTGCAAAATCTAGGCAATGAGCTGGTCACTCTCAAAAGACAAAGCAAGCTCAAGGTTTTAGACCTTCGTATCAGCCTCAAGCTCAACCTAATAGGCAGCCATATCAGCCTCAAAGGCCACCTAATCCAGCTGCAAATATGAATCAAACAAGGCCTCCTGCCAATAGACCATTCCAGCCCTATAATCCAAATGCCATATCTGCCTCTAGGGCATTAGTACCAAAGACAAAACAACATTGCCTAGGAGTATGATTGGTGTTTTCCATGTAATGAGCCTCATAATCAATCCATGTGCTTCAATGGTGCTTTGACTCAAGCTTTAATGGTAACAACTACTGGTGTGGAGGGTGAGAACAGTCAAGAAAACAGCCAACAACAAGAAACATTCCAACAAAGCAATCAGCCCCAAATGACACCACATTGGTAAATTGGCAAGCAGAGGATTTTTGTGGCATGAACTGTAGCTTTCTCAAGGTGTCAGCAGCAAAACACAAGGTCAAAAAGGAGAAATTTGGGTGAAGAACAACCATTAGCCCCACCAATCCACAACCTTCCACGGCTCCACAAATGATCGGCAAGCAAAGTCCCGCTTCAAATGCACAAGGACAGCCAAGAACAAATTCCCTAGGCCAACTCAAATGCCACTGCTGCTGCCCACATACAAGGAGTAAATGTGCAAACCAAGGGACAGAGAGATCCTTCATCACCATTCAAGATTATTGATCGATGAAGAAGACAAACGTCAATATATCTATGTGGGAATCCCTATCCATCCTGTGCCAAAGAGATCTCACCGCAAGCTGCCATGAAGGATCGGCCAACTTCAATCAGCAGATGCAAGACAAAGTGCTTACAAATGCTGCCCAATCTGAAGGAAATCATGGAGGACAACAAGGTAAGATGTCAAAACCCCTCCTTTCTATGTTTCATTAATCATCGAAATCAGCTAGTGCATAATTGCATGATTGATTCTCGAGCAAGTAGCTCAAGAATGCCCAAACAAATAGCCGATCACTAGGGCTTCAAAGATGAAATAACATCTAAAGGGAGTAGTGCAGCTGGATGGGACAGCAATAGCAATAGCTTGGAGTGATTAGAAATTTGAGTCTTACTCGCACGCATGTCCAAATGTTGTTGTTTTACAAGATGTGTCAACATAGACCTTCCACCACTCTTTTCGCCCTCTATGTTTGTCAAGGGACTTCACCGCCAAGATTGGGGATATTTGTCCGCTGATTGGTCACACATGCTATTCGTAACAAGATATGGAACTAAGGCCACAATCAGATCTGAACCTATTGCAAACTTCCATATTGAGCCCTACACTCCAAGTCGATTAATGTCAATTGCTCAAAGATTTGATCAAGAAGATCACCCTAGACCGATGAAGCCGACACTAAGGTCGGAAGTATCCCGATTTGACTCTTGATGAATGGGCAAACAAGGTGCATGCTTTTGATCCTTATCAAGGAATAGAAGAATCTGAGCTAGGAGTCTATTGTATACACGAAGAAAGTCAACCTATTCCTAAGATCACCAAGCCAAACCACAAGGATGACAATGAGGTATGGCAGCTATTTTTTTGATGATCAAGGAGTAGACAAGGTGCAGTGGAGGTGGAGCCGTGCTTGTTTCACCTCAAGGAGTAAAGTACTATTCAGCTTTTAGATTTCAATTTGCATGCTCCAATAACACTGCTGAATATGAAGCCTTGGTGCAAGGGATGCATTGGGCAATCAAGAAAAAAATAAAGAACTTGCAAGTCTTTGGGGACAAGAATTGATTGTAAATCAGGTCAAGGGACAAAGATGCGCCAAAAATGATCTACTCAAAGCTACAAGAATAGGGTGTGGGACCTCATGGAAGATTTTGAGGGTTTCGGCATTAAAGCCATTCCTAGGAAAGAGAATCAAGTCACCGACAAAGCTTGCAGCAGAGGGGCAGCCTTTGACATTGTAGAAAACATTCAACAAGACAAGGTACAACCAAACATCCACGTGATTGTCAGCCTTCAAAGCCGGATAACGATGTCACTGGGCAAGTATTTGAGAATGACCAGCAAATCATCCATTTCTTGCAAGAAGAAGCTTGAGTTCTCACTAAGAATCAAGAAAAGTTGGAACAACAATATGGTGACCAAGTGATACAAACGAGAACCGACAAGCTCGCCCAAGGGACTTATCACTTTGGAGTCCATTTTTAACCCCAATGATCAGTTTAGAAAGGAGAAAGCAAACATTCAGTTAAGAGAGAAGATTCGTATCCATATTGGTAGAAGAAAACAAGCCATCGCAAATTGGAAAGATGACAACCGAGCAAGAAAGGTGTGAGTTCATACAAATATGTCAAGAATTCCCGACGTGTTTGCTTGAGCTATGAAGACTTGAAAGGTTTCAATCCCAACTTAGCTCAAAGATACCATCGAATTGATCCAAATACTAAGCCTCGTCAGTGCAGTAAATGAGACCACCAATCCACACATGGAGCCTCTCATGAGGAAAGAATTGACAAGCTGATTGAGTCAAGAATCATATTCCCAATCAAGCATTCTAGTTGGGTCACAACTTAGTTCCAAATGTGAAGAAGAGTGGAGAGATCAGGCTGTGTGTTGACTTCAGAGATTTGAATAGAGCCTCTCTCAAGGACCATTATCCACTCCCTTCCATGGAGCAAATATTGCAGGTCGTAGCTGGTTCAGAAAGGTTTTCACTACTTGATGGTTACTCAGGCTTCAATCAGATTATGGTGAAGGAGGAAGACCAGTTCAAGACAACCTTCACAACCAAATGGGGCACATATGCTTACAAGAAGATGCCATTTGGACTGTCGAACGCCGAGCAACATTCCAGCTGAGCTATGGATATGGCATTCAAAGGCTTGATCAACAAGATAGTGCTGATATACCTAGATGATATTACTGTCTTCTCAAAGAATGCAGCAGACCATTTCTTTCACCTCAGGCAAGTGTTTCGTAGGTGTGTAGAAAGTTCGAGTGTCTTTGAATCCTAAGAAGTGCATCTTTCTTGCACATGAAGGGAAGCTCCTTGGCCATATTGTCTCCAAGGAAGGATTAGCAATTGATCCGTAGAGAGGGTCAAGCCATAAGAGCACTACCATTGCTAAGCCACAAGAAAGCCCTTCGTAGTTTCCCGGGAAGGATAAACTTTGTTCGAGGTTTGTCCTGATTTTGCAGCCCTTGTCAAAGCCCATCACCAAAATGTTAAGGAAAAGCATGGCTTTCAAGTGGACGGCAGAAGGCAAGGAGAGTTTTGAAGCAATCAAAGAAGCCATCTCCCAAGCACCCACTCTCATCAACCTGCACTTTTCCAAGGATTTCATCCTCTATGCATTTGGAGGTGATGACACTATTTCGCCATTCTCGTACAAAAACAAACAAAGATAATGATGAATAACATTGCCTTCTTCACCAGAGCCTAGATGACTCATGAAGTGAGGTACTCTTTATCAAAAGCATGTGCTTAGTGAATCGAAGCTTGAAGAAATTCAAGCATTTAGTCTCAAACAACAAGGTCCAAATAGTCTCACATGTCAAGGGTTAAGGACTTCCTCCTCAACAAGGATTTGAATGAGAAAAGGGCAGATGGATCACCCGTGTCATGGAGTATGACATTGAGATCAAGATCACCAAGCTGGTAAGAGGCAAAGGTTTGTGTGAGCAGCTCGCCTCCAAACAACCAGACAACCCAAGATGAAGAAGACGCTGTCCCGCTATTACAAGATGATCAAAAAGAAAATGATGATGTGTCCACTCCCGTTGACTCGTAATATGATACATTTCTACAGACGGCATGTGCCCTCCGTAAATGAGCAAAGCAAAAAGAAGGTACTTCAGATTACAAAGCAGCTTCCATATGTGCTTGTTGATGGTGTTTTGTTTAAAAGACATCAACGGTGTTCTGTTCTATTAAGATGCATCGGGACAGTCAAAGCCGAGAGGATCTTACACGAGTTCCATGACGGGAGGCAGGAGGCCATTTCACCCCACGAGTAATGCTCTCAAAATCATGAAAGCTAGTTACTATTGGCCTACCGTATTCAATGATCAAGTACTCATGGGTTAAGAAATGCAAGAAAATGTGCATTCTTCACAGGAAAGGAAGGTTAGCAAAGACTCGCCCTTCGTCCAATTTCAGTAGATCATCCATTCATGCAATGGGGATTGACTTCACTGAGTCATCAATCCCACCCGAGTCAAGGCCACAAGTGGATTCTTACAAATGATGCACTATTTCACCAAGTGGACCGCAAGAGCGCTCAAAGAGGCAAGTGAGTCTAACATACTAGACTTTTATGAAGAAATAAGAACTGTGTTCGGTGTGCCGGCCACCATCATATCAGATAATGCATTAGCATTCATAGGTTCAAAAATTACAGAATGGGCTGTCAAGAATGGAATCTATTTGAGCACCTCTTCAAATTATTACCCGCAGGGTAATGGACAGGCAGAGTCCACAAACAAGAATTTGCTAAAAATCATCAGAAGGACTCTGGATGAAAATCAAAGAACATGGCATACAAGGCTAAAATCAGCGTTATGGGCTGACAGAATAACACCAAAGAGGTCTACAGGTAATTCTCCCTACAAGTTGGTCTATGGGAAGGAGGCAGTATTGCCTATATCATTAGAATTGCCAGCCTTGGAGCTCATGAAGCAGCTTGAGTTATCCGAGTTCAACCAATGGAGGTCAAGCATGCACTTGATGGAATTAGAAGAAATCGAGAGACATGCAGCTTCGATTTATCAAAAGGATCAGCCTTAGTAAAAGATGGTTTGATAAGAGAGCAAGAGCAAGGACCTTCCAGAAGGGGACCTAGTTCTCAAATGGGATGCAGATCGGGCAAAACCAGAAGGCATTCCAAGTTTGATGCCATCCGAGTGGTCCCTACATGGTCACGGATGCAAAATAGTAATGCCTTCCAATTGTCTCGCATTGATGGAGAGGAACTTCCGATTCCTAAGCTAATCTAATCTATCTTAAACATCGCTACTAAAAAGAAAAGGTTTGCCCTCAGTAAATATTAGTTTAGATTTTTTTAATTCCTCTAAGTGCGTATGCACATTGTCCCGTGGTAGTTGGTTTCTATTTCCCTAAGTGCTTGGGCACAGTGTTTTGCTGCTCTCAAAGTGTTGTTTTCACAGCTCGAGTGTCACGGAGAAGAAGTCATAGATCGTGCCTGCTTTCGTGTTATTGCTTATAACTCCATGCCCAATGGATCGCTAAAAGGCCACCGATCTTCTACCTAAGCAGTGTGTGACCCCACCGAAGTCATCAAAATCATTGTCAAAATTTCACCCCCTGTGGTAAATTTCGATAACATGCATCGAGTTTTGCAGCCCTGTGCAAGTAGATCAAACAGAAAATCACGAAAAATGGCTAAGTCCTAGTCCTAGGAGCAGTCGGGACATTTGGGACATCTAGGCGCGGATCGGCCGAAAAGCCTCCAGGGCCCGTGAAGCAAAGGGACATCTGGGCCACAGTGCACGCGCGGACGCGAAATGCCCGAATCGGCCGAAAGAAGGAAAAATTTTCCCAAGTCTTCATCCGGACAAACGGACACAAGTACGCCGAAGTAGCGAACCGCCGGATCGGCCGAAATGAGAACAAATAAATCCTGAAGCAAAAGGGACATCTCGGGGCCGGCGCGCTGAATCGGCCGGATCGGGCGAACCGAAGAATTTGTCCCATGAAGCACTGGGACATTTGGGACAAATGGACGCGAACCGCCGGCGTTCGCCAAACAGAAAGTTCAGACTGGACATCTCGGCCGCAGGACGCGAGGGACGCTGATAGCCAAAAGCCGAGAGCCAATCGATTGCGCACGTGTCATCGGCAAATGAGGGACGAGGAAGCCCATTTCGGGCGGATCGGAGGTTTTTGTCCCAAACAGTTTGGGACATCCGGGACATAAAGACGAAGGGCGCGAAAAGCCGGCAAACCCGCGGACCAATCAAATCACGACACGTGTCACAAGGGAGATAGTCCAAAAGTCAAAGGGCGAGGTTTCGAGCACTGACCCGAACCAATGAAATAGCGCCACGTGTCCAAGTTTAAGGGGCCCACAAGGAAATTTCAAAAGGAAAGCCCGCGAAAGGCAGAGGAGAGAGAATTTCTCATCCAATCAGCACGTGCCACGTGTCATCCAGGTGGCAGAGCGCGGGAAAGATTTCAAAACACGTTTTGGCCTGTTTTTGCCCTAAATCTTCAGATCGCCATAACTTTCGATCCAGAGCTCGATTGCACGTTCTTTATATCAATGGAAAGCTGGTAAAATTCTCTACACGATTCCGGGGTCAATCTTGCATTTTGGTTCAGTTTGGAGAGAGAAAATCAAGAAACACCTCTGGCACGAAATAACAAGCAGAAGTAATGCTTCAACAAACAACTTTAATGCAGCAGATGCATCGCGCTTCTCGTTAGATGCCCCCGCCGCTTTTGCCAGGATCCGCCGCTTCTGCCATAATGAGATGAATGGAATGCAACCTGGAGGTGGTTGGGGTAGATTTGGCTTTCCTCTCTCTCTTTCCTCTCTCATTCTTTCTATATATTGTAAAGAGGAGCTTCTTTTCAAGGTCGAACATTTTTCTGTTTTGCCTCTCCCTTCTTCTCCTCAGGCGAATTTGTGGAGTTCGAACCTCTCATTTGAACTGTAATACTATTCTGCCTCATGGCATTCTGTAGTGTATTGTATCAATCTTTGGAGCAAGTAATGCATGTCTCGTGGATGATTCTCAACCCTCTCTCGTGTTCATTTTTTTTGCATCCTCCCGGTCTTTCACTACAGTTTTGTCATCTCAGTGCATGATCTTATATCACATTCAAATGGTCTCGTGTTCACCGGAAAATAGGTGTTCTTCATTCCTGCATCACCTCTATTAGCTTAGATTTATTTTATGCATCTTCTTACCTTGTCTCCTCGCGCATTAGATTAGGTTTTGAGAAAACCCTCTCGCATATTTCATGTGCATCCGAATGAGGAATAGGAACCAGCCTTCTCTGGAGAATCCTTTCTCATTTTTCAAGTCCCACACTTGAGAAAGGATTCAATGTTATGCAATCACACTGATGCCAAAGTGATCGAAGGTCTTGGAGAGGTTTAATATGAAGGATGCTTAACCAATTGAGACTCCTTTGGCAGGCCATTTCAAGTTATCAAAGGAGCTATGTCCAAAGATAGAGTAGGAGAGAAATCGGATGTCTAAGGTACATTAGTAATCGTGGTGGTTCATAGTTTGATGTATACATCGGTGTGCACTAGGCCTGATATTTCCCATGTAGTGGGAGTAGTGAGTAGATTTCTGAGTGATCCAAGTAAAGATTTTTGAGTGTGCACTAGGCCTATTGAAGAGCTGAACCATTTAAGAAATGGTAAATTGAATTTGAGGGTCCTATTTCCCCACCCATGCATAGAATCAAGCATGTTATATTATAAGTTGTACAAACTATATTACAAGGTGGGAAGAAGTTGATCTTGCAAAAGGATTACACAATAGTTACAATAGAAAGATTTGTATGGAAAAACATTATCAACAAGTGTGTACGTTTGTTGATCTTGACCAACTATAGGGAACTCATTTTCTTAATGAGACTATCAAAATTATAAGTTTTATACACTATCCTACAAGGTGGGAAGAAGGTAAGCCTACAAATGGAATACAAGGTAGTTACAAAGATAGCAAGATTTGTATGGAAAAACATTATCGTAGGTGTGTATGTCCGTTGGGATTGACCAACGATAGGGAACTGATTTTCTTAATGAGACTATTAGATTTTTTTGGCTGATTTTATGGTAATGCACCATAAGGCAACACCTTATCACCCACAGGCCAATGGTATTGTTGAGGGTTTCAATAAGATACTTGGACATACATTGACAAAGAGTTTTGACGTTGGAAGCAAAGATCGGGATGATAAAGTATCTACTATACTTTGGTCATACAAGAATACTTACAAAATATTGAAAAAGCCACACCCTTTCAGTTGGTGTTTGGTGTGGAGGTTGTGTTACCTGTGGAATTCATGTTTTCATCCCTATGTATTGCACACATAGGAGGATTGGATGATGAACAAGTTGTTAAAGAGTACATAGACAAACTAATGTATTTTTATTAGAGGTGCATTATTTCTTGGTGCATCTATAAGACAAAAATCATGACATGATAGACATATTCAAAATAAGGAATTTGAGGTTGGAAAGATGGTTCTTTTGTATGATTCAAAGTTTTTGTGCCACCCTAGGAAGTCTAAAGTTCATTGGATAGTACCCTTGTTTGTAACAAAAATATTTGAATTAGGCACTTTCCGATTATGGTGGGTGATGACACTTTATTGCCCATTTACTTGAATGGGAGTATGTTGAAGCCCCACTATAAAGAATTCTTCTTGGTGTCTACAACAAGATCCGAAAGAGGCCGAGTTCACTGCCTTTAAATTGTAAAAATTGAGGATATAAAGATGAGAAAAATTTTATGGGAGAGAATGTGGTTTGTCTAGAATACCAAAGAAATATTTGTAGAGTCTAAAACATGTGAAATGTTCAAATATTCAATGGAGATGGAAAATATTGAAGCAAATTGTTGTTTCCA
This sequence comes from Taxus wallichiana var. yunnanensis, assembly GCA_018340775.1. Taxonomy (NCBI): domain Eukaryota; kingdom Viridiplantae; phylum Streptophyta; class Pinopsida; order Cupressales; family Taxaceae; genus Taxus; species Taxus wallichiana. The sequence goes on along the minus strand of CM031241.1, from coordinate 431,870,210 downwards.
AACAAAGGATATAAGATCCTACAAAATTAGAGCCAAATTTTCTTCCTCTTTGAGTAGGAAGGGAGATTTCACAATCCCACTTAGCATATAGTGGAGGCATATATGAATGGTATAGAAGGCATGTGTTAGAACAATCAACTGAGAATAGATTTAGCTAGGTATTAATCAAATACAACCCCACTACATCAAGAAATGGAAGATACTAGATGTTTATCAATTTGATTATGTTGAACTAGTGTCGGGGTTAATTATCACCTATCAAGGGCATATGTAATTCTAGATTTTAAAGTTTAACTTGATCCTTGTAAAAAACTATTTTGGTCAAGATTTGATAATAGGATCTTTAAACTCAACCATATTTTCCTCAAGATTGGTAGAGCATAGGAAATAATATGCAAGGGAAAGTATATGGTCTACTTCACACATGATTCCTAAATATGGGTTGGGATAGATAAATACAACAATATATCACATAAACCACATAAGAAAACATGCAATGGAAGTAAAGAACCAACACATAACATATCTAGTTAAGCAAATAATCAATGCAATCTGATACAAAGATGTTAATGATGCTATCAAAAGTACAAACCAAAATTATCAACATAAAGTTATCAATGCACTACTAAGATGATGCCAAAATGAGTTGATTGACATTTAGAATATACACAGATATATGCTTACGATGATGCTCTTGAATTTGAGCTTGACGTTATAAATGAATTCTCGAGAGAATAGAAGATGATCAGATTGGATAATATTCCATTAGCAAATAGATGAGTATAAGATGCTGAAATCAATATATTTGACCTAGAAACTAGGACAAAATGTGAACACAAATGAGTTGATGTAGTAAACCATTACATTCAATAGATATAAACGTGGTGGATTGTACTACCACATACCAAAGCAAAGTGATATGTGATGAATGGAAGAGATTACAATTTGTTTTATTTGTTAAAATGCCTTACCCATTAATCTTGAATAAGAACACAACCACGACATATTGTATCCATATATCTGATTTCCTAATACAAATCCATTAAAATTTTAGCAACATAAATACAACCTTCCATATTTATTTACACGAGGCTCATATGCTTTAATGTAATATTCATAATTATTGGAGACTCGAGATCAGTTGCCATTAGAGTGACTTCATTTATAGGGTACTCTTACTGCTCTTTCTATTTTTTCTATAACCTCCCCCAGCAAGACTACTCCTCAAGGTGCCTCTTTCAGTCCAATAATATTTTTTTGGTCTTGCGAAATATTGGGTTAGGTCACCAGGTGTGAGCTAAATATCATGACGAATGCAAATGGAAGAGCCAAGAAGAAATTTGAGTTTCACATGTGCAAATGAACTAGTCCATGGATGATATGGAAATCTTTTGTAAAGGCCATTATATGATTCACTTCAAATTTCCAATTAAGAATGCAAAATTAGAAAGATTGTTTGCCTTGCACATGAAAAAAATGTGGGTGTTCACTATTCTGTAAATAAATGAACAAGGTAAATATGTTTTGTGAAAATAATTCAAAAACATTACTTCTAGCATTAATCGTATAAAATGATAGATAGAATAATCAAAATCAAAATCAAAAAATCCCACTGGTACATTTTGACCTTAATATTTTTCTAAAAAAATGTTTAAATTTGGATGAACTGTTGTGTCACGGATGCTAATAGACTTGTCATGGTTGCCTGTAATTATCTAGTTATTGGGGATAGAAGACCACTATACAATTAAGGCCTTGAGAACTGTCATAGTAGTGAGAAATCTTGGCTCACAATACCTTGTGGCTGTGAATGAGGCTTACATTAAAACCAACCGCACATACAAGACCCATGATAAAATACCAAGGTCTCTATCAAGAGCACACATACATTCAATGCAATAAAAGAGTATATTGACAACTATTATTGATATGCTCATTGAAGAGGAAGTGGATGATTTTGAAAGTGAAAGCTCAAATAATGAAAACAAAAATGAACAATATAGATCCAATGCTTTCACAACCCATTAGATTAATTAAGATATCTTTTGGAATCAAATTTTTAAGATTTTACCTCATTTTTTTCCTATCGAATATCTCTCACACGTGTTTTACGAGATGCTTCTAAACTAAAATATTATATCACAAAACATTGATGACTAGGTTTCTGCCATTCATAGTGTTAGATAATGTTTCTATTTTGAATGAGAAGTATCATTATTCAAAATTATAGAAAGATTAAACCAAGAAAATGAAATCCAATTAGTGCCCCCATGATTATTATATTAATTCATGATTTTCAAACATTTATTGGTGTTTTGTGAATTTTGTATGTAGTGAATCTCTAATGAATTAGAATTCACAACAATTTTGATAGTTACTTTTCTTGTTTCCTTCACCTTTATTCAAACATGCATTTTTCATTGAATGAAGTGAATCCTATCATGTAACATTTACCAAAATGCATAATTGAGTTAACAACACTGAAACTTTGTCTTAGATCAAACATTCACATTTAAAAGTTCAAAGACATCTTTAAAACTATTCCTACAAATCTACGTAGAAGAATATTATAAAGTCTAGATCAACTTCCGTCATTCAACCACTTATAAGACCACAAATTATTGCCACTTACTGCACTTTAAGGTTCACATAATATATTGGTAGGTAACCAACATTTGACCTTCATATTTTTTTTAGGCTTACTATTGTTTCGTATTTGACCTTCATTTCATACAAAAAAAAAATAATGCCAAAAATAAAGAATGAAACATTGTAAGTAATTTTGAAAGGTAGGTTGAGAAGGTGGAGGAGCAGCACAAGGATAACCCTAAGAAGAAACACGCGAAGAAAAATGTTAAGCACTAATTCAGCCAGCGGTGCTTGGAAATCAATTTACGATCATTCACGAGGTGATGGCTATCATAGTATTCTCCCCTAGCGCCGATATTTGGAATTTTGGTAATCCTAAACAAAAGAGGGGAAATAATAGGGCTGCAAAATATTCAAAAAATTCAAATGGTAGGAACCGGGAGAGTTCTACTTGTACAAAATTTTATGCTTAAATAGAACACCTTATACTAAAGAAGTGAAATTTTGGGCCCAAACACAAATAGAACAATGATGAAATCCATATTTCACATATGTATAAACCATTGAGGAAAGGCTACTTTTACCCAAAAATAAAAAGTGAAATAGTAACATCTTCTTCATTTGGGACAAGCGCATTAACTCTTGTTTTGAGGGAATGCTCTTCCTGGTTCCATTTCCATGCAGAGTCAGAAGCAGCTCCCCGTATGAAATGAAATCCTCATTGTATTTTACATATCCTTTCTTGGAATGTGTACCTCATAATGATAATGAGGAGGATTGAAATACTCCTACAGAGATGAATTTCCTACCCGTTGGATTGATTAAGCCTCAACAATGTTAGATTTTTGAGAATCGGGGTTGTGAAAAATTCAAATTGACATGTCAAGATGGATTACGTAAACGCATAGTTGAGTGGCGCACCATTTTTAATGTGAATAGCATTAGCTAATATGAAAACTCATTCTTTAACAAGTATACATAATGTATATATAAGAGAAACCAAAGAAAAAATCCATAGATGGTGGCAAGTGTATAGAAAATCTGATTATGCTAAAGCTTAGAGGTGTTTACATCATCCCACCAATCAAATGTAATGTTTTCTACCATCTCCATTCCCATTTCCTCTCTTACTTCGATGTGGAGGCAAGTGTGAATTTTGGATAATAACCAATTTTTGAGTGAAACATATATGCAAAAGATAACATGGTGTTTGTTTTCCTTTCCTCTTCATGTTCCTCGTTTCCAATTTTGCATCCTCTATTTTTTCTCCCCAAACTAGTTTCAACAATTTTTAGCATCCTCCACAACCATCTCCCATGCCTTTGGAGGTCAGATTTGATCTATATAATAATTATTTTTATTCTTTTGCAATAGATCGGGATACAAATAATGAAGGGTGGATTGGGAATTGGCTCACCTCAAACAAATTCATGCCTATGAATGAAATGTTTCTCGAAAATATTGCCTCATACCATGTCTTGAATGCGGGATATTAAGTCTCCACCAAAAATGTCCATGTCAATCTTGACTCATATTGAGAAAAACATTTTGAACTATGTTCTATATTGATTAAGTGCCACATGTGTCCATTTAGATAATACTAGTCACAGATGGCATTTGTTAAAATTTTGAATTTAAAAAATTATAAAAGACTATAGTGTAATAAGAGGCAAAAATTTGTCAAATCAAAACTAAGCACCAATCCAAAATTAGGAAAAAAAAATTATTCTATTTATAAAAGAAAAAAGATTTAAATATTTTGAAAAATAGAAAACTTTAGACATTGAAAATAAATAATGTTTTGTATTGGTTGAAATACAAAAATTATTAGTTTGAACCTAAACGTATAGTATCTTGTTGGAGGCGGGAGCTAAAAATCTAGTATTTCCTATTAGATTCTATTTCCTTTTTATGAATTTTACAAATATTTGTTTCCTTTCATCGTTTATGCTTTATCAATCTATTTCAAGTTTTTGAAATAAGCATGCTTGTGTGCCAAGTGATGATTACTCTCTAAGTGAATTCATGCACAAAGGACCACACATACTTTTAGTGTGGGGTGGAGCAGATACATGATAAATGGGCCAAAATGGAAAAGTATTGAATGTCCTCTGGAAGATGGGTATGCATAGGAGAAATATGGTGTAGGTGTTTGAAGTAAAGGTGTGGATACCAAAAACAAAATTCTTCAAATAAAATACCACGTATATATGGATGGAAACACAGTGTGATGCAAGGTAGGAAACGACATGGAAAACTACTTTCTATGAGGCATAGTGGATAGGTAATTTGGTGCATGGAGGCATGCAAAAGAAAGTCTGTGGCCATTAAGTAGGGGGTGGGCCAAAAGGTTACGACTAGGGTGTGGAAAATCAAGTGAAAAGTGCGGAAAAATAAAAAAGGTGTAATTAATATTGAGTATGGTGGTAGATGGAGAGCAATAAATATGGGGAAATTTACAAAAATTATATAAGAAGGGGTTTTGGTATCATTTTATCTTTCATTATGAAGTGTTTGAGTCGAGTTGTAGATCAATTTGAAGAACATATTTTGTGTGAAAGTGCGTGAAAGAGTTATTACATATATTGAACTAGAGAGATTTGTACACCACATTGGTTAAAGCTCCATCAGAGAGGGTGTTTGAGTGAAGCAAAGGCATGGGGAATAAAATCTGTGAGGTAGGGTTTGAGGAGAAGATAAGGCATGTGAGCTTGAAGTTGCAAAGGTGGAATCTAGTGCAAGAACACATTTTTATCATCACAATGACACCAAAATGAGCATCTGGAGCAACCAAAAGTGAAGGAAGGAAAAATAATTTGAAGTAGAGATGGAGGATACCCTCGAAAGTAGATTTTTAGAAATGCGGTATTGTCAACACCAATCAACACTCTGATAATATTTCACCGGGAACTCCTCATGCTATGATTATTTCAGTAATGCACAACTTTTGGTTTGGTGGTAGTAATCTGGAAACACAATAGCAAACATAACACAAGAATACCACAGACTATGACATAAAAGAATGATGAAAAATCTGAAATACAACTATAAAATATATTATTAACATGAAATTGTTACAATATCACCCATGAATTACTCCAAGTGTTACCAACTCCACTTGTTTTCCAACAATAGTTATGGGAGAAACTTCACAATTACTCATCTTGATGGCTTCCTTAACACACCTTCACAATGAATCCTTTATTCATAAAATATTAATTACAACTTTATTCCATGATAAATGAGAGGGTGACCTCTCTATTTATAGAAATTCATGCTTATCCACCCTATCTCTAGGAAATATCTTCCAGCTAATCATATTCCATGTCTAAACTATTACCTTTACATGTAGGCTTATCCTTTAAGATAAGATATACCTTATCATCTCATATGGGTTTCAACTTTCTAGATATTTCAAAATTTAATATACAAAATATTTATGACATCAATCCTTGTCATTATTACAAATATATTAATTCTCATTCTAAATCATGTAGACCATACTTATCCATTTAACCTAACTTTGGAATTTTAACATTAGTGTACCACTTACGAAAAATATTTACTTTTTAACACAACATTCCTATTGTACTTTGACTATTATCGTACTTTACATTATTGGTGGCGTCATATTGGTAGCATTGTTATCTTCTATTGACATTACTACTAACTATGCTTAACAACACCTTATTCCTAATATATATATATATATATATATATATATATATATATATATATATATATAGGAAATATAAATCATGGAGGAAAAGTTTACTTTCGACATCTTCCCCCCCTAACTTCTACTCTTTCCTCATAGTAGACTATTATGGACATTCTGAAGTTAGTGCTTGGAAAATATTTAAATTATTGTGGTTGACCCATTTTGTAATTCCAACTCCTCCAGTTGATATGTACCATTTTTCATGCACAAATACCATTCTGTAGGGCCCCATCCATTTGGGAAGAATTTTTCTATGCCTCCTTTTTTTGTATCGGGAATCATATCCTAGGGCAAGTCATTCACTTGAAATGGAGACTAGAGGATCTTTTGATCAAAGTACTCCTTTGCTTCATTTTCTTCTTATAGCTTGTATCCTTCACTATTTCCCTCATTTCCTCTAATAAATGAATATGTACCATCCTTTCCTTTACCGAATAACTTTCATTCATCCTTTCATTTTCATAACTCTCACAAAGTGGGAATATCTAACTCAATAGGAAGAACTGATCAATGCCATAAGCCAACTGAAATGGGGAGTACCATGTTGTTGACTTTGATTTTTCCTATATGCCCATAATGTTGCATGAATCCTTTTATTCCACTTATGTACCTGCAAAGTTGTATCTTTTTCTAGATTTGACACAATACATAATTTGTTCACTCCACTTGTCCATTTTTGCTTGGCTTGTAAGTTTTTTTTGTATGCATGAAATAGTTACTAATGCAAGTAAAAACTAACACCTAGTAGCTTCAATACAATACTAAAATAAACCTATGCATCATCATACTAAGAGTTTAAACAAAGCTAGCCTATCAACATTTCTACATTAAACATGATCATTTTAAGATAATATGTTAAATAAACTAACTTTTATCTCTTTATTGAATGCTAAAGATGAGATTGAACCTAGGTAGACCTCTCACATCAAAGAGTTTATTATGTGCTTGAAATCCCAAGGTTTCCAAGAATGGAGTCTTGTCAAATCATGGCTACAAGAACATTTGACATATCTCCATATGACTTCAAAAATTGGGTGGATGAATACAAGGAATGAAAGTAGCTTAGTTTCTCCAATGAAGAATGCTCTAAGATGACAAGATGGTTATAGTGTATTTGATATATGCTCACTTTTTTTTCTCAAAGAATATGTGTAAGTGTAAAGGTAGGACGAGGGCTCTTTATATAGCCCAATGGATAGAGGAATCTCTACATCCCTTTGTATGTGGTATAATAGAGATGTTGAGTTAGTTGTGGATAAGGGGGTTAAAAAAGGGTTGAGTCAAATTTAGGAGAGTTTAATTCATCCTTTAGTGACTCATGGGGATAAAGAGGGTTTATTAATTAACCAAAGTGATTTATTTAATAGGTGTGCAAGCTTATAAAATATTTTTAGAGGAATATTAGCATGATTTAGACTATAGAAGGAATTAAATCAACTAAATAATGATTTATTGATTTAATGAAAGGGAAGCTAATTAATTAATATTATTTAATTCATCTAGATAGATGAAGGATTAATTTATGAAGGTTTTAATTAGGTATTTGTTGAATAGAAGACTTAATTAATTAATGTAATGTAATTAGTTAATGGTGATAGGAGAGAAGATGAGCACTATTGACAATATGTCACCAATTTGTGGGAAAGGAAACAATTAGCACAATTTAAGTATTTAAATTGTTTAGGCTAAATTATAGGTGTCTGCATTTTCTCCTCTTTGGAGTTGTGTAAGTAACGCCACTTCAAAGATATTAGATAGATAAAATTTTGAAGGGGTAGAAGAAAAATTAGTAGAAGTGAGAGATGCCCCTCGAGTGTCGATGGGGTGATGAAGAAAGATGATCGATGATCAAAAATGTGAGAAATGGATAGAAGAAATGAGAGGGGCAGGATGCCCCAAGTGAAGTAGAAGAATAGTATGGGAGGGTGATGTAGAATAAATATGGAGAAGCAGAGAGAAGAACTAGCTTTCATCCTTTGCATTAGAACAACTTTAGTGTCATCATATTTCCAAAAGATCTACATCATCAGTTCTTATTAAAAATATAAGCATACAACAAAAGTAGAATGACATGAAAATCCATACTACGAACAATTTTCCATTGCTGAAAACACCAAATCCATGCAACATACAAAAAGCAATGCAATATGAGAAGGAAATAATCTCATTTAACAAGGAAAACAAGTACAAACACACATATTTGAACCAACAATAGTCAAAACAATTGTACAAATATTTTTTTATCAAGCTGAAGATTTTCACATGGTCGTGATTGATGACAAGGGTTAAAAATGATGCCCCAAGAAAGGATACATGCAGGTGAAATGATGATGGACACTGGGTCCAAGGAGAAAGCTTTGTGTGCCACGAAACAACACCAGGCAACTAGATGTGCCCCAGAGTATAGACAAAGCAAGAAAATGAGATTTGCGAATGGTTGTGAATCGGTGATCCATAATTCATGTGATCGGTGAAGATGTGAGAATTTCCAACAAGATATTGAGAGAATACCATGCGCAAGACACAAGTTTCAAATTTCGCTATAAGAGGGTTTACCTTTTTTTTAGGTTTTATAATTTTTAGGATTTTGGAGATTTACCCTTTTTTTGATTTTGGATGGATATATATATATATATATATATATATATATATATATATATTATATATATTGTTTTCAAATTACCCATATTGGTGAATGTGGGATGTATAATAAAAGTAGAAGAATCAACTTGAAGTGCCCAGACACAAGAAAAAAATGCCCCATGGGGAAGAAAGAAGAAGTAGGCAACAAATAATGTCCTAGACAATGGAAAAATTAATAAAATAATTATTCGATGGAGTGTGGATAGGAAGAAAATCACCTAGGAGCAATAAAAATTGTCCTAGTGAGAAGAAAGGGGTACCAGATGACAAAAATACCCCAACACGATGAAAAAAATGAAAGAAAAATAATTATTCACGAAATAATAGATTCAGAATAAAGAAAAACAACGATCAAAACAAGCCTCTAGGTATCACGGCCGGTGAAAAACAGTTTGATATACCCCACCAAAGTGGGGTAAATCACTGTGACTAATTCATTTGTTACCAATGCTACCAAATTTTTACCGCATGAGACCCTAATAGTGATGAGGAAGATGGTGAGAGCACGAGACCACCCGAAAAGTGCTAACACGAGTTCGAGGATACGACCGTATGCTTGACGATGGCATCTTTGTGAGTAGCTTAACCTTCTTCATCAATTTTTGTAATTAATGCCCTTAATTAATGCTAGAATAGGGGTTAGATTAGGGTATGGCGTAGGCACACATGTGCGGGAGCAAAGATGCCCTAATGATGGCGCATACACCCTCTACATGTGTATGCGCACATGCACAAGCACTCAAAGATGTGCACGTGCGCATATACACCCACATTATAGTGCACAAACAAAACACACATGTGCGCACATGCAAGCACCAAAATGGTAGTGCACACACATACACACATGTGTGTGCATGCGCATGCACACAAAGAATGGCGCAAGCACCTATAGGTGGATGTGCACATCCGCATGCACCAAAAGGAGAGTGCACATGCCATGGGGTGTACATGTGCCCTAAAGGGCATACAGGCACATAGAATAGATGAATGAGAGAGGGAAAATGCCAAAAAGGATGACACTTAGAAGAAAATTAAGATTTTAGATGAATCCTAAAGGATGATAGGTAGGACTTAGAAGAAATGTTAGTAGCTAACATATGGAATGGTTTTTATAGAGATGGTTTCCTGTACTACAGACTAGAGAGAGAAACACATCTATATAGCGAGAGATAGAGGGGAGCATGCACCGATGAAATCGGCATTCGATGGTGATATTATTAGAGGCGGTGGGCCTAGGACCTGTTGCTCATATGCCTTCCATCACACTAGATCATGGTCTACTGACCGCATTGATTGAGTGGTGGCACAACGAGAGCCAGTGTTTTAGGCTCCCGACATGAGAGATGACAGTTACTTTAGAGGATGTATGGTGGATCCTACATGTATATATTATAGGTGCGATGATCAAGTACACAAGTGACCTATTTGACTATGATGAGATACCCCATGATGGCATGACAATTTCATTGCATGAGTGCATAGCTGATCCAACATTGCACCAGGGGCCACTCTACATGATGTCACTTATCAATGGGTTTTTTCTCACTGATAAGATAGGGACATTCTTTCTGATGGATTTGATGACCCTAGTACATGGAGTATTCAGTGGTGAGTGATACTTCTAGGGTAGTGCATACTGGCACATCTATATTGGGATCTACATTTGATTACCTACCACCATCAAAAGATGGTGGGGATGGCCTCCTTACTACATATTTGGTCTTGGGACCACATAACGATCAGGTGCCCTTAGGTATACCGCATTCCCAAGTCCTTAAATGGGCTGACATACATGGCTTAGGTTTCTATAGGTGATGATGTACAAGGCACCTAGGAATCTTATACCATTATCGATGAGAGTTCGATGAGCTGCTAGACAAAGATACTATATGGAGGCCCTATAGGCATATACAGTGGCCCAAGGATGGAGTAGAGCTTGGTTTCTATGAAATTGAGCACTTTCTTCTTGTATCCGTAGCTATATCATAGAGCTATACAGGGTGGACCGATGTCAATGTGCCATAGCTAGGGCAAGGTGCGGGGGTTCCATAGCTAGATTTGTGGTATGCCCGCCGTGATGTTGAGAGGTAGACTATGGGGCCATGCATAGAGGTGGCTCGAGATAGGGATAGATTTTTATAGGTGGTATCGTAGTATGGGACCCATCCCACAGATCAAATACCAGGTATGACAACTGATTACATGGGTTGGTATACCAATATCTTACCACAGTTTCTAACCATTCCCAATGAGGCATGGCTAGCAAGCATTCGGGCCCTGCCAGAGGTTCCTCACAGTGGTGATGAGGGAGATGATGTAGTATCCTATGACCCAGATTATCCATTTGATGGGAAACCACATGATGGGTAGGTTCCAACACAGTCTTTGGGATAGAGGCGGTAGGGGCCGCGGGCATGTACATGTACATGGATAGATACAGAGACACGCTCCTATGGTGCGATCAGGTAAATGAGATAGATATAACACCCTATAAAAACAACTATAGCAGGTTATAGTAGAGAGAGATCAAATCAATCTTATATTTTTGTATTGACAACAGTGGGATCGTGGCGAACCCATGCTAGCCAGGGAGGAGATAGAGCTACTCACTTTCAGTATATATGACAGATGGCAGCCCATATGGCCCAGGTGATGAGCCTATTACAGAGACATAGGCTCAACTACATCACGTGATATTGGAGAGAGAATCGACTAAGGAAAAAGTGGTCAATGGGTCACACCGAGGTTTCCTAACTATCAGCAAAGATAATAGTCCTTCCGACACACGAGATGGGATAGCAAAGACAACCCATACTCACAAAGACTTGGCTACAGAGAGGGTAGAGCATCTTATTATCGGTCCTTATACTATGAGGTAGTTCCGGCTAAGTGCCTGACACCTTTATATAACCAGCATTTGAATAAAGCAACGAGGTTAGAGAGCCTCAGGCTTAAGTGGAGCAGCCATGGGGCATCTTGCGGGGCCACCTAGTTCACGCCCATGGGTCCTCCACGAGGAAGACCAGCCATCCCATCCAAGGGCTCCAGTCATGTCCTTGATTTATCAGTGCATTGATATATTTGTCTCTTGATGAAGGCTATGAGCATCCTATGCTCGATGTACAACATTCATTTTATACAACATTTTTTATACGCCTTAGATGAAGGCATTTTTTTTATGCATATATTTGATCGATGTATAGAATTTTTGATGTATGACATTCTTTGATATATGCCTCTGATGAAGGAAGTTTTGATACATGTATGATGTATATCTTTGTTGAGACATACATACTACACATGTATATATATGGACATTTTTGACCTGACACATGTGTTATGAGATGATGGATGTTATTTGTTGTTTTTGTGATTGATCACATGGATGTGTAATGATATTATCTAATTTGATTTCACATTGATATGTATCATGATATTTGATGTATTACATCCACTTTGATTTTCAAATGATAAATCTGTAAATGATATCAAATGTATTGCTCATGTGATGTGCTAGATTTAGTAGACGGGATGATATGATGATATTGATGTGGGGGGGATATATTTTGATATTTTTTATCCCTCTTGCCCCCATTTGATGATACAATATGTGATGATTAGCTTAGCATTCATGTATGATGTATATACTTAGTTTTTTTAATTTATATATGTATGATGTTAGATGTGATAATTGATGGAAATATATGTATAACAAAACTATGTACATGTGACAAGCAAACACAATCAAATGTAAAAAAACAAAATGAATCAAGACAATAATGTACCACCATTCACCAACATGCAAAAACATACCTCAATATGTACAAGTAAGGATAAATCTAATCTAAGCAAGAAAAGATGAATCCTAACAAAGTATGTCTAAGAAACAAACTATACAAATTTATAAACATGAAGCAACTATACAAGCAAATAAGCAAAGCAAGAAACAAGATAAAGGAAGTAAACTAAAGTTAATGTTTTTTCAATATTGCTTTTCAAGACTTGTCTACTATTTTTGTGTTTGGTGAAACAAGTTTCTATTGTTTTTGTTATTTTTGTGAAACAATTTTCTATTGTTTAGATTTTTGTGAACCAATATTCTATTTTTTTCATTTTTGTGAAAAAATATTCTATTGTTAGATTTTTGAACATTTTTGTGTTTTTCCAACATTTTTAAATGTTTTTATTATTTTTCCATCATTTTTCAAAGCTATGCATAGGTAACCAAGAAAGCGTGGATTCCCCTAGTGTTAGATGGGGAATATAAAAGGGAAAATGCCACCTATAAATAGGAAAATGAAGTTACAAAAGTGCCCCGTGTTAAATGGGGAACATGCAAAGACCATCCCTTCACATACTAACAATAGGATAAAACTATGGATCAAGGCTTGAAAAGAAACAGCTCACAAGGAATCTTGGTGTGGATGTGGAACTAGCCATATGCTAAGTAAAAGTACCCTCCTAGATGTAAGATGCTTATGAACAAAAAAATCCTCCCAAGGCAACAAAATCCGGTTTCACCTAAGAACTGTCCAAAGTGCCACAATTGTGTGGTTTTCACTTATGGATGACCTATTTTCTCTTTTTTTCTTTTCTCTTATTTTAATTTTTTTGTATTTTGATCATTTTTACCCTATTTTTGGTTTATTTTTCTGATTTTCACACCATGTTTAAGCATAGAACCGCTTAAGGTGCATGGCATTCATGGGCTCGTGGAGCTCATCACCATTGGGGTGGGAAAGTTTGTATGCTCCCATACCATATTTGGCCACGATGACATAAGGTCCTAACCAATGCGGTTCAACTTTCCTTTCTTCTCTCTCTCCACCCTTGTGGTGAACTGATTTTCAATGATGACCGGATCACCAACCTCAAACTGACGAGGTATGATTCTTTTGTTGTAATTGTGATAAACTTTGTTCTGATACACTTTAAGATGATTTAGGGTGTGGATGCACTTCTCATCCAGGAGTTCCAACTCTGCCAGTCTAGCCACTCTATAATCCTCATCCTTGTCTAGATAATCCCTAAGAGAGATTTGTAGGGAAGGAAGCTCAATTTCTAATGGGATGATAGATTCCATTCCAAATACCAAGGAATATGGTGTCACACTAGTAGGAGTATGAATAGAGGTCCTATAAGCCCAAAGAGTTGGGTGAATTTTCAAATGCTCGGTTGCGACTTGTCTTACTTACCATATTTTCCATGATTCGAACCAAAGTCTTACTAATGGACTTGACCTATCCATTGCCTTGTGGATGATATGGCATAGACCATTTCAATATTATTTGGAACCATTGATAGAGATATTTCATGGTCTTGTTATTGAATGATTTTTCGTTGTTAGTAACTATGGCTGTAGGAATGCCATACCAGAAAATAAGATGATTCATGATGAACTTTGAGATCTGAGACCCCATTACATAGGTCAAAGGCACAACTTCCACCCACTTGGTAAAATATTCAGTAGTTGTAATGATGTGGGTGTGGCCATCAAATGAAGTGGGGGTAAGCTTCCTATTATATCAATTCCCCATTTGGAAAATGGCCATGGGGTCGTGATGGGATGGAGCAGTGGCATGACGGGTCATGAATGAAGTTTCCATACTTAGGACAAGTGCACACTTCCGCACATAGTTGCAATAGTTAGTTTCCATGGTAGGCCAATAGTAGCCCACTCTCAATAATTTCTTGGCTAGAACCATCCTATTGGTGTGGTCTCCACACACCCCTTCATACACCTCTTTAATTGTTTGGAGTGGATCTATATTATCGAGACAACGTAATAGATTCCCATCGTAGCCACGACGATAGAGCATACCTCCTAAGAGGGTATAGTGGGATATCTAGAGAATTAATCTTTGTTTCTTGGAATGAGAGATGTTAGGAGGGAATGTGTTATCTTTAAGGTAGGTGAAGATGGGCTCATACCATGGGGAATTGGGACCAAAAACATCACAAGCCGAGACAACATTCTAACATGTCATATGCCGGCTGGCATAGATTTTTAACAAAGAAAGGAATGTCATTACTTTACGGTGGAATGTGTAGCATAGAACCTATAGTTTGCCATAGTGTCTCGTAGATCTGCTTTTGTTCTCTTGGAATCTTTTCAAACGTGATACGCATAAAATACTCTTTTAAAGTTTCACCAAATTTTTGTAAGGGATGACCTTCTCATCCTTGACTTTGTACTCATAATTTACTTGTTTGATGATTAACTGAGTCCCCAATGATCTTAATGTGATAAGTGTACCACTTGATTGTGAACTTCATCCCAAAGAATGAGTGCCTCATACTCTGCAATATTATTTATGTAAGGAAAACCAAGGTGAAAGGCTTGAGGTATGGGGTCACCAGAAGGAGTAATTAGTACCACACCTACCCTTGAACCATGAAAAGTAAAGGACCCATCAAAGTGTACCTGCCACATGATGGATTCCTCAATATATAATAATGAAGCATCTGGTAAATCCAAATTCATAGGTTCTATTCCTTGTAAAGGTGCTTTTGCTAACTGATCAACAAGTACCTATCCCTTGACTAACTTTTGGTGTGTAAACTCGATGTCAAATTCACTCAGTATAATTATCCAATAAACCATTCTACCAATGAGGGTGGGTTTAGACAAGTAGGTATCCGAGTGGGTCAAATTTCGATATAACCTTGGTTTTAGTATTTAATAGGTAATGGAAAAGTTTTTGAAAAGTAAAAACTACAGCCAAATAAGCTTTTTCAATTTGTGGATAGTTGAGATCATATGAGATGAGAGTATAACTAAGATAGTATATTTCTTTTTATTTGTGGCCAAGGTCATACTGGGTGAGTAACGCACCAATAGAAAATTGTGTGGCGTAAAATATATAGTAGGAGTGGCTCACTAGGGGTTGGGGGCATGAGGACAGGCGCATTGGCTATGTATTGTTTAAGTAGGGTGAAGGCTTGTTGTTTCTCTGGTCCCCAAATAAAGGCAACATCCTTTTTCAAGTAGGTGAGTGAATGAATGACACTTATCAGCAAGTTGGGAGATGAAGCGGTGAATAACCTGTATCTTTCCCTACAAGCTATGTAGTTGCTTAATATTTTTGGGAGGAGGAATTTTAGTAATAGAAGTGACTTTAGCAGGGTCTACCTCAATCCCTCTTCGTGATACAATGAAACCAAGAAAATTTTCTGATAACACGCCAAACACACATTTATTTGGGTTCAAATGGACCTTGTACTCTTGTAGGAGTTCAAAGATACACCTCAAAATAACATGGTGGTCTTCCCTCATCTTGGATTTCCCGAGGATATCATCCACATAGTCTTCCATGATGTCATGGATCATATCATGGAAAATCACCATCATTTCCCTTTGATAGGTAGCTCCTATGTTTTAAGGCCAAATAGCATTACTTGATAACAAAAGGTACCCTAGGGAGTTGTGAAGGCCGTCTTGTGTTGATATTTTTGCTATCTTGATCTGATTGTAGTTGGAAAATATTTCCATAAGAGATAACATTTCATATCCTGCAGATTGAATCAACAATCATATTGATATTAGGCAACGGAAATCATCCTTTGGGCATACCTTATTTATGTCTCTAAATTTTATCTGATTATGATTCCAACAGGTTTTTCTACACAAGGAAGATATTTAATATCCTTTTAGAGTAATCAATGGGTTGAATGAAACCTTCCGTGAGAAATCTTTCTAACTCTTCCTTAACTAGGAGAGCTACCATCGTGTGCATCTTTCTCGATCTTTTTTTTTTATGGGCTTGGCGTTTGAATGTACAACTAAGTTATGCACTACCAAAGTTGGGTCCAATCTGGCATATCCATATAGGAACATGTGAACACATCTATGAATTCCCATAATAGCATGGTGAATGTTTTCTGTTCTCATGCTGAGAGCGAAGCTCCTAACTTGACTATTTTTGGATCATCTTCGTACCAATGTTTATGTCAATAGTTTCTTCTACCAGTAACTTTGACAAATCCTCCATACGAGTAGGATCGGGAGGAAAGTTGACATATTTGTCCAGGATGTCTCCATGGAATTTTCATCCTTGATTGGTCACTTTTATTTTCCTTTGATTTTTGTACATGTTTGTCTCGCCAACGCCTCAAAGAGGTTTTCACTGTGCAACTTGGACTTTGCATTTTTCTGGGGCTTTTTATTGGAACTTTTTCCCTCATTTTTTCTTAAATTTTGTTGACCACGAAGCTCGATTCCTCACCGAAGTAGGTGCAGGTATCTAAGTCAATATAAAAACCCTTTTTGTGATCTCCAATGGGGATTTTATCTTGAATGACCATGAATTTTGTAATGGCTTCATCATTTTCAAAGAGATCTAGTGGCACATGACGTTGTTGGTACCATTTGACAAGGCAAGCATAAACAAGGTAAATTTTAGGTTCAATAGGGTTATGGTGAGGATATCGGTATTCATGAATAGTTTGTAGAGGCAAGATCCTTGTATTGGCTACAACAGAATCAGATCACTCTCTAGATAGTCGAGCTATCTTCACATTCGAAATAGGTACCATATTGATGATTAGGGTGTGACCCATAGGGTTGAATGCCGATGTTGTACCTTTCTATCTTAAAATGTGGGAGAGGAACTAGTTCTTGTTGTCCTTGCTCGTTCCTTCCACATCCTAGACCTTTGTAGCCCATAAAATACATCATTCGGCTAGATTTCTCATACTCAAGGGTTTGCTAGCAAGTTGGTTGAGTATCTTTTGGGACCCAAGTCGTAGGTGGATCAAACAATTTATCTTTAGCCACCAACCCTCCGGTAAGAATGACGCAATATATTTCTCATCTCTAGGTCATCTAAAACAATAGTTGGGTCGGCCTCTAGTTGTAGGTCACAATGAGAGGTTTGAAAATAAAAGGGTTTGTTGCACATTATACTCGAGCACAACCATATTTTAGAACCTTCATCTCCCATGAATCAAAAGGGGAAGTGGATGTAGAGGCATCGTGGGAACAAGAATCGAGGGAATATGAATCCATTTGAGACTCCATGGCTTTGATTGAAGAGGAACAAATATATCGGTAGAGTGAAATGTATAGGCATCCTTAAGCATAAAACTATTGAGAGCTCTACAATGAGAGAAGGGCTCTATATCTCCTTATATCATGACATTGTGTCCCTCGTTTTTAGTTTGATGCATTGATGGAATGTTGATGGCATGGCTTATATGGCATGAATCCATGATCGGCCTAGAAACATATTGTATGGGAGTTCTAAGTCCGGACATGAAACTTTGTGTGATGACAAGTGGGTTTGACTTCCATGGGTAATGTAATTGTGCCAGCTGACTCTCTTTCCACATTTTCGTAAGCGGTTATGGTAATGATATGGGACTCGAGGTTTTATTAGGTTATGTCATAATTTCTTAACTAATTTCAATGTGCATATATTCAATCCTGATCTGGTGTCCACAAGCACCCATTTTATCTTTTGGCGAGTAACTAATACCTCAATATACAAGGGGAGATTATATGTTGGATCTTCAATAGGGATCTCCCTATGATTAAAGGAAATGTGCTCTTAGTTGGTACAATATCATCTACTTGCAGCTTGAAGATGCGTAGGATCTACTTCTAATGGCACTCGACCCCTAAGAGTTTTCGTACAAAATTTTCTTATGTACATTCGATATTTTGAGGAGATCCAAGATTGAAATCTTAGCAGATGTCTTCTCAAGATATTATAAAATTTTGTACTTACTATTTTGTGGGGTTGATAGAGAGGGTTCAGGAATCATGAGGAATGCGCACCTTGTTACCACATCACAATCATTTCCCTTGATTCAAATGGTGTTCACATGGTCACTAGGAGAGTAGATACATCCAATGATTGAATCATAATGATTATTTTCTTTCTTGGTATATAGATAATTTGCCACTTTATAATTTTGTGATGATTATCCTTGATCCGTCTTTGGCTCCTTTGACTTATCATGTTTAGGGAATGGTTCTTTGTATATCCCCATCTTTTCATTAGGCATTTGAGTTTTTTCCGGTTGTCCAATTCTATCTCCCCATTATTAATAAGGTCTTGGATGTAGTGACAAAGTCATAGACATTTTTCTATTTTTTTCCCTTGACACGATGTAATTCACAATAGTCATGATCTTTGTACCATGATGATTTTAGAGCATTTTCATCAAAGGGTTGTGTAGTAGGGATAAGTCACCTTGTGAGCTGAATCTAATTATTTCAATATGACTAACAAAGTCTCATTAAGAGGAGTGAACATTCTACATTTAGGTGGTGGTTGAATAGGTCCTTTGGTCAGTTTAAAAGGTTGACCGAATTTAACCATTTGCACCACCAAGTAATTATTGTGATTCCATCTCCCACTACGTTCTTGTTTTTGTTGAATATTTTCATATTTTCCATAGGTTTTGCATTTTGGTTATCCTTAGAGTGTGATTTAAGAGTTCCCTTGGCAATAAGGGATTTCTCTATTTGAATTCCATTCTCAATAACTTCCTCGAAAGTGTGAACACAATGCATTTGAAGATGGAAACCGATGTCTAGATTTATATTGGGCACAAAGATACTCACAAGCTATTTTTCAGGAACCATGGGCAAAACCTATCCCTCTCCATATTTGTAGGAAGCTAGAAAATGTTTCATTGGGATGTTGTTTAGTTCCACACAAATCTTCCATGGTTATGTCACTTTCTATATTTTACGAGAAGTGTTGTAAAAATTTTCGCTATCTCGACCATGTAAAAATAGACCTAAAAAGGTAAGAGAGTAAACCATTCTAAGGCTTGGTCCTTAGACTCTTTTCAAAGAGTTTTATGAGGTATTTTTCACTATAGGACACTTGTGCCATATAAAATATTTTACATGGTCATGATCACCCTTCCTCCGTATTTGTCAAATTTCTCAGCATGTCAATTTTTTTTAGGGAAAGGGAAGTGTCGTAGTTTTGTCAAATGGATAAGTACATAGCTCTTCATATTGATATTTTCTTATTCCCATAGTACTCTCTTACATGCTTGTAAGTGTCACTTATGAGGATCTCTTGAGCAAGTAATTGTTCTTTGGTAGGTGCAGAATATACACCGATGATGCTCCATATTGTCTTCTCCTTGATTTTCCCTATGAAGTTCACTATTTTAACCTTAGACTTTGTCTTTTGGACATTCTCGTTTTCTATTTTACATGAGAGTTAAGGCTAATTATCAACTAAGGTTGCAAATGTTTTCTTGAATAATGACTTCTTCTTCATTCTCTTCTTCTTCATGCATGGAGGTTGTTCAACATTTTCGTGTTCTATCCTGAATTTACATGGTACTTTAAGGAAAGGTATTCTATATCCCTCCACATTATTGTTTCCTACGTTAGAAGTAGAAGCATGCCCATGCGTTAAGATATCATCCATATTAATAAGGGGTTTCTCCTCTTCATTAGCATCATTTGTAGGTGGGATTATTTCTTGTTCAATAGGCAATTTTGGCTCCCAATTCTACAACTCATGCCAATACCCTATCCTTGTTTCTAAAAAGGAATTCATCTAACAAGGTGGGGTCAAAGTCAAACTCCACATGTGGGGATTCCAACTCGTCACCACTATGATCTATCATTTATTCTACCTCTTTTCTATGGAAAATAAAGGCCCAAGATCATGGCCAATAAAAGGGTTCGACCCTTATTTGTTTGAGGCTTCCCAAGTTTACACTTGTTTGGTTTCCAAAGCCTATCTTTTGAGTCCTAATCATGTTTTAGGAGCCATAATGTGTAATAGGTTCACTAAGGTATCTATGAATGTGCTTAAATATTTGCTATCAAACCTAAGTGAAATGTAAAAATAATGTCAAGAGTATGAATGAGTATAACTGTGTAAGTACCATGTGATAAAGTGATGGCCTAAAATGCACAAGTCAAAATGATGCAATGTTTGGTACCAAGCCTATAAATCAAATGAAGTACTTCCTAGGCTTGTTTAAAAAATGTATTCGATGTTTTAAGACAATTAACAAGATGTCCCTACTTATGTCGATTTCAAAAACATGAACAAGGCATAAGTAATAACAAGAAGTTAACATGACCTCCTAACAAGGTATACTAAAATAAATCCCAAACTAAATCAATACCTATATCCCAAAAAGTGATAGTTATGATTGTGAGTGACACAACAATGTTATCAAGATATGTTGACCAAGCTTTGCGAGAAAGTAAGGTATTGATATTAAGATGATATTGGTATAACACACACAAGTGGTAACATGTAGCACTTTTCAAAATTGAGGTAGTAATGGAATAAAACTCAAAGCTTATAGGATAACTAAGAATTTTGAAAATGTGTATAGCATAACCTTACAATGTAGATATTTAGGTAAAGTTTACAAGAAACAAGACATAAATACCGAAATTGTAGTGATATGATATAAACAAGGTAACCTTTCAAGGAAGTTCAAGATGATGAACCAAGCCTAACTATGATGATGATCTTGACATGGGTATCAAGATCACAAAGGCTACCAATGATATGAATATGTCTCCACACACTTTAGACATTTAACTTACCCAGCCGCAAACATGGATGGGCATAAATGGAAAAAAAGTGGCAGAAACAATCAATTGATAATGCAAAGGTAGTCACTCTTCTTTTGATTTACAAAGTGTCAAAAGAAAGTGAAGGAAGTAGATCAAAATGGGGTTGAAAAATTTTGGCTTTACTTTGGTAGAGTTTTTCCTTGCCTTAAGGAAAGTAAAAAACTAAGAAAAAGTAATGCTTCCCATGTTTTGTGATGAATGATGGCTCACAACTCAAAATTGTTTTGAAATGGTCAAAGTGGGCTCTTAGCCAAAGATATCTTCATAGGTGGTTCTCTTAACTAAGTGTTACAAAATTGTCTTAAGCGAGCTCGATTTACCCAAAAATTCACAATGACTAATTTGGGAGTATCTCAGCTTTACTTTACCCCCTTGAAGTCTAGTGGGTAACCAAGTACATCTATGTGTACTTTCACTAGGATCGCCATATGGAAAATCAATAACGTTAACTCACAAGGAAAAACTATTCAAGTAGGTTATGTGGAGCACTTCCCATTTTGTCCACAAGGTTCCCTCTTGTGTGGAATATTTTAGGGTTCCTAGGACCAAACACATTGTTTTAGCTTAAGGCTTATGCCAAAGGGGTTATGTCCTAGTTTTAAGTGGATGGAACGTACCCTTATTCGAACCTGCAAATATAGTGTTTTGAATGTGATGTTATTTTTATCTTGTTTAATTTGATGTGGTTTGCTTGAACACCTTTTGGCAACCTACATAGAAACTGTATTAGTAGTTTGATTTTGTTTCGAATCCACCTTTCTTTGACAAGCGTGTGTTTGGTTCTGCACAACGGTTAGTAATTTTCCATAAAGAGAACAAACATCATTTCTGATTCTCAAGATCATCCAAGGATGCAAGAGAAGAGCATACATGAAATGTTTTTTAGAATCCAATAAATTATCAAATGGAAAACAATTAATTCAAACACACCAATTTAACTCATTTCTACTCAATTAGGACATTCTCAACATTTTCAAAGTGCCAAAAGACCTAAGAATTGTTTCTGATTCCCAAGATCACCCCAAAGGATACGAGGGAAGAGCATACATGATCTTAAACTTACAAGCAAGCATGAAAAGTCAATCTAATCTAGCAAATCATGTAAACATATCCTATAGAAGTAGTCATTAGTCGATTAAACCTATAAAAAAGTTAGCACTTTAGCATACAAAATTTGAGGAAATTGAAATGTGTAAGCTAACCCAAACCACATTCGCGTAGGTTTAGGTATGTGCACATGGGTTAGGGTGTTTACGCCCCTCTATGTTTTTAGATCAAACAATGTGTTTGTGCCATCCGAGAGGTTCCTAAACCCATAATTATGGTATGTGCACCGGGGCATGTGTGTCGGGGTTTAAGGATGTGTGCTAGGGTAGAAAAAAAAGGTACAAAACTTAGATAGTGTGCCTATGTCACCGGAGAGATTCCTACGCTAGGGTTAAGGTATGTGTGTCACCATGTGCGTAGTAGAAAAAAAAAGGTATGGAAACTTAGGCCATGGTGCGCATGCCTTACTTGAGAGATGTTTATGCTAGGGTATCCAAAAGAGGCACGGAACTCCAACGGTGTGCCTGCACTACCCGAGATATGCTTATGCTAGGGTTAAGGTATGTGCGCCATCCTAAAAGGTTTTCAGTGTAGTGTGAAGTTTCGGTACAAACATAGTGTTTGTGCACTAGAATGTGTGCCTACACTAGGTTTAGTGTGCTTGTGCCATCCCTACACCAAAATATGGCCAAAGACACCAAAAATCTCACAACACTTCAAATTTTAGTAAGTTAGCTCAAAATTGACAACAACCCATTAGAATGATAGCTCTAAATGAAAACCTACACATATAATACTAGAAAAATCTAAGAAATTGAACATTGTTTTCTATATGTGTACCTCAAAGGTTTGCCAAAAATAATAGAATTCAACCTATAATGTTAAGGGATGAAGGATCCATCCCACCGGGGCATGCCATATGTGTGCATGAAATGGTTAGTAATGCAAGTAAAGTAGAAACTAACACCTAGTAGCTTCAATACAATACTAAACTAAACCTATGCATCATCATGCTAAGAGTTTAAAGAAAGCTATCCTATCAACATTTCTACATTAAACATGATCATTTCAAGCTAATATGTTAAATAAACTAACTTCTATCTCTTTATTGAATGCTAAAGATGAGATTTAACCTAGGTAGACCTCTAGTAATCAAAGAGTTGATTATGTTCTTGAAATCCCAAGGTTTCTAAGAATGGAGTCTTGTCAAATCATGGCTATAATACCATTTGACATATCTCCATATGACTTCAAAAATTGGGTGGATGAATACAAGTAATGAAAGTAGCTTAGCTTCTCAACGAAGAATGCTCTAAGATGGCTATAGTGTATTTTCTACATGCTCACTTTTGTTTCTCAAAGAATAGGTGTAAGTGTAAAGGTAGGAGGAGGGCTCTTTATATAGCCCAATGGATGGAGGAATCTCAACATCCCTTTGTATGTGGGATAATAAAGATGTTGAGATAGTTGTGGATAAGAGAGGGTTGAGTCAAATTTAGGAGAGTTTAATTTGTCCTTTAGAGACTCATGGGGATAAAGGGGTTTATTAATTAACCCAAGTAATTTAATTAATAGGTGTGCAAGATATAAAAGTTTTTAGAGGAATATTAGCATGATTTAGACTATAGAAGGGAATTAAATCAACTAAATAATGATTTATTAATTTAATGAAAGGGGAAGCTAATTAATTAATTAGTCTAGATAGAAGGAAGGATTAATTAATGGAAGGTCATTAATTAGGGTATTTGTTGAATAGAAGACTTAATTAATTAACGTAATGTAATTAATTAATGGTGATAGGAGAGAAGATGAGCATTATTGATGATATGTCACCAATTTGCGGACAAGGGGATAATTAGCACAATTTAAGTATTTAAATTGTTTAGGCTAAATTATAGGTGTCTATAGTTTCCTTCATGTGCTTGATAGAAAATGTGTTTACCAGGGTCTTCTACAACCTCATTAATGAAGTGGATTCCTTAATCTGTTACAATTTATAATGGACAATCAAATCTAGTGATAATGCATTCATACATGAAAATTATCACTTTATCCATGGAAGTAGTTTTCAAGGGTCTAACTTGAACCCACTTGGTTAAATAATATGTGCCAACTACAATATATTTATTTTGGTGTGGGGTAATTAGAATTAGACCTACAATATCTATTACCCACTTTTCCAAGGGACCAAGTGGAAGAATAAGGCATAATTGAGATGATGAAGTCTTATGGTTACCATGTGTTTGAAAAATATCACATGTCTTACAATAATTATAAAAATATCTAAAAAGAGTGGGCCGTTGATAACCTACATCCAATATCCTTCTTGTTGTAAGTTTTCTAGAGAAGTGTCCTCCAATGTACCATTGTGGAATTCTACTATTGTCTCCTTCCCTTGATCACGTCCAACAGCCCTCTTTTATTGTCCATGAGGCCCTATCCAAAATAATACTCCATGCAAAATAGAATATGGAAGAATGGTTGAGTAATCTTCCTCTTAGTTTTTGCATTAGCACCATTCAAGAAACTTGAAATCATTCAAATAATTCCAAATATATACGTATTCACTAGGGATTGTGTCAAAGGAAAACAATGTTGCATCTGAGAAATCATCATCATCACAAGATGTACCTAAACCATTATAGGCTCAGTGAGTGCATCTCGTATTGACATGCTTCTTTCCTGGCCTATCTATAATATCATATTCAATTCTTGTAGAAAATTCATCCATCTTTCTATCCTTCCTTATGGGTTAGGCTTATTTAAAATATATTTTAGATCATGATGATCTGTTACAACTATAAATTTCTTCCCTACAAGTAATTTCTAAACTTCTTTACTGAGAAAAACTAATAGCTAAAGCCTCTTTTTCAATTACAAGATAATTTACCTCAAGCACTACTCATTGGTATGCTCCCAAAGTAAATTTGATGATCATTCCCATTTTCATCCTTTTGGCTCAGATTACTCCCTAGTGTTGCATCTGAAGCATCAATATACACAATTAATGGCTCTCTCCAATTTAAATTCCTTAAAATAGGTGAAGACACCAAACTTTGTTTAGTTTTTCAAAAGCTTCATCGCCTTCTTTCTGGTTCATAAGTAGCATCCTTCTTCAAGAATTGGGTTAGTGGTTGTGCAATCTTTGAGAAATTCTTCATGAACCTTTATAGTAACCCACATGGCCTAAAAATGATCTCAACTTACTATTATTCATAGGAAATGGTAACTCTTTTATTTTTGAGACTTTATCAGAGATCACTACCAATACCATCTCTTGATACAACATGCCCTAACAAAACAAATTTAGAACATCCAAAACATGGTTTGTAGGGTTTAGTGAGGGTTGTGCTTCATCTAACCTTTGAAATGTTGTCTCCATCTAGTGCATGTGGCCTATTTTACTCCCATAGATAAAAAAATCATCCAGGGAATACTCGATGAAGATTCCAATGTAGGGTTCAAACACCTTATTCATCAAGCGTTGGAATGTTATTGGAGCATTACACAACCCAAATGGCATAACTCTATAAGAAAAATTCCCCAAGAAGTGGTGAATGTAGTATTGAGTTGATATTTCTCCACTATATGAACTTGGTTGTACCCCTATAGTCATCTGCAAAACTATAGCACTCTGACTGCACTAATTTGTCCAAGATCTAATCTAAGAATGGAAGAGGGTAAAGATCCTTCCTTTTTTCCTAGTTGATCTTCTTGTAATAAACACAAATGCGTAGCTTCACATTCATTTTATTGAGATCATAATGGGAGAAACCCATTCTAAATTCTCCATAACAAATATGAATCCTACATCAAACAACTTACCTATTTCTTCTTTTACAGGTCTTGCAAAAATTAAGATTCATTCCGTATGGAATTTGCTTTATGGGCTTAGAACCATATACCATCTCAATAGAAGTTTCTACCCAACTTAATTGATGGAGTTCCTTGTAATAAAAATTGAATAAGTGCATGTACCTTCGAAAGAGATGGAGGTAGGATTCCTTCTCACTCTCCATCACAACATCACCAATCTTAATTTTTGGAGACAATCATCAATTTCTTCTTCAAATAATTTTATGGGTTCATGAGTCGTATGACTGGAAGGATGTCCATGACTAAAACATCAACCTTACTTTCTTCATCTTTTGTGTCTACTTCAATGGTACTAGAGTAATCGAGAGGATGTCCAATCATCCATTTCATCACTTGAATCCAAAGGTTTTACCTTATGATGGCGAGGAATCATGTTTATCTTCACCCTTTCTTTGTCACGTCTAAGTTTCATGAAGCTTTAATTCCAGTAGTTTCTTGCATGAACTTTCCTTATTCATGGCCTTCCCAACAACATTGGGTACATAATAGTACTATTTTTCATCACCGAGAGTCTACCACACATACAACACCTTTTTGTTTATCATTTCCCTTATTTAATGAACTTAACATAAGTGTTGAGGGGTGATCAATTTTTAACCCAACATATTTATTACAGACTTGGTGATTACTTTAAATGCAACACCTCCATCTACTAAGACATCATGAATTGAAATACCATTATATAATACATCATCTTTTTAGGAGCGTAGGATTTGCCTCTGCTACTTAAAAAAAACAGTAGGGACCTAAACCTCCTTCCTTTGATACCACTTCATAGCTCCTGCATCTTCTCGAAGACATAGCAAGAAGTTGACCATATGTAATATTTGCAAGCCTTTTAGAAAAAATTCTAAGATGGAGTATGGTATTTTTCCCCGTGATGAAATAAAAAATCTTGCACACCAAACTTTCTTCTCCTATGTTTCTTACTAGTCACTCCTTTAATCTTCTTAGGATTTTTTCCATGTTGGTTATCTTTTTCTTTCTCTCTTTTTGTTACAAACACATCTTCTTCATTATTTATGCTCCTATATACTACATAAAAAATTCACGAGTTGTTTTCCTTTATCATTATCTCTTATACCAAGTGTAGAAGATCTATCTGGACAATTATACTTATAATGACCTTTTTATAAAAACCATAACATATTACTTCCGATATATTTCTTTTTGGACCTCTATCTCCTCCCTGGGAACTAAATTCCTTTCCTTGAAGAATATTAATAGTTAACGACCCATATTCCTAAGGATATCTTCATACTCAATAGATGTACATGGAGAATATTTTTGCTCACCGAGAGTGGTTGTGGCTTCTGGATGAAAGGTGTTGGTGTAGGCTCCACCTTAGCAAAAATTTCATTGGGCTCCTCTTCCATGATTTCTTTTTTCCTTTATGCAATCTCTTTTGATTTTTTGAGAGTCGTTGGGTGGTCATACTTCACTTGTTGTCTAATAACTGGCTTCATCCTAAGAATGAAGTGCTTATAGAGGAAATTATCCATGCCATTCATCTACCCATTTACTAATCCTTCCTTTCGATTTGGGCATTGAACTTCCTCCTTAGCTTTAGAACACAAGCATGATAATCCCTTATCTTCTCCTTCTCTCGTTGGGCTAGTTTTGTGATCTTGATCATGAGATCTACACACTTTTGTTGTTCACCAAATTCTTGAAGAAAAAGTTTAGTTAATAAATCCCATGATTTTTAACATTATCACTTAGTGTTTCAAACCACCTAAGGGTTGAACCATTAAAAAGGTAGGAAAAAAACCATTCATTGTTCCCTTCTTATGAGGCCATTACAAATGTGAGATCGTTTAAAATATTAAATGAAAGAGGGAGCATCTTCATTATATTGGGCTAAAAAATAGGAATCTTTCCCATTTTCAAAAGTAACCATAGTGAAATACCAACCCGTAAGTAAAATCAATAAGACTTGTGTGCAAAATTAATTGGAATTACTACAATAGAAAGTGAGTTTATACTTTTTATGGTAAAATAGGAATGACTGCAATAAACTTACATTTACTATGGAAAAACTTGACTTACTACGGTAAAAACTAACTTTACTATGGTAAACACTATTCACGAGTAAAAGTGACTTAACTGTAGGAAATACTATTCAAGGTAAAAAGTGAAGTTATTGTGGTAAATACTATTCATGGTAAAAAGTGAAGTTCCTATGGTAAATACTATGCATGGTAACAAGTGACTTTACTATAGTAACTACTATGCACAGTAAAAACAAGGTTACCCTCCAAATGATTTCTAACTAAGTGGGAATATCTCTCCAGAAAATCCACTAATGAGGAATGGTCCTGGAAATAGAACCAAAATGTCAACACCAATCTGGCACTCTGATAATATTTCACCAAGAACTCCTCGTGTTATGATTATTTCAGTAATACATAACTTTTGTTTGGTGGTAGTAATATAGAAACACAATAGCAAACATAACACAAGAATACCACAAACTATGACATAAAAGAATGATGACAAATCTGAAATACAACTGTAAAATATATTATTAACATGAAATTGTTATAATCTCACCCATGAATTACTCCAAGTGTTACCAACTCCACTTGTTTTCTTCGCAATAGTTATGGGAGAAACTTCACAATTGCTCATCTTGATGGCTTCCTTAACACACCTTCACAATGAATCCTTTATTTATAAAATAATTATTACAACTTTATTCCATGATAAATGAGATGGGTGGCCTCTCTATTTATAGAAATTCAGGCTTATCCACCCTATCTCTAGGAAATATCTTCTGGATAATCATATTTCATGCCTAAACTCTTACCTTTACATGTAGGCTTATCTTTTAAGATAAGATATACCTTTTCATCTCACGTGTGTTCCACCTTTATAGTTATTATACAAATTTAATATACAAAATATTTATGACATCACTCACTTATGATTACTACAAATATAATATTTCTAATTCTAAATCACGTAGACCCTACTTATCCATTTACCCTAACTTTGACATTTTAACATTATCATACCACTTACGATAAATATTTAATTTTTACCACAAATTCCTATTGTACTTTGCTTGTTACCATATTATACATTATTGGTGGTGTCGTATTAGCAGTATCGTTATCTTCTAGTGGACACTACTATTAACAATACTTAATAACACCTTACTCCTAATATATACATTAAGGAAATAGAAATCATGGAGGAAATTTTAGTTTTGATAGTACACATGAGGTGTAATAATGGGATTGGATTAGGAGTCGTATATTTGACAAAGCAAAGTAAGTGAATATAATCATTGTATTGAGGATAACAAGGATGAGTTGGAAAACATTTGGTGGTAAAACAAATTTATGGATAGAGAATGACATGGTAGTTTATGACGATGCATGAAAGAAGTTACCGGTACATGTTAGGGTCATACAATTATATGAACTATAATATTTTGGAAATATCAAGAAAATTTATCAATAGTTGATGTCTCATGTACACAAGAGAATTTTTCTATTTTTTTTTGGACGACGAATGCGACTTACCATGTCCTTGATTGGTAGCTTGACAAGGTTGAGAAGCTCGGGCACTGAGACTAGTAGTGACCTTATTAATGATGAGGGCATAGAAGAAACCTCTGTAGATTTTTCTTATGCGAAAGGAGGCACGCGATGATATTATCAAACTATAAAAGTACCTCGTGATTCGGAAGTCATGCACCTCCTCACCAAATTGAATAACCAGGAGTGTTGGAGCCAGGTAAATAAAAGATGGCTCCATATTGCTAAAAATGACTGAGGGAGTGGTATACAACTTGTCTTCTTTCATTGTTAAGACTATTATTGAAGAAGTACACCATGGAGACAAGATAATTTTTGGTGCTATTTTATTGTCTATTGTGTTTGTGGAAATTGTGGTGCCCAATGGGCCAAAGGAGAATATTTGGCAATATTGATCTGAAAATATTCAAGTGTTTATGTACCTAATCTTGAACCCTTGTAGGCTTTAAATATTTGCCAATAATTTGCTCCTTTTAAGTAATCAATTTAAAAATTAATGCAAGACAATAAAGACAATTGCACAATGATTGATTACGGAGTTCGAAATTGCCTATATCTCTAGGTTCTTATCGAACCATTCCATTAGTCAAAACTTGTAAGTTATAATAGTAATTTCACAAGAAAACCTAATGGAAACTATTAAGAACTTGCTTAAAGAATAACAAGACCTTCAGAAGACAAGGGTGAAAAATAGCACCTAACTTCCCCTTTCCTAGCATATTCAACAAGCTCGATGGCACCAGCTCCACTATTCGGAATCCTCTGGTTATCGATCGGCCTTCCAGATGCTTCATAATGCCCTATGGCACTCGGTCAATATTCCAAGATTCACAATAATTTGGTGTGGCGCTATGGACCGAATAGGTAGTATTAATAACTCCTAGCCACAATAATTTTAATTTACTATTGCCTAAAAATAATAGGTCAATAATAATTAAAATAATAATTCCTAAATAAATTAGGTCTTCACACAACTATGCCCATGGCAATGAACTCTCCCCTTGGCTCGCTCTAGCTCTGAGCTTCTCCGTTGCATTTGTTTGTGTCGTGTGTGTCCATTACAATGAAACGGGTTCCCTATTTATACAAAAATAGGGCCCTAAAATAATGTGATATTATTTTATCCTAAGGCTATTATAATCCTTCCCATAGCATTTAGATATGTTTACATATTAGGCAGATTGTATGTTTAATGGGATAACATCCCAAATTTAGTGTACTTTTTAAGTGGGTATATTATCCCACATTTTGGGGAGAAGATAATGTTAAAGGCTTATTAAAGCCTTTTCACATGGGTTTTAAAGTGGTCAAAGGACCACTTGGGCATAACCGCCCCCACCTTATTCTCACATGGATTTCCATGCCTAGCATTTGCATGCCCCCCTACCACTGCTTCACTCCTCCTCTACGTGGAAGCATAGCATGTTGGTGGTTTATGTGGGTTTGGAGGATTATGTGGTTATACTAATGTTTGAACATTAATATATATGTGTGTGTGTGTGTGTGTGTGGCATTTGGAAATAATGTATGGCAAAGAATTACAAAGTAATATGAAATTTGACCCACATGATATATGATGAATAAGACCACCTATCGACTCGCGATTGGAAAATCGAATGAATTTGATTCATGGTGGCAAGTCACGTGGTGGCTTATGGACCCACCACGTCAGCAATAATACCATAGTCCACATGGCGGTCGGGCTCCCCTCTCGTAACAAAAGTTGAGCCTCTTGTTCCGGAAACAATATTTTACGCTTGTCGAAGACCGAAGATCGAAAATCAACAAAATGAATCCCTTCACATTTTTTCCATGTGTCATAGTGCCTTTGGTCCAAAATTGACCAATTGACTGAGAGTGACTTTCTCGTTGACTAAAGTTTGACTAGATATATCTAGAGCTCCCAATGTATGTTTGTTACATTCTTACAATCTATGGAAATCTCTCATAATGATCTTACATACATTGACTTTGTGTAGGGGTGTTTAGGGAACTTTTGAAAATGATTCCTAATCACACCTCCCCACTGAGAAAGGATTTTTGTCCCAAAAAGCTTATATTGGAAAATTTTGCCATCCTGTCTTGAATTTGGAACTCTACTGCCACCTCAGAAGTGCTACTGTAGTAGACTCTTGGGTCTCTTCCTCTGCAACCTTCTCTCTTCAATAACTTTTATCCGATCTTGGGACCGTGGTTTATGGGCCCATGACACTTCCACTACGTCACTTTGATATCTAAAGAAGACCTCCATTCCTTACTCTATGGTGTTAAGTTTTTGCATGAAACCTCAATGCTCCTACTGTGTGGTGCTAAGCTTCTTGATATCTCGACAACAAGGATATTATTTTCTCTATACATACAGCTCCCGGCTCCGAGTTGATTCCATAGAATCCAAACTGGTTTGAAGAAACTCCATGTTATGTAGAGCTATGATCGATCCAATGTCGATGATGGAAAATGACTTGTCCCTATTCGACCCTCAACACCTCTCGATGCACGATGCTAAGCTTCTTTTAAGACCTCAATCCTCCAATGCATGATGTTAAGTCTCTGTAGACCTCAATGCCTCTGATGCATGATGCTAAGCATCTTTCAAGATTTTGATCCTCCAATGCATGATGTTAAGTCTATTATGACCTCAATGCCTCCAATACATGATGCTAATCCTCTTTCAAGACCTCGAGCCTCTAATGCATGATGCTAATTTTGATGATCAACTACCATTCGAATGTGTGGTTGTAATGCCTTGACTCCGAATGATGTTCGAGCTAATATTTTGAGAGCTGCTCTTGTTTGAAAAACAATATCAGGTACCATTCTGCTAGATGCCCATGATGGCTTGTCCATAGAACAAAGTTCGACCCGATGTCAATGCCAATGGTGATTCAACTACCATTTTGTTGCATGCTCACTATGCCTCTATAGAGAATGAAGTTCTGAGTTGATCTTTTAAGAGCTTTTATTGAAAAAGTATATCATGTACCATTTTTCTAGATGCCCATAATGGCTTCTCCACATAATGAAGTTCTCGACCCAATGTTAATTCCAATAAGGATTCAACTACTTCTTACATTTATGGTAACAGTGCCTCCACACAAAATGAAGTTTTGAGTTGACTCCTGTGAACTCTACTATCTACACATATGAGCAGATCAATCTCCACACTCTATATGAGTCAAATCCTATATCCAAGCTATAATAGGTACTCACAAACTGATTAGGAGATATGTTTGGAGTATTAATCAAATTTTCTAAGTAAGAAAATCCACTAAGTATGGTAAACCTTTCTCTTAGCATTTTCTCACAAAATTTGATCTCCAAACAAATACTTGCATACTATTCATCAATCTAAATTATGTAATATATAATTGAAAAATTGTTGACTTACCCATTTTAAAGGACTTTCACTTTTAGGTATTACCTAGTCCTAGGTTGAATTGTCAACTGGTGGTGGAGTAGAAACTTCTTCTACCTTTGCAATAGGCCTCCATTCCATCTTTGGCTTGCCATTACTCTGATGGCGAGATGGATGCAGTTTCCATCAATTGTCCATCCGATGCCCATTCCTTGTTAGGAATATATCTTAGTGCTCCATTTCTATGTATGGGTGAATAATAATTACATGTGTAATTATTATTATGGTAAATTAGTGAAAGTACATTTACTATGTAAATGTAAATAGTAAATGTAAAATGTGGTTAGTATGTGGTAAGTTAGTAAGTTAGAATAATAAAACAATTAGTGTTGTTTTATTATTATATTGGTGAGAGGTTGAAACCATATGGGTGTATAGTTGTATATGAAGACAAAGGTTGTTGTGAGGATTGTTATTATACATCTCCTATATAATGGAGTGTATTGAAATAGTGAATTAATTAAAATATAATATAGAGTTGTTGATTTACTGTAGACACCTATAATTACGCCCAAGCAATTTAAATACTTAAATTGTGCTAATTATCCCCTTTCTCAAATCAACGACATATCGTCAAAAGCACTCATTTTCCCTCATATCATCATTAATTAATTACACTAAGCTAATTAATTAAGTTGTCTATCCAACAAATACCCTAATTAACGACCTTCCGTTAATAAATCACCCCTTCTACCTAGACTAATTAATTAGTTTTCCCTTCCATTTAACCAATAAATCAATATTTAATTGATTTAATCCCCTTCTAATAGCCTAAATCACACTAATATTCCTCTAATTGGCTTCTATAAGCTTACACCTACCTATTAATTAATCACCTTTGATTAATTAAAATACTCCCAACTCCCATGACTTGCTAAATATGTATTAAACTGTCTAAAGTAAGGTTACCTTTAATAAAGCAACCTTATCCATTCCTAATCATGTTTTACCTTTATCCCACATTCATGAGAATGTGTTGAATCCTTTATCCTTTGGGCTATATAAAGAGCCCTCCACCTACCTTTTTACTTACACCTAAACTTTCTAAGAGAGCAAATGCAAAGCATATAACAAAGAGACTAAGAGCTTGCACCTTGCCCTTTTGAGAGTTCATCATCTTGAAGAGTTAAGCCTCTTTCTTAAAGTGCTTGGGTCATATGGGAGGTGTCAAAAGGGTCTTATAGCCCAACTTTGATTAGCCCCCATTCCTAGGTTCTTGGAGCATTACGGACAACTATTTTGATAGCCATGGAGCTTACTTAGGTCCATTCATTTATTTTTTGTTAGAGAATAGAGGAGTTTAGATATTTAGCATTGTTAGTTTCAAAGTTTGTATTGATGAATGCTAGCATCTAACCCTTGTTTAATTCTTATCATGATGGTGTTTATGCTTTGTTTTAGCTAAATTGTAGAACTATTTTAGGTGGTAGTTCTTACTTCATTTGATTTAGAATTAAGCAAAGTATACATGCACACATTTGGCACGCCCAGTGGGACATACTCCATTGTCCTTTGCACTTAATTTCAAATTTTTGTAGTTAAGTTTTATTTTTGGTTACTAACCCTCTTTTACACATGTTGATCTAACTTGTTTTTTTAACATGTTTTGTTGAGTTTGCATGTGGGGTCTTCCTTTTCGGTATGAAGGAGGTGAAGTGATATCAAAATTGGACTTGAGGGGAAAATTTCAAGATTTCTCCATGTTTTCATTTTTAGAGCTTACTTTTTCAACATTCTACATGCTAGTTTTGTCAATTTCTTGAAGATTTTAAATTCTTGAGCATGTAGGTTAGTGTTTGATAGTGCTTTGAGTCTTATATTTACATATTAATGTGGTGGGTTGCTGTCAAAATTTAATCTTGGTGAGAAAATTTCAAGATTTCATCATGTTTTCATTTTTAGAGCTTACTTTTTCAACATTTTACATGCTAGTTTTGTCAATTTCTTGAAAAATTTCAATTCTTGAGCATGTAGGTTAGTGTTTGATAGTCTTTGAGTCTTCTATTTACATATTAATGTGGTGGGTTGCTGTCAAAATTTAATGTTGGTGAAAAAAATTTCAAGATTTTATCATGTTTTCATTTTTAGAGCTTACTTTTTCATCATTCTACATGCTAGTTTTGTCAATTTCTTGAAAATCTTAAATTCTTGAGCATGTATGTTAATGTTTGATAGCATTGAGTCTTCTATTCATATATTAATGTGATGGGTTGTTGTCAAAATTGAATCTTGGTTGGAAAAATTTGCCCATTTTGCATATTAAGGGACGTTTTTTTACATTTTTGAGTGCATGTCAAGTGCATACCCATGAGCATAAGAGCATATGCGTAACCCATCTTCCAAAGGCCATAACTTTTGCTCCCGACCTCAAAATGACTCCATTTTTTTGCGTTGGAAAGGTATTGAAGTTAACTATGCAATGAAAACATAAATTCAGGATTTACATTTACGAAGTTACAATTTTTCTATTATTTTAAAATCGGTCATTTTCTAACATGTCTAATGTTTTGATGAATGTTGTATTTCCATGCTTACTCGATTTAGATCAAAGAATGTGTATGCTCTTCTCTTGCACATTTTTGTGATCTTGAAATTAAAAACAACTTTGATATCTATCTTGTTAACATTGGGATTAAACTTGGAAACTTGATTAGTCATTTTGCTTAAGGAATGAACCTTTTACAAAGCATTTTTCAATGGTCCTTTGATTTGAAGTTTTCCATTTCTATATAGTTGGGATAAAGTTTTTGTATGCTCTTATCTTGCACCTTAAGGTGATCTTGAGAATCAAAAGCAACTTTAGTCTTCATTTTATAACATTTGGTAAATTGGAAACTTCATCTTTCACTTTTGGTTTAAAGGGAATGAACATTTATCAAGAATTTTGTATGGTTAATTGATCGAAAAGATTTTCTTTATTTTTTAGTTGGATTATTTGTTGTGTATGCTCTTCTCTTGCATCCTTGGATGATCTTGAGAATCAAAAGAAACTCTTAATCCTCTTTTAAATAATGTGATTTTCTTGGAGAACTACTAACAGCTTGAGTGCGGACCTAAAAACACTTGTCAAAGAAAGGAGGAATCAAAAGCGAAATCAAAACTACTAATACGGTTGTTATACGGAGTTGCCAAAAGGTGTTCGAAAACCACACCTAATTAAATAAGATAAAAAGAACAACATATTCAAAACATTGTATTACGTGTTTGAAAAGGGTACGTCCCTCTCGCTCAACGGAACATAACCCCTTTGGCATAACGCCTTAAGCTACAATAATGGGGGTGGTTCCAGGAACCCCAAAGTAGTCCACGCAAGAGGGAACCTTGTGGATGAAACAGGAAGTGCTCTGCACTACCTACTTGACTAGTGATTCCTTTGTGAGATAGAGTTACAGGTTGTCCGTTGTGGCGACCCCAGTGATAGTACACGTAGACGCACTAGTTGCCTACTGTTCTTGAAGGGGGTAAAGTAAAGCCGAGATACTCCCAAACTAGTCAGTGTGACTTTTTGGGTAAATCGCGCTCGCTCGTGGCAACTTTGTAACACCTAGGGCGAGAGAACCACCTAGGAGAATATACTTTGGCCAGGAGCCCACTTTGACCACTTTAAAACAGTGTTGAGTTGTGAACCTTCTTTTTGAGAAACGTGTGACGTATTACTTTCGCCTAGTTTTTACTTGCCTTAGGGCGAGGCGAAACTCTGCCGAAGTAAGACTAGCATTTTTTGTCTTTTTTTCTTGATTTATTTCCTTCATATTCTTTTGACACTTTGTTGATCAAAAGAGGTGTGATTACCTTTGTGTTGCCATTCGACTGTTTCTCTCACTTTTATGTCCGTTTACGCCCATCCATGTTTGCGGCTGGGTTAGTTAAACGTCTAAAGTGAGTGGAGGCGTTTTCACGTCATTTGGTAGCCATTGTGATCTTGATACCCATGTCAAGATCGTCATTGTAGTTAGGCGTGGTTCATCACTGTGGACTTCCATAGAGGAGTTAGTTAGTTTGTCTCGTATCATTACAATTTTGATATTTACGTCTTGTTTCTTGTAAACTCGACATAAATACCTATATTATCTGATTCTGTTGCACACATTCTTAAGCATTCCTAGCTATACTTTGAATTTTTTTGTTTAGTTTTATTATTACCTCGATTTCAAAAGGTGTTAGGAACTACCATTTGTGCGTGTTATATCAATAACACCTCGATATCAATACTCCACTTTCTTGCAAAGTGGGTTAACATATCTTGGTGATATTGTTGTGTCATTCACAAATCGTAATTGGCACTTTTTGAGATATAGGTCTTAATCAGACTTGAGCTTGCTCATCGTATATCTTGATTGGGAGATCGCATTTAACTTCATGTATTTACTTACGTCTTGTTCATTCCTTTGAACTTGGCATAAGTGGAGACATCTTGTTAATCATCTGGTATCACAAATTACTTTGAAACGTAATCTAGGAGGTATTTCATTTGATTAGGTTTTGGTACCAAACGATTGTTTCATTGGTGACTTTATCACTCTAACACATTGGTATTCTCACCTTTGTTAATTTACTCTTAACACGTACATCTTGTGTTTCACTTAGGGGTAGACATTGAATTTTGAACAAATCTATAACTTACCTTAGTGAAATTTATCACGAAAACATGGCTCCCAAGAGGCGCAGCGTCTAGGGCTAAAGAAACAAACATATGAGGAACAATAATAAGCTTGGGAAACCTCTAATGCAGACAAGGGTCAAAACCCATTTATCGGACATGATCTAGGACCACTATTTTCTACGAGAAAAGGAAGCAGAAGAGATGGTCGATCATAGTGGAAATGAATTAGAATCACCACCGCACGCAGACTTTGATTTTGACCCCACTCTACTAGATGAGTTTCTCCTTAGAAACAAAGATCGAGTTTTGCACGGGTCATGGAATTAGGGGCCAAATTGCCCATTGAGAAGGAACCATACTACAAACAAATGACACTACTAAGGAGGAACACCCCCTTATCAATATGGAAGATATTTTAACAGGTGGACATGCTTCCACTTCTTACGCAGAAAATGATAAAGTGGTAGGGCATAGAATACCCCTCATCAAAGTGCCATGAAGAAACAAGATAGAACATGAGACAGGGGAAGAACCTCCATAATACGAAGAGGAGGAACCTTTAGAAGAAGAAGACACAAACCAAGTCACAATCCAACAACAACTCAGTAACTTAAGCCGACAACTAGCTTTGCTTACTTTCCAAGTACAGAAAGACACAAACAAGAATGTTCAAAAGTCAAAGCCTAAGTTTAGGATCCACGAACTCCATCGAGAAAACCAAGGAGAAGAAGACATGGGGTACCATCGTGTACACGTACCACTTCTCCCACTAGAGAACAATTGCTCACACAAGAAGTGCAATCTATGAAAGCAACTCTTGCGAGCATACAAGAGAGCAATATAGGGAGTATTAGGAAATACCAATACGAAGAACTATGCCCCTATCCTTTTGATAAGACAATGACCCTTCAACCCTTTCCAAAGAAATTTGATATGCCAAAGTTTGAAAAATATAAAGGAAAGGGAGACCCAAGGGATCATGTTAAAGATTTCTACATGGCATGTCAAGAGGTGTCTTATAGTGATAATTACCTCATCAGACTTTTTCCTAAGAGTCTCGGAGGTCAAGCATTAGAATGGTTTATGCGCTTGCCACGAGGATCAATTTTCACTGGCGAGGTTTTCGTCGTCATTTCTCATATAACATAGAGAGTGACGTCACCATGGTAGACTTGTGCGGCACAAAACAACGCCCAAATGAGACCTTCGCCAGCTTCCTCCAACGATGGAGAGGGATAGCTAGTCGCTTCCCTTGTGCTTTCCCTGAGAAGTAGCTAGTCAGTATTTTCGTCCCTAATCTCAACCTAGATATAGCTTTCCACCTCCAAATGCATTGTGTCTGCACCTTTGAGGAGGTTATCGAGAAAGGGATTCAAATAGAAAAGGCTCTCATTGCCAAAGGCACCCTCAAAACCCAATCTAAAGACAACCAAAGTGTCAAACCCACTGAAAAGCCAAAGATCTTTAACAAAAACAAAAAACGCGTGGTGGGAGACAGAGAATCACGATTCCAGCGTGTTCAAACCGCTCCAAACCAGTCAACCTTTTAAAGCGACCAAGGGCCCATTCAACCACCACCAAAGCGAAGAACATTCACCTCCCTCATAACCATTGTCCTGTCATACTAAAACAGTTGGATGCGGCCCACATGATGACCTATCCTACAATGCAACCGTTTGATGACAACACTCCTAAACCTTCATGGTATAAGGAGCATGAATACTATGAAATGCATCGCGTTAAAGGTCATAAAATAGACAAATGTTTGCGACTTCGCCACTATATTCAAGACCTCATTGACAATGGGGAGATAGAGGTGGATAACCCTAGCCACATGCAAACACCTAACGAGAAAATGGGGATTTATAAGGAACCATTCCCCAAGCATGATAAGTCGGAAAAGGCAAAACCGGATCGGGGAGAGTCATCCCAAACCTATAAAGCCATGAATTACTTGTATACCAAGAGAGATAACAATCATTACGATTCACTTATCGGATGTATTCGCTCCCCTACTGACCGTGTCAATACCATCCGGATCAAGGGAAAGGACTGCACTGCGGTAACAAGGCGTGCCCGCCTCGTGATTCCAGAACCCTCTCTGTTGACCCATGGCCGGTAAATATAACCTTTTAGAACAACTTGAGAAGACACCTGCTAAGATCTCGATCTTAGATCTTCTCAAGATATCCAATGTGCATAAGGACATTTTGTATCAAACTCTTCAGGGGTCGGGAGTGCCTTTAGAAGTCGATCCTGCATACCTTGAAGCTGCGAGTGGAAAATATTAGACCTAGTGAGCATCTCACTTTCAACCATAGGAGGTCCGTGCACCGAAGAATCCTACACATAATCTTCCCTTATACATTGAGGTAGTTGTTACCATAAAATCAAACGGTTGCTTGTGGATAACGGATCTGGATTGAACATCTACATGCTTAAATTAGTCAAATAATTGGGATATACGGAAGAAGATCTTGAGTCCCATATCATCACTATCACCGCATACGACAACGTGGAAAGAGAGTCGGCGGGCACCATTACGAATGGAGGTAGGCCCACCCATCGAACAAAGTTTCCGTCTTAGACTTGGAACTTCCATATAATATGCTTCTAGGCCGACCATGGATCCATGCCATGCAAGCAGTGCCATCAACATTTCATCAATGCATCAAGCTGAAGCATGAGGGACATACAGTAACAATACTAGGAGACTCAGAGCCCTTTTCTCATTGTAGAGCTCTTAATAGCTTTGCACGAAAGGGTACATACGCATGTCCCTCCACAGATATAGTTGTCCCTCTTCATTCTGAGGCCATGGAATCTCGAGTAGATTCAAATTCTCTTAGTTCTTGCACTCATGGGGCATCTACTTCAACATCTCCATTTAATTCATGGGAGATGAAAATTGCAGAATATGGTGTGGGGAGTATAATGTACAACAAGCGCTCTTGGTTTCGACCTCTCCTTGTCGCCCAAGACTAGAGGTCGACCCAACTACCAGCTTCAGGAGACCTATACTATTGGGTCGTTCCTACTCGCAGGCTTGTTAGGCGAGGAAAAATTACTTGATCCACCTCTACTTGGGTCCTGAGGACACTCGGCCATCTTGTTATCAAACCCCGATATGAAAAATCTAGCGTAAATGATGTACTCCATGGCCTACAAAGGCCTAGGATGTGGGAGGAATGAACAAGGACAAAGAGAACCAGGTCCCTCTTCCACATTTCAAAATAGAAAGATATGGCATTGGGATTCGCCTTATGGAGCACACCCCAATTATCAAGATGCGACTTGTTCCGAGGGCATGAGGATAGCTCGATTATCTAGACAAATGATACAAATTCTGTTGTAGCCAATATGAGGATCGGCCTCCACGAAACTTTTCATGAATAATGTTGTCCTAACCATCACCCCCATGAACCAACCCTTGACCTTGTATACCCCTCCCTTGTTGAATGGGACCAACAACGTCACGTGCCACAGATTTATTCGAGAATGATGAGGCTATTGCGAGTTCATGGGCATAAGGGATACAATTCCCATTGGAGATCACAAGAAGGGTTTCTTTATCGACTTGAACACTGCGCCTACTTTGGCGAGGAGGATGAACTTCGTGGTCAAAATTTAAAGCGAGGGCAAGAGTTCTAAAGAAAAGCCTCGGCAAAAATCAAAGTCCAAGTCACACGGTAAAACCTCTTTGAGGCAATCTTGGTGACAAACAAATAAGAAAATCAAAGGACAAACAAAGTGACCATGCAAGGATGAAAATCTCGTAGAGACATCCTTGGATGAAGATCTCAACCTTCCTCCTGATCCTAAGTGCATGGAGGAATTATCAAAATTTTAGTTGAAGAAACCATTGATGTCAATATTGGTACAGAAGAAGATCCCAAGATAGTAAAATTGGGAGCATCACTCTCGGCTAGAGAACAAAAGACATTCACTATGCTGCTACGAGAGTTTATTGATGTGTTTGCATGGTCTTACAAAGACATGCCCGCTTAGATCCACTTTAGTCATGCACAACTTTGGTTGTGCACGCGGTTTCACTAAGCCTATCAAACAAAAGCTCGAAAGATGCACCCAAGAGTGGCCTTGTTAGTTAAAGAAGAGTTGGAAAGGTTACTTGCATTCATCAAAGCCAATTGATTATTACGAATGGATATCGAAACATTGTTTATAAGAAACCTATCGGTATCCGAATGCGCATGATTTTAGAGACATCAATAAAGCTTGCC
Source organism: Taxus wallichiana var. yunnanensis (assembly GCA_018340775.1). Classification (NCBI taxonomy): domain Eukaryota; kingdom Viridiplantae; phylum Streptophyta; class Pinopsida; order Cupressales; family Taxaceae; genus Taxus; species Taxus wallichiana. The sequence goes on along the minus strand of CM031241.1, from coordinate 431,827,956 downwards.
CTAAAGATTACTTTCCATTACCCAACATGACATAATTGTTGAATCAACCGTAGGGTACAAAATGCTATCACTCATGGATGGCTTTTCAGGTTATAATCAAATTAAGATCGCTGAGGAAGACCAACACAAAAGCAGCTTTCCACTCCTTGGGGGCACCTTGTTTATCGAGGTGATGCCATTTGGCATTAAGAATGCGGGAGCAACTTATCAGCGAGCCATGACAATGTAATATTTCATGATATGATTCATGACATCATGGAAGACTACGTAGGCGACATCTGGGAAAGTCCAAAACAAGAGAGAGATCATCCTATCATTTTGCGGCGTATCTTTGAGCGCTGCGTGAATACAAAGTCGAGATTGAATCCAAAGAAATGTGTCTTGAGTTATGTGTTATCAAGGAAACTATTGGGCTTCATTGTGTCAAGATGAGGTATTGAGGTAGATCCCTAAAGTATGCTGCCATCACAAATGCCTCACGAGAATATCAAGCAAGCGTAAGCTTGAGGAAAATTCAAGCCATTCGCCAAGCTTTATCTCCCGCTTGCGAGATAAATGTCACTCATTCACTCATTTTCTTAAGAAGGACATCACTTTCATCAGGGACACGAGCAACAACAAGCCTTTGATTTGCTTAAACACTGCAGGCTAATCCACAAGACCTCATGTATATATATATATATATATGTTTTTTGTTGTTTTCTCGAAACAATGTTCTATTGTTTTTTTTTCTTGAAAGCAATGTTCTATTGTTTTTGTGTTATGCAAAACAATTTTCTATTGTTTTTGTGTTTCTCAAAACAATGTTCTATTGTTTTTGTGTTTTGTGAAACAATTTTCTATTGTTTTTGTGTTTTGTGAAACAATTTTCTATTATTTTTGTGTTTTTAATAGTTTTCCAAAGCTATGTGCGAGGTAACCAAGAAAGCATGGATGCCCCACTCGTTAGGTGGGGAATATACAAGAGGCGAAGCCACGCGCTTATGAACAAACCAGAAGGTGAAATCGTTGAGTTGCCCTCGGCGTAAGATGGGGAAATAACCAAGACCACGTCCCTTACGGACGAATAGAAAGAGGCAAAGCCGGATCAAGGCTGGACTAGATGGTGTGCACAAGTTCGAAGGTAGAACTAGGTCCAGGACAAGACAACTACCCTTCTAATTTCAATTATTATGCAAAATAGCTATTTCATGGATTCTTTGTATTAGATCGGAAGTAATTTCTACATTTGGTACGGGCTTGATTAAATATGTCTCGAAGAAGATCTCATAAATTTTGTTTCGTGATCTAAAAATTTTGTGCGTGGAATGATTGGTTATACGAGTACGGTAAAATTTTAGCAAAACTTAGTTCATAGTTTGGGAGAAACATAATTTACTATACAACACATTGATCATTTGTGAAAAACCATCTATTAGGTTTATGATCATCCTATAAAATCATCAGATCATGAAAGTAAGTGCAAGTACAAAGGCAAGTTTTCCCCATGTTCGCACTAAGGGGGGGAATGTTAGGAAATATATCTTAGTGCTCCATTTGTATGGGTGAATAATAATTACATGTGTAATTATTATTATGGTAAATTAGTGAAAGTACATTTACTATGTAAATGTAAATAGTAAATGTAAAATGTGGTTAGTATGTGGTAAGTTAGTAAGTTAGAATAATAAAACAATTAGTGTTGTTTTATTATTATATTGGTGAGAGGTTGAAACCATATGGGTGTATAGTTGTATATGAAGACAAAGGTTGTTGTGAGGATTGTTATTATACATCTCCTATATAATGGAGTGTATTGAAATAGTGAATTAATTAAAATATAATATAGAGTTGTTGATTTCAATTATTATCTGTGTAGCTATTTCATGGATTCTTTGTATTAGATAAGAGTAATTTCTACATTCCTCTAGCAAGAGTACAAAAATTCCTCTTAATCTCCTTCTTCTAGGATGAGGAACTTTTTTTGCCATTTCTCAACTCTACATGATGAGATTGGTCTTTCTGATTTTCCTTGTTCTGATGAGCGACATCAACTTATTCATCATTGTCCTTCTCTTCCAACAAAGGAAGGTGAATGATTATGCGATCCACTAAAAGTACATGAAAAGGAATTCCACATCTTATGAAAGGAAGATCAGAAAATCATAACCATACTTCTTAAGCTAAAAAGTGGATCGAAGTTTTATTGTGCTTATGATTATAGTAAGAAATTGGAGGTGGAATCTTATTACCTCTTTGCTGATTTCTCTTACCACATCCTACTTGTGATGATAAGCAAAACTTTCGTTCTCGAGAATCTTCTTGCGGGACTAGTGGGGTAATCACTTTGCTTTGAAAACAGCTTGTCTCCCATCAGCGTTCTTAGAGCATTCTCAATTTCCATTCCCTAGCACTAGAAAAACCCAAACCTACAAAATGAGGATGATCCTTGACCTGTATTGGGTTAGCAATACCTTGGCCATTTTTACCAAGGCCTCTTCCATCAAATCCCATTTTATCTAGTAACTTGGATCTAATGCCTCTAGTATGCTTTTCAAACAAACCAAAGACTTCATTACCCGAAACTAAAATTGAATGGGAGGAAGAAGAAGATTCCGATGGTGAAAAACTTACGGTGTAGTCATCAAGGTATGGTCATTGCATCACAATTTGAAGGTATTTCCTTTCTCGATCACCACCTATGACCTTGCCAGAGCTCATCCTTGGTTTGCAATTTTGATTTCATTCTCCTCTTAGAGTAATACTTTCTCTTCTAGATTTGGTGATTACAAGGTTCATTTCCTTGAGCTTCACCTATTTAGACATCTTGCCCATAGTGCACTTGTACCCTGTTCACACAAATTGAACCAACTACACCAATCTTGAAGAAATCACTCTGTTAATCAGATTTACTAAAAAAAAATATGGAGCTAAACCAGCTCTGATACCAAACTTGCTTCGGAGATTAGCAAGTTTGCAAGTGTCGATCACCTACTCTGATACCAAACTTGATCTAAAAATAATCAAGTTTTATCTACCTAATCTCGGACCCTTATAGGCTTTAAATATTTGCCAACAATTTTCTCCTTTTAAGTAATCAATTTAAAAATTAATGCAAGACAATAAAGACAATTACACAATGATTGATTACGAGTTCGGCAATTGCCTACGTCTCTGGGTTCTTATCGAACCATTCCACTAGTCAAAACTTGTAAGTTACAATAGTACTTTCACAAGAAAACCTAATGGAAACTATTAAGAACTTGCTTAGAAGAATAACTAGACCTTCAGAAGACAAGGGTGAAAAATAGCACCTGACTTCCCCTTTCCTGGAATATTCGGTAAGCTCAATGGCACCAGCTCCACTATTCGTAATCCTCTGGGTTCTCGATCGACCTTCTAGACGCTTCGTAATGCCCTATGGCACTCCAGTTGATATTCCAAGATTCACAATAATTTGGTGTGGTGTTATGGGCCGAATAGGTAGTATTAATAACTCCTAGCCACAATAATTTTAATTTACTATTGCCTAAAAATAATAGGTCAATAATAATTAAACTAATAATGGCTAAATAAATTAGTTCTTCACACAATTATGCCCATGGCAACGAACTCTCCCTTGGCTCTCTCTTCTCCTTTCCAAGCTTTAGGAATGAGCTTCTCCATTGCATTTGTGTGTGTCATGCATGTCATTAAAATGAAATGGGTTCCCTATTTATACAAAAATAGGGCCCTAAAATAATGTGATATTATTTTATCCTAAGGCTATTATAAGCCTTCCCTGTAGCATTTAGATATGCTTATCCCATATTAGGGCGGATTGCATGTTTAATGGGATAACTTCCCAAATTGAGCGCATTATTTTAAGTGGGTATATTATCCCACATTTGGGGATGTGGATAATGTTAAAGGCTTATTAAAGCCTTTTCATTGGTTTTAAAGTTAACAAAGGACCACTTGGGCATAACCGCCCCCACCTTATTCTCACATGGATTTCCACGCCTTTAGCATTTACATGCCCCCTACTTGCCACTTCACTCCTTGTCTCACGTGGAAGCATAGCTTGTTGGTGGTTTATGTGGGTTTGGAGGATTATGTGGTTATACTAATGTTTGAACATATATATATATATATATATATGTATGTATGTATGTATGTATGTATGTATGTATGTATGTATGTATGTATGTATGTATGTATGTATGTACAAAGTAATATGAAATTTGACCCACATGATATATGAAGAATAAGACCACTGTCGACTCACATTTGGAAAATCAAATGAATTTGATTTGTAGTGGCAAAGTGGTGGCTTATATATATATATATATATATATATATATATATATATATATATATATGTATGTATGTATGTATACATGTATGTATATATGTATGTATGTATGTATGTATGTATGTATGTATGTATGTATGTATGTATGTATGTATGTATGTATGTATGTATGTATGTATGTATGTATGTATGTATGTATGTATGTATGTATGTAAGTATGTATGTATGTATGTATGTATGTATGTATGGATGTATGTATGTATGTGCGTGGCATTTGGAAATAATGTATGACAAGAATTACAAAGTAATATGAAATTTGACCCACATGATATATCAAGAATAAGACCACTGTCGACTCACGATTGGAAAATAAAATGAATTCGATTTGTTGTGGCAAGTCATGTGGTGGCTTGTGGACCCACGTTGCCGATAATACCATAGTCCACATGGCGGTGGGCTCCCCTTCATAACAAAGTTGAGCCTCTTGTTCAGTGAGCGATCTTTTACACCTATCAAAGCACGAGAATGAAAGCCAACAAATGAATCCCTTCACCTTTTTCCACCTATCATAGTGCCTTTGGTCCAAAATTGACTAGTTGACCAAAGTTGACTTTTGTTGATTGAATTTTGACCGGACATATCTAGAGCTCTTGATGTCCATTTTTGCGTTCTTATAGTCGATGGAAAGCTCTCGAAAGGATTTTTGCACTTATACCATTTAGGGTTTTTAGGGAAATTTTGAAAATGATCCCTAATCAAATATCCACGAGGAAAAATAGTCCCTTCTGAGATAGATTTGTATAATACACATGTGATGGATCTGTGAGTGGACCTTACACAGTAGAGCTTGACCTCTAGTACAACTTCTGTGTGAAGCATTTAAATATGAATGGAGAATACCCAAGGTCCTTCCTTTGGTATTAGAGAAACATGCCCATTCACTGTATATCAACACTTTTGCATAGGCATTTAGAATGGAGGATGAAAAGTGGAGCCCTTGGTCAAAAGCTCCCATATGACTTCATCGCACATTACTTCTGCAGGCCTTAGTGCATATGTTTTAAAATGCATGAAAAATGGAGTCATTTAATGGTATGATTCTCATTTGGTAAGTTATACTACAAGTATTAATTATGATAGCTGGGTGCATGGGACACATGAAGTAGTTGGGCGTGAGGTTACTAACATGATTACTTGCATCAGGTCACACATGGTTAGGAATTTGAGTAATAACTAGGTACCTTGATACACGGGTGAAGGAAACCTTAATTTATTTCTACGTGTCATGGAATCCCGAGTGTAAGGATAGTTGTGATAGTAGAAATATGCTTATTTATAAACTGTGCGGGATAGCATTACATTGGTGGGCTACACATAGGGACCACCTTTTAGAATGACACGAGGTGAAAAGTTCCCTTTCTACTAGGTTTCTAGAAGTAATGTACCTTCACAAATATGTGAATTCCATGGGAAGGATTCTTATTCGCACCACATTAAGAAGCGCAAAAGACTCTTGACACGGGGGTAGGAAGCTTTGCCACCATCAATCTAGGTACATAAGTTCTACATAATCCTCGGTAGCTATGCACATGTGTGATATGTCCATTTAGACTTGACATAAGAGATAATTAATTGGAAAAAGATGACCTTAGTAATAATTCATACTTTTGATTACTTTTCTATTAAACCTCTTCTCGATAAAGCACGCAAATTATGAATCACCTTACTTTTGGAAACAATGCAAGGCTAAGAAGCTTCTATTAGATATGTTTGGTGAGCTATATTTAAAGTTTCACCTTGACCTTGAATATCTTGAAGAATAAATTGTTTGTGCCTCGGAGGAAAAATAAAAGGGTAAGTTGGTATGCATGATAGATGGTGAGGATAATGAGGACAACAACCTAGATGTTAACCAAACTGAAGGTATGCATGAGGTAATGGAAATAACATATGAGAAGGAACACACATATCATGAGCCTATGAAAACAAATAAGGTTAACATTGGGATGATACGAGATAATAGACCATTAGTGGTAATTACTAGTCGTAAGAGGAGGTAGCTAGTATTATTGAGCTCTATGTGAATTTTAATATTTATTTCCTAGGGGATATCATGAATTGAAGGTAGTGCATCAATATTTGGGTGAGATTAAAATATATTTGAAGGAAGGTGTGTGATCGATTAGGAATAGGCCATATAGGATGAATCCTAATATGTGCATTAAAGTGAAGGAAGAGATTGATAAGATTTTGAAATCTAGTATCATTGAGCACATTGAAGAGTCATAATGGGTTAGTCTCATGGTCATTAGTATAAAAAAGGATGGGAGGATACGGATTTTTGTGGAATATAGAGAATTAAATGATTCATGTGTTATAGATCCTTTTCCTACCCCATTTAATGAGGAAATCCTGGAAGGGGTTATTGATCTACTATTTTACGATGGGTTTTCAAGATATCATCGGTACTCATAACAAAATAAGATCAAGAAATGATGAATTTTGCCACTTTGAATGGGGAATTTTTTCATACACGGTAATGCCTATTACAACTTTGAAGAATGTGCCAGTATTTTTTTGCATTGTTGTACAAGATTTTAGGACATCATTCATAAGTTTTGTAGGTATATCTAGATGTTTAGGCAAATGTATGGTCTGGTTAAAGATCATTGTGAAAAATTGAGACTTATGTTTGAGAGGTGTAGGAAGTTAAGCATATCCTTGAATATTAATAAATGTATCTTTGTGACACATTTTATCACGTTGTTGGGGCATATTATTTGTAAAGAAGGCTTGTTGGTTGATCCAACCAAGGTAGCTATGATTTTGGGATTAGAAGAACATAGGAATCAAAGTGAGGTGCATGGATTTCTTGGTCATACAAGTTATTATATCAAATTCATTAAGGGATATGCAAATATTTTGACACCCCTAAAGGACCTTTTGAAGGCTAAAGTAAAATTTTATCAAGGCGAGATGCAATAACAGGAATTTGAAACACTAAAGGAAAGGTTGACTATTAAACCTATTTTACACTTTCCTTCATGGGAAAAACACTTTAGTGTTCATGTTGATGCTTCTGAAATGGATATTAGCATCATGTTGGCACAAAAAGGAAAGGAATTGTATACTACCCTATTTTTTTTTTTCAAGCAGGAAGTTGACATATGTTGAATAGAATTATAAAACTAGTAAGCGTAAAGCTTTGTCCATGATTCCCACATTGCACAAGTTTAGATGATACTTATTAGATACACCATTTATTTTCTTCACAGATCACATGGCACTTAATTATTTGGTGAAAAGTCCTATTTTACAAGGGTGCATTTACAGGTGGATCATGTTATTTCAAGAGTTTCAATTTATAGTTGTTGTCAAACCACGAAAAATTAATTCATGGCCTCATCATTTTTCAAGGATCAATTTTTCTTAGGATACACACAACATTGAGGATATGATCTCTAATGCACAACTATTTAGATTGAATCATGTGCCCACTTAATTGAAGATATTTCAGTCTATTTGCACACGGGAAAAGTTCCCGGGAATGAACACTTTAGATAAAAGAACTTGCAAATACGTGCTAGAACCTTACCATTTGATAAGTGGAGATTTATACAAGCTAGGCCATGATGAATTTTCACGGTGGTGTGTTTTGGAGCATGAGCATGAGGCAATTATGCAAAAAGATCATGGTGGGATTACCAAATTTCATTATATAAGATATGCCACAGTGTGTAAGATTTTGATCACTTGATTATGGTTGGAAAATTTATATAAGGATGTCGAGGCATATGTCAACACATGTGATCATTATCAAGGCACCTCAAGGAAACCTAGAATAAGAGATGAGATGCCTTTGAGGCCTATTGCAAGATTTGAACCATTTGAGAAATGGGAAATTGACTTTGTGGGTCTTGTTATCCAAAATAAGCTCATGCTTATTTCTGGTTAACTGTACCCATTTTTCCTCTTTTAGTGCTTCAATCAATTTTTCAAATATTCTAAGCACTTAAGGTTTCCTAAAAGCATCTTCATCAGTGGGAAATTTCTTCCCCTTTCCAAAAATATAAATAAGTCCTAACTCCTCATATTTTGCAAGTTACGGGCTGTGGACCTAGGAGAGACTTTTTGCCCAAATGGAAAATGCAGGCCAGCGGGCCCGAAGATGATTTTTTGCCCAAGTGAATTTTACCCAGAGGTTTGTGGGGAGTTTTGGAACTTTTGTGATTTTTACAAATAGGGCACAAAGTGAATTTCGGGCCCCACAATCCCATGAATCTTAAAGCCAAATGAAGAAAAATGCCTAAGGCCCGCAAAGGGGCATGTGGCCATGTTGAAAAGTCAAAGCGGGCGGTGGGTCATCCCGAGGCCATTTGAACTTCTTACCCCAAGAAGGTGTAAAGTGAAAAAATGAGCCCACCTCTGTTAATGCCTAAGGAGCCATCATGTGGCCTCAATTGCATGTGGGCGGGCGGGCACAGGAGAGAATTTTTTTTGCCCAAATGGAAAATGCGGGCCGGTGGGCACGAAGATGATTTTTACATTTTTGTATTTTGGTGCCAAAAGGCACAAAGTGAGTTTCGAACTGTAGACCCATTTTCTAATTGGTTTTAGCCATTTTTGTATACGGACGACTTGAAACATTGAAATGGACATATCTTTCCATCCGAAACTCAACCACTAATACATGATCACCATGATTGCTCTAACAAATAGATCAATGTGGATTTGATCTTTCGTTCTTCTTTCTTCTATACGACTTATCAATGAGAAGACATCTGAGTGGTGGATTTGAGAAATTGTGAGCGAGATATGCGGGGGTATTGATGGCTGGTAGCTAAGCTTCAAATTAGTTTTCCCACCTCTCTCCTTCTTCTCTTTGTGCAACATCTATAAAATAAGGAGTTGGGCTCATTGAAAAGGGTTGGACATTTCTGTTTTGCACCCTCCCTTCTCCTTTGGTCTACATAGATGAGTTCATGGAGTCCTAACTTCCCCATTCAAGTTGTAATGCTAATTTTTTCCTCTTGGCCACTATAATGTATTGTATCGACTTTGGATAAATAATATATGTTTGTGGATGATTCTCGACCCTCTCATGTGTTTCATTGTTGCCTTTTTGATCTCTCATTATAGTTTGGTTACCTGTGCATGGTGTTTGTATTGCATTTTTGTGGTCTAGTGTTAAATTACAAAATGAGTGTCTAACATTCCTTTGGTGCATCACCTCATTATCTTAGGTTTATTTTTTGTATCTTCTCAACCCTATCTCCTTGGTAAGATAGAGTAGGTTTTAGAATAGATCCTTTGTAATTTATTTATGTGCACCTAAATAGAGGAATGGGAATTGGCCTTAATCTGAGAGCTCTCTCAACTCGCAAGTTCCCACACTTTGAGAGATGCTCCATGTTATGAAATCACATTGAGATCCTCAACCCATCTAGTTGCATACATTCAGGGGTGCTATGATTTTGTACTAATAGTTTTTGGCATGCTTGGTGGGACAAGAAGTCTCCATCTTTATTACAAAAATATTGATGTACACTTGTTGTAATTTTAACTTTTAAGAAGCTTTTAAATTACACATTTGGATACTCCAAAAAATCAAAATCTATTGGTTTCAATAGTCCAAGCTTGTCAAGTTCATGAGAAGAATACAAACAAGGTCAAGAACCAGAGAGGAGGGACTATTTGTCTATCTACACTTGTCCCCAGATAAAGGGGAAGAGGGAGAAGAGCCCAGAGGTCTCCATCTCCACCAAATAGAACCTTGTCAACACCTCCTCCTAGTAGGTCGTTCATTCAATCAACAAGGGTTCTCAGGCCAATCATAGGATGGCACAACCAAATCCTTATGTCAATTTCACTGGCAGCATCCCACTGCCCTTAATGCACAAAATCCAGTCCCAGTTGTAACATTAAAGAGCATCCCATATTTCACTGGAGAGAACCAGACTTCTCCTAGTGACCACATTCAAGACATTACAAATGTCTATGTAATTCATGAGATCACTGAGATGGACATTGCAATCAAGTTACTAGCCTCTTCACTCAAGGGTAAAGCTTCACAATGGTTCAGGAGTCTAACAATAGGCTCTATTCAAACTTGGGACCATCTATGCAGAGCTCTTCATAATCAATTTGGAGAAAAGGGAGATAATCTATCCTTGTTGGAGCAACTAACAACAATCAAGAGGGCCCCTAAATGAGCAGTTGACAGATTTCAACCTCAGATTTCAAAGGACATGGGATATGATTCCATTGGTTGTAAGGCCCATAGATGAAGGTGCTTTCTTATACTTTCTTAGAGCTCTAAATTCTGATATTGCTTTAATGGTTCAATCAATGGGAGGCACCACCTTACCTACAGCCTATGACATTTCCATAAGAGCTAAAAATTGTTTAATTCAGGATGGAAAACTTGCTCCTAGGCCACCCATGCCTCTATACCTAGAACTATCAGCCTCAAGCACTAGTCAGACACCCACATTGGCTCCTATACCTACTCCTAGGAATCAGAGTTCAGTTGAAGCCTCTACCTCATCCTCTAGCACCTCAAAAGAGCTTCAAGAAGTTATGAAATAAACTACGTAGAACCTAGGGAATGAGTTAGTAACTATCAAGAGGCAACAAGCTCATAGTTCTAGGCCATATCAGCCTCAAGCTTAGTATCAGGCTAGACCCCCATATCAGCAAAATAGGCCACCAGCTTAGGATGCAAATCAAAACCAAAACCAAGGACAACCTCAAACTACTAGGCCTTTCTAGTCATATGATCCAAACATAGCTTCAACATCAAGGGCCTTGGTTCCAACACAAAACAACATGGCCCAAGAATATGATTGGTGTTTCCCATGCAATCAGCCACATAACCAATCAATGTGTTTTAATGGTGCACTAAACCAAGCCTTGATGGTACAAACCATTGGTGTGTCACAAGAGTCCAACCAAGAAGAAAATCAACAAAGAAGGAGTTCAATAAGAAGCATCTCCAAGTGAGACTATGCTTGTCAATTGGCAAGCTGAAGATTTATGTGGGATGAATCAAACACCTTCTCAAAGTGTAACTACCAATACATGGTCCAAGAAAAGGAATATTGGAGGGAAATCACCAAACTTAGGTAATCCTCAACCCTCCATTACTCCACAAGGTATTGGCACTCATAATGCAACTCCCAATATGTAGATTCATTCCAAGCCACCTTCCAAACCCACTTAGGCACCGGTTGTAATGACCCATGTGCAAGAGAAAAATGTACCAGAAAGGGGCAGCAAAAGGATAGCTCATTTAACATCATTGAACAAATGAAGAAGACAAATGTGAATATTTCAATGTGGGAGTCATTGGCTATTCTAGGACAGAGAGATCTGTTGCAGACTACTATGGCCAATTGGTCAAGCTCAAATCAGCCCCCTAACCAACAAGAGAAAGTGTTTACCAATGTAGCTCAAATTGGGGGAAATCATGGAGGAAAATAAGGTAAGAATATGAAGCCCCCTCCATTCTATGTTTCATTGATCATTGGGGACAAATTGGTACATAATTGCATGATTGATTTGGGAGCAAGTAGCTCTGTAATGCCAAAGCAAATAGCCAATCAGCTAGGTCTTCAATACGAAGTCATCTCCGGGGTATAGTGTAATTAGATGGGACAACAATGACAATTGTTGGAGTCATCAAAGATTTGATCCTCACACTACATGCCTACCCCAATGTGATTGTATTACAAAACGTATCATCCATAGACATTCCACCACATTTTGTATTTTGTTTGTCAAGAGACTTCACTACTAAGATTGGGGCTATCTGTCTGCTGATTGGTCACACATGCTCTTTAGAACAAGGTATGGAGCTAAGGCCACAATTATATCTGAGCCCATTATAGATTACCATATTGAGTCTTATGTACCCATCCCGATCAATGCCAATTATTCACCTTTGATCAGGAGGACCTCCCAAGCACTTGTGAAGTAGATACCAAGGTTGGTTGTATTCTAGACTTGACTCTCGACGAGTGGGTGAACAAGAGGCATGCTTTTGACCCTTATAAGGAGATGGAGGAATCTAAGCTAGGATTATATTGTTTGCATGAGGATAATCACCCTCTTCCTGACATCATTAAGCCAGAACACAAAGATGATAATGAAGTATGGCAGTTATTCTTTGATGGCTCAAGGAGTAGAAAAGGAGCTAGAGGAGGGGCTATGCTTGTTTTGCCTCAAGGTATGAAATACTACTCAACTTTCCATTTCCAATTTTCTTGTTCAAACAATACAACAGAGTATGAGGCTTTGGTCCATGGACTGCATTGGGAAAGGAAAAGGGGTATAAGAAACTTGCAAGTGTTTGGCGACAGTGAGCTAGTTGCAAATCAAGTCCAAGACAAAATGCTGCCAAGAATGACCTACTAAAGAGCTATAAGAACTGGGTATGGGACCTCATCGAGGATTTTGAAGCATTCAACATCAATTCCATCCCAAGGAAGAAGAATGAAGCAATCGATAGACTGACAGAGCTGATTGGGGCAGCCTTTGATGTAGTGGAGAGTATCAAGAGTGATAAATCCTAGCCCCATATTAAGTTGGTTATGAGGCCAGTTGTCCCAGAAAACAACACAAGATGGAAATTTTTTGAAAATGATCAACAAATTGTCAAACTTTCTACAAGAAGAAGCTGAGTTCTCCTCCAGGAACCAAGACAGGTTGGAGTAGTAATATGGTGATCAAGTGGTGCAGCTGAGGACCAACAAACTACCAAAGGGTCTTGTCACTTTGGAATCAATCTTCAACCCAAATGACCAATTCTGAAAGGAGAAGGTGAATATTTAGGTAAAAGGTGAAGATTCAGAGCCCATTTTCATAGAAGAAGGAAAAATGTTGCAGATTGGCAAGGTAAGCACTCAACAAGAAAAATTTGAGTTTATTCAACTTTGTCAAGAATTCCCAAATGTCTTTTCCTAGACTTACAAATATTTAAGAGGTTTTAACCCAAAGCTAGCACAACACACTATCGAGCTAGATCTAGGATCTAAGCCTTTCAGACAGAAGCAAAGGCTAGTAAATCCTCACATCGAGCCTCTCATGAGAAAATAATTGAACAAGATAATTGAGGCCAACATCATCTTCCCTATCAAGCATTCAAGTTGGGTTACAAACTTGGTTCCTGTGAGGAAAAGAAGTGGGAAATCAGGTTGTGTGTAGAATTTCGTGATCTAAATAGAGCATCACTCAAAGATCACTATCCACTTCCATCAATGGAACAGATCTTGCAGGTTGTAGCTGGCTCTGAGAGGTTTTCATTGCTAGATGGATACTTAGGCTATAACCAGATAATGGTGAAAGAGGAAGATCAATTCAAGATAGCCTTCACCACCAAATGGGGCACATATGCTTATAATAAGATGCCATTTGGATTATCAAATGTCGAGAGCAACATTTCAATGAGCTATGGACATGGAATTCAAAGGCCTAATCAACAATATTGTCCTAGTGTATCTAGATGATATAATTACCTTCTCAAATAATGTTTCAGACCATCTCTTCCACCTCAGGTAGGTGTTTTAGAGGTCTAGAAGGTTCAGTATCATTGAACCCAAAGAAGTGTGTGTTTGGCTCATGAGGGAAATTTTTGGGCTACATTGTCTCGAGAAGGGTTGACAATTGATCCTGAAAGGGTGGAAGCCATCCGGACACTTCCATTTCCACAACATAAAAAATCTCTCCAAATCTTCTTGGGAGGATAAACATTGTTCGTAGGTTTGTACCTAACTTTTCCACTCTTGTGAAGCCTTTAACAATGATGTTAAAGAAGAGTCTTGAATTTAAATGAAAGTAGAAGGTGAAGAGAGTTTTGATTCCATCAAGCTCACAAAATCATAAAGCCCAACTCTTATTAACCCAGACTTCTCAAAAGACTTTATGTTATATGCTTTTGGAGGTTCAGACACCATCTCAGCCATCTTGGTCCAGCCCAATGAGGAAGGTTTAGAACAACCAATAGCCTTCTTCAGTCAGAGCTTGGAGGATTATGAGGTAAAATACTCTTTCATTAAAAAACATGTCCTTATTGTTATTAGGAGCTTGAAGAAGTTTAGACACTTGGTCTCAAACAATAAGATTCAACTGCTAGTGTCCCATGTTGGTGTCAAGTATTTTCTCCTAACAAGGACTTGAATGAGAAGAGAGTAGGTTGGATCACTCGGGTAATGGAAATATGACATTGAGATCAAGGTGACCAAAATGGTTCAAGGCAAGGGTTTGTGTGAACAGCTCACCTCCAAGCAACAGGCTGAGTTAGTGGATGGAAAAGAGGTTGTCTATTTATACAAAAATGATCAAGCAACAACCAGCTAATGATGCACCTATTCCATGTTGGACCAAGCCTTGGTTCATTACCTCCAAAAATAGGTTTATGCCCTTTAGAATGGAATAAAGCAAAAGAGAAGATACTTGAGACTACAAGCCATTCCATATGTGCTTTTTGTGGTGTCTTGTTTAAAAAGGATATCAATAGTGTTCTATTGAGGTGCATTGAGACAGGCCAAATTGAGAGAGTGTTGCATGAGTTCCATGATGGAGAAGTGGAGGTCACTTTTCCCCTCGAGTAAATAGCTCTCAAGATCATGAAAGCTGGTTATTATTGGCCTACAATGTTTAGGGACTGCTACTCATGGATCAAGAAGTGTAAAAAGTGTGCATTCTTCACAAGAAAGGAGAAGTTAGCAGCCCTACCCCTTCGTCCCATTTCAGTGGATCAACCATTCATGCAGTGGGGACTAGATTTCATTAGGGTGATTAACCCAAATTCAAGCCAAGGCCACAAGTGGATACTTACTGCAACAGACTATTTCACCAAGTGGACTAAAGCAGTGGCACTAAAAGAAGCAAATGAATCCAACATCTTGGAT
The DNA here is from genome assembly GCA_018340775.1 of Taxus wallichiana var. yunnanensis. Lineage (NCBI taxonomy): Eukaryota > Viridiplantae > Streptophyta > Pinopsida > Cupressales > Taxaceae > Taxus > Taxus wallichiana. The sequence goes on along the minus strand of CM031241.1, from coordinate 431,812,773 downwards.
TTCTATGAAGGAATAGCCACTAGGTTTGGAGTCCCTGCCACTATTATATCAGATAATGCATTGCATTCCTTGTACAAGGATCACTAAATGGGCAGTCAAGAATGGTGTGTACCTCAACACTTCATCAAACTATTACCCTCAAGGTAATGGCCAAGAAGAGTCCACAAATAAGAACATGCTAAGGATTATCAGAAGGAATCTTGATGAAAATCAGAGAACTTGGCATACAAATCTCAAATCAGCTCTATGGGCTATAGGATCACATCAAAAAGGTCCATAAACTCCCCATATAAGCTCACATATGGAAAAGAGGCAGTATTTCCCATATCATTGGAGTTTCCCACTTTGGAGATCATGAAATAGTTGGAACTGAGTTTGAACCTATGGCAATCAGGTATGCAAAGTGATGGAAGTAGGAGAGGCAAGAGAGCATGTAATGCAGGTCATGGAGAAGAATCAAACATTGATCAAGAAGACCTTTGATAAGAAAGCAAGAACAAGGAAATTTTAAGAAGGGGACTTAGTTCTAAAGTGGGATGTAGATTGGGAAAAACCAGGAAAGAATTCCAAGTTTGATGCCATTTGGAGTGGCCCCTACATGGTCACAAGATGTACAAGTAGCAATACCTTCCAGATGCTAAGTTGGATGGTGAAGAATTATAGATCCCAGTCAATGGGATCTACCTCAAACATTGCTACTAAAAGGAAAAATTCCACCCTCGTAAATATTAAACATAGGTTTTAATTTCCTAAAGTGTGTATGCACATTGTTTTTTGTAGCGTAGTTTTTATTTCCCTGTAAGTGTTGTGGCATAGGTTTTTTTGCTCCATTTTTTTGTTGTTATACAATTTGATGTGCCTCTAGGTGAATGCACCAAACCCTTCAACATTTACATCAAGGAGACCCATGGTCACCATAAAAATTACTAATTTTAAAATAGAAAAAATGTAGAGAAACTAAAATTGAGTCTCGAAGGGCCCATTTCCAAAAGATTCGGACACGAACCACTAGTTCTAACAATGTCCAAGCAACTCAAGATCAGATTTCAAAGTTCGATTAGATCACTACCAATTATGACTCCATGCCCAATGGATGCTCCAAAAGGCAGATGATCTCTTCATCTAGCAAGCAGATGTTCCCTTTGAGTCACCAAATTGTTATCCAAAATAAGCTCATGCTTATTTCTAGTTAACTGCACCCATTTTTCCTCTTTTAGTGCTTGAAATCTAATTTTTAGAATTCTTCAGAACTTAAGGTTTCTGAAAAATCTTCTTAGTGGGAAATTTATTCCCCTTTCATCAAAATCTAAAGAAGTCCTTCTAACTCCTCATATTTTACAAAGCACGGGTTGGTGGACCTGAGAGAGACTTTTTGCCCAAATGGAAAATGTGGGGTGGCGGGAAGGAAGACAATTTTTGCCCAAGTAAATTTCAGGCAGCGTGCATGGGGAGATTGGGAATTTTAAGGCGACGAATTTTTTTCAAATAGGTGTGCAAAGTGTATTTCAAAGAGAGCCCAAATGAAGCCCGCATGAGGATCTTAAATCAAATGAAGAAAAAGTGTGCCTAAGGCCTGAAATGGCATGTGGCGCATGTTGAAAATCAAAGCGACTCGGCAAGTCAAATGGAGGTGATTCCAAATTTTTTCCCTAAGAAGGTGTAAAGTGATAAAATGAGTTGCACCTCCGCTAATGCCTAATGAGCCACATGTCAAGGCCACGAAACAAAAGGACTTGGTCAAAAACTTAAAGGAAAAATTTTTACCTAAATGGAAAATATGGGCCGATAGGCTGAAGATATTTTTTGCCAAAAGTGAATTTTGAGGCTATGAGGATATTTTGCATTTTTGTATTTTGGTAATGAAAATCCAAAAGTGAGTTTTGAAATCTTGTCGACATTAAAATTTTCCTCCATAATTTCTATTTTTCTATGTATGTATTAGGAATAGGATGTTGTTAAGTATGATTAGTAGTAGATAGAAGATAACTTGTAAGTACGGTGCCTCCATAATAATATAAGTAGAGTATGGTAATAGTCAAAGTCTGAATAGGAATGTTGTAAAAGTAAATATTTGTCGTAAGTGGTCTAGTAATGTTAAAATGTCAAAGTTTGGGTAAGTAGAGAAGTAGGGTCTACATGATTAGGAATTAGAAATATTATATTTGTAATAAGGACAAAGAGTGATACCATAAATATTTTGTGTATTTTATTTGTGGAAAAGTCTAAAAGGTGGAACCCATGTGAGATGATAAGGTTTATCTTATCTTAGAAGATAAGCCTACATGTAAAGGCAAGATTTTAAGCATGGAATATGATTGGCGGAAGAGATTTCCTATCCTATCTTAGAGATAGGGTGGATAAGCTGAATTCTATAAATAAAGAGGCCACCCCCTCATTTAGCATAGAAGGAAGTAGTGAGAAATATTGTATGAGTAAGTGTGTAAAGGAAGCCATCATTTTGAAGGTGTGTTAAAGAAGCCATTAAGAGGTGTAATTGTGAAGTTTCTCCCATAGTTATTGTTGGAAGGCAAGTGAAGTCAGTAACACTTGAAGTACCTCATGGGTGAGATTGTAACAATTTCATGTTGATATTATAATTTACACTTATATTTCAGATTTATCATCATTCCTTCTTATCATAGTCTATGGTATTCTTGTGTTATGTTTGTTGTTGTGTTTCTAGATTACATCCACCAAACTAAAAGTTGTGCATTAGTAAATAATCATAGCACGAGGAGTTCCCGGTGAAGAATTATCATAGTGCGGATTGGTGATGACATTTTGGTTCCGTTGCTAGGACCATTCCTCGTTGGTGGATTTTCTAGAGAAATATTCCCACTTAGTCAGAAATCATTTGGAGGGTAACCTTGTTTTTACTGTGCATAGTAGTTACCATGGTAAAGTCACTTTTACCATGAATAGTATTTACCACAATAACTTTACTTTTTACCATGAATAGTATTTACCACAGTAACTTCACTTTTTACTGTGAATAGTGTTTACCACAATAAAGTCAGTTTTTACCGCAGTAAGTCAAGTTTTACCATAGTTTACCATGGTCATTCCTATTTTATTGTAGAAAGGTGTAAAGTCACTTTCTATTATAGTGATTCCAATTATTTGTGCACATAAGTCTTGTTGATTGTACTTGTGGGTTGGTATTTCACTGTGGTTACTTTTAAAAAAGGGAAGATTCCTATTTTTTTAGCCCAATCTAATGAAGATGCTTCCTCTTTCATTCAAGTTTAAACGATCTTGCATTTGTAATGGCCTCATAAGAAGGAACAATGGACTGAATTTTTCCTACCTTTTTGGATGGTTTGGCTCTTAGGTGGTTTGAAACACTAGGTGATAATGTGAAAAATTCATGGGATTTATTAACTAAAATTTTCTTGAAGAATTTGGTGAACAACATAAATATGCGAGATCTCATGATCGATATCACAAAGCTATCCCAGGAGAGAAGGAAAAGATAAAGGATTATCATGCTCATGTTCTAGAGCTAAGGAGGAAGCTCGATGCCCGGATCCGGAAGGAAGGATTAGCGGATGGGTTGATGAATGGTGTGGATAATCTCCTCTATATAAGCACTTCATTCTTGGGATGAAGCCAGAGATCAAACAACGAGTGAAGTATGACCGCCCAGCTACCATTGAACAAGCAAAGGAGATTGCAAGAAGGCAAGAAGAAAGCATGGAAGAGGAGCCCAAAGAAATTGTTGCTAAGGTAGAGCCTACACCAACACCTTTGGTCCAGAATCCACAACCACTCTCGGTGAGCACAAATATTTTCCCTAGTACATCTACTAAGTATGAAGATCTACTCAAGAAGATGGGCCAGTTAACTATTAATCTTCTTCAAGGAAAGGAATTTAGTTCTCAGGGAGGAGATAGAGGTCCAAAAAGAAATATTTCTAAAGTTGTATGTTATGGTTGTTATAAAAAGGGTCATTATAAGTATAATTGTCCAGATAGAGCTTCTACATCTGGTACAAGAGATAATGATAAAGGAAAAGCACCTATGAATTCTTTTGATGTAGTAGATAAGAGCATAAATAATGAAGTAGATGTGTTTGTAACAAAAAGAAAGAAAGAAAAAAAGATAACCAAGATGGAAATGATCCTAAGAAGATGAAAGGAGAAACTAGTAAGAAACATAGGAGAAGAAAGTTGGGTGTGTAGGATTTTCTAATTTCACAGGACAAGGACCATACTCCATCTTAGAAGATCTGTCCAAAAGGCCTATAAATATTACATATGGTCAACTCTTGGCTATGTCTTTTGAGAAGAGGTGGGAGCTGCGAAGTGGACTCAATGCTCGACGAAGGAAGGAGGTTGAGGTCCCTATTTTGGAGCAGAGGTGGATCCTACGCTCCACAAGCTGAGGTATTATGTAATGGTATTTCAATTCATGATGTCTTAGTTGATGGAGGTGCTGTAGTTAATGTAATGACCGAGTCTATAATGAATATGTTGGGTTTAAAAATTGATCGCCCCTCAACACTTATGTTAAGGTCATTAAATAAGGGAAAAACTAAACCAGAAGGTGTTGTTTCAAATGTGGCAATATCTATTATGGGTGTTGTATGTGTGGTAGACTTTCAGGTGATGAAAAATGGTACTTATTGCATACCCAATGTTGTTGGGAAGACCATGGCTAAGGAGAGTTCATGCAAGAAACTACTGGAATGAAGGCTTCATGACACTTGGATGTGGTAGAGAGAGGGTGAAGATAAACATGATCCCTCGGCATCATAAGGCAGAACCTGTGGATTCAAGTGATGAAACGATGATTGACATCCTCTAATTACTCTAGTACCCGGTGAAGTGGACACATAAAATGAAGAAAGTGAGGTTGATGTTTTGGTCATGGATATCCTTCCACACACCGACTCATGAACCCATAAATTATCTGAAGAAGAAATTGATGATCCTCCAACAAATAAAGATTGGTGATGTTGTGATGGAGAGTGAGAAGGAATCCTACCTCCAGCTCTTTCAAAGGTACATACACCTATTCACTTTTGATTACAAGGAACTCCATCAAGTAAGTTGGGTAGAACATTCTATTGAGTGGTAGATGGTGCTAAGCCCATAAAGTAAATGCCATATAGAATGAATCCTAATTTTTCCAAGACTGTAAAGAAGAAATAGATAAGTTGCTTGATGCAGGATTCATATTTGATGTGGAGAATTCAGAATGGGTTTCTCCCATTGTGATCTCAATAAAAAAGAATGGGAAGCTACGCATTTGTGTGTTGATTATAGGAAGCTCAATACAACGCAAAAAGAAGGATCATTACCCTCTTCCATTCTCATATCAGATCTTGGATGAAGTAGCTAGGCCGGAGTGCTATAGTTTTGTTGATGGATATAGCGGATACAACCAAGTTTGTATAGTAGAAAGATCAGCTGAAGACCACGTTCACCACTCCTTGGGAACATTTGCTTATAGAGTTATGCCTTTTGGGTTGTGTAATGCTCTAGCAACATTCTAGCGTTTGATGAATAGGGTGTTTGAACCCTACATTGGGAACTTCATCAGAGTATTTATGGATGATTTTTACATCTATGGGAGTAAGATGGACCACCTGCACTAGATGGAGACAACATTTCAAAGGTTAGATGAAGCACAAGCCTCACTAAACCCTACAAAGTGTGTCTTTGGATGTTCTAAAGGCATTTTGTTAGGGCATGTTGTATCCAGAGATGGTATTGGTACTGATCCTGATAAAGTTTCAAAAATCAAAGAGTTACCATTTCCTATGAATAGAAGTAAGTTGAGATCATTTTTAGGCCATGTGGGTTACTATAGAAGGTTCATCAAGAATTTCTCAAAGATTGCACAACCACTAACCTAATTCTTGAAGAAGGATGTTACTTATGAACCAAGAAATAAGGCATGCATGAAGCTTTTGAACAACTGAAGGAAGCTTTGGTGTCTTCACTATTTTAAAGAATCCAGATTGGAGAAAGCCATTCATTGTGTATACTGATGCCTTAGATGTAGCACTAGGAAGTACTCTGAGCCAAAAAGATGAAAATGGGAATGATCATCCGTTTACTTTGGGAGCGAGACAAATGAGCGATCTTGAGGTAAATTATATTGTAACGAAAAAGAGGCTCTAGCTATCATTTTTGCTTTGTAAAGAAGTTTAGAAATTACTTGTTAGGGTAGAAATTTATAGTTGTATCAAATCATCAAGCTCTAAAATATATTGTAAATAATCCTAACCCATCGGGGAGGATAGCAAGATGGATAATTTTTCTACAAGAATTTGAATTTGATATTATAGATAGGCCGGGGAAAGAAGCATGTTAATGCGGATGCACTCTCTCGAGCCTATGATGGTTTAGGTTCATCTTGTGATGATGATGATTTCCCAGATGTAGCATTGTTATCCCTTGACACAATCCCTAGTGAATACATAGATATTTAGAATTATCTGAATGAATTCAAGTTTCTTGATGGTGCCAATGTAAAGACTAAGAGGAAGATTACTCAAGCCAGTCATCCATATTCTATTCTACATGGAGTATTATTTCGAATAGGACCTGATGGACAGTACAAGAGGGCAATTGGACGTGATCAAGGGAAGGAGTTGATAGAAGAATTCCACAATGGTACATGTGGAGGACACTTCTCTGGAAAACTTACAGCAAGAAGGATCTTGGATGCAGGTTATCACTAGCCCACTCTTTTTAGAGATTGTTATAATTATTGTAAGACATGTGATATTTTTCAAACACATGGTAACCGTAAGACTTCATCAGCTCCATTATGCCCTATTCTTCCACTTGGTCCCTTTGAAAAGTGGGGAATAGATATTGTAGGTCCACTTCCAACTACCCCATGCCAAAATAAGTATATTGTAGTTGCCATAGATTATTTAACCAAGTGGGTTGAAGCTAGGCCATTGAAAATAACTTCCATGGATGAAGTGGCAAGGTTCATATATGAACGCATTGTCACTAGATTTGGTTGCCCATTAGAAATTGTAATAGATCAAGGAAGCCACTTCATTAATGAGGTGGTAGAATCCCTAGTCAACAAGTTTTCTATTAAGCATAGGAAGGCAACAACATACAAGCCAAGCACAAATGGATAGGTGGAACGAACAAATTTTGTGTTGTGTCAAATTCTAGCAAAAGATGCAGCCTTGCAGGTACATAAGTGGGATAAAAGGATTCATGTAGCATTGTGGGCATATAGGGCAACATCAAAGTCAGCAACAGGATACTCCCCATTTTAGTTGGCTTATGGCATTGATCCAGTTCTTCCTATTGAGTTTGATATTCCCACTAGTGAGAGTTATGAAAAATGAAAGGATGGATGAAAGTGATTCAGTAAAAGAAAGGTTGGTGCATCTTCATTTACTATAGTAAATGAGGGAAATAGCGAAGGATACAAACTATAAGAAGAAAATGAAGTAGAAGGAATACTTTGATCAAAAGATCCGTTGGTCTCCATTTCATGTGAATGACTTGGTTCTAGTATATGATTCCAGATACAAAAAAAGAAGGCAAATAAAATTTCTTCCTAAATGGATGGGGCCCTACAAAATAACAAGCGTGCATGAAAATGGTACATATCGATTGGAGGAATTGATGGCACTCCCATTATGAAATGGGTCAACCATGATAAGTTAAATATTTTCCAAGCACCATTTGAATGTCCATAAGTCTACTCAGGACGGAGTAGAAGCTAGGAAGGGGAAAATATCGACATTAAAATTTTCCTCCATAATTTCTATTTTATTATGTATGTATTAGGAATAGGATGTTGTTAAGTATGATTAGTAGTGGCGTATGATAGAAGATAACATCACCTTGATGCAGTGCCACCAATAAAGTAGAGTATAATAACAGTTAAAGTACAATAGGAATGTTGTAAAAAAGTAAATATTTGTCGTAAGTGGTCCGGTAATGTTAAAATGTCAAAGTTTGGGTAAGTAGAGAAGTAGGGTCTACATGATTAGGAATTAGAAATATTATATTTGTAATAAGGACAAAGAGTGATGTCATAAATATTTTGTGTATTTTATTTATGGAAAATTCTAAAAGGTGGAACCCATGTGAGATGATAAGGTTTATCTTATCTTAGAAGATAAGCCTACATGTAAATGCAAGAGTTTATGCATGGAATATGATTGGCCGAGAAAGAGATTTCCTATCTATCTTAGAGATAGGGTGGATAAGACTAAATTCCTATAAATAAAGAGGCCACCCCCTCATTTAGCATAGAAGGAAGTAGTGAGAAATATTGTATGAATAAGTGTGTAAAGGAAGCTATCATTTTGAAGGTGTGTTAAAGAAGCCATTAAGATGTGTAATTGTGAAGTTTCTCCCATAGTTATTATTGGAAGGCAAGTGAAGTCGGTAAAACTTGAAGTATCTCATGGGTGAGATTGTAACAATTTCATGTTGATATTATAATTTACACTTATATTTCAGCTTTATGATCATTCCTTCTTATCATAGTCTATGGTATTCTTGTGTTATGTTTGTTGTTGTGTTTCCATATTCCATTCACCAAACTAAAATTTGTGCATTAGTAAATAATTATAGCATGAGGAGTTCTAGTAAAGAATTATCATAGTGTAGGATTGGTGATGACAAAGATGCTGCGGACCTATTACGCTAACTATTTTTTTCCATTTTTGTACGGACCCAATTCGAAACATTCAAATGGACATATCTTTCAACCCAGTGCCCGAAACTCAACAAATTTGGCACCATTGGAAAGGTCTCGACCTCGTCTACACCATGGAAACCTAAAACTTTAATGTTGGCGAGGTTAGGTGGGTGAAAAATGGGAAAAAATATTCGTGCCATTAATACGTGATTTGATTGCTCTAACAACCAGATCAAATCAGATTTTCTTTGTCATTCTTCTTTCTTCGATACGCCGAGTAGACACAAAGTGGTGGACTCAACATAATGTGGGCAAATTTATAGGGAATTGATGGCGATGTATCTCGAGCTTTAAATTAGTTTTCTCACCTCTCTCCTTCTTCTCTCTATGTAGCATCTATAAAAGAAGGAGTTGGGCTCATTGAAAAGGGTTGGAAATTTCTGTTTTGCACCCTCCCTTCTCCTCTAGTCTGTAGACGAGTTCGTGGAGTCCTAACTTCCCCATTCAAGTTGTAATGCTAAGTTTTTCCTCTTGGCCACTATAATGTACTATATCGACTTTGGAGCAATAATATATGTCTGTGGATGATTCTCGACCCTCTCATGTGTTTCATTGTTGCCTTTTTGATCTCTCATTATAGTTTGGTTACCTATGCATGGTGTTTGTATTGCATTTCTATGGTCTGTGTTAAATTACAAAATGAGTGTCTAACATTCCTTTGGTGCATCACCTCATTAGCTTAGGTTTATTTTTGTATCTTCTCAACTTGTCTCCTTTGTAAGATAGAGTAGGTTTTAGAATATATCCTCTACAATTTATTTGTGTGCACCTAAACAAAGTAATAGGAACGGCCTTAATCCGAGAGAGCTATCTCAACTCGCATGAGTCCCATGTTGTGCAATCACTGCCGAGAGTCTAAACCCATCCGGTTCTGAGACATTAAGTCTTTGTGATTCTATAGTAATAGGTCATATTTCCCCACTGTGCATAGGACTAATGCATGATATATTATAACTTATCGTAATATATTATAAGGTGGGAAGAAGAAGCACCTACAAAGGATTGTACAGAAGTTACAACAACAATATTTCTATAGGAAAACATTATCAACAAGTATGGATGTCCATTAAGCTTGACTAGCTTGAATAGGGAACTCATTTTCTTAGTGAGACTATTTGAATTCTTTTGGGTGATTTTATGGTGACTCACCACAAGACAACATCTTACCACTTTCCACCAATTATACTATTGAGGATTTCAACAAGATACCATGACACACATTGACAATGATTTTTTATGTTGGAAGAAAAGACTGAGGTGAGAAAGTATCTCGTTATACTTTGGTCATACAAGAATACATACAAAATATTGAACAAGGCCACACCCTTTTAATTTATGTTTTGTGTGGATGTTATGTTACCTATGGAATTCATGTTACCATATCTATGTATTAAATGATAAACATGTTGTTGAAGAGTGTATAAAAACATTGATTAAGTTTGATGAGAGGTGCATTATTGCTCGATGGATCTGAAGACGAGAAAAATCCAGTAGAAAGAATGACATGATAGACATATTCAAAAAAGGAAATTTTAGGTTGGAAAGATGGTTCTTCTATATGATTAAAAGTTTACGTGCCACCCTAGGAAGTTGAAATTTCATTGGTTAGGACCCTTGTTTGTAACAACAATATTTGAATATGATGCTTAGTAGTTATAGGTGTTGGATGGCACATTATTTCCCAGTTACTTCAATGGGAGTAGGCTGAATCTGTTGGTACCCAAATTGATTCTCCCTTAGAAACTGAGCAGCATCACAGTTTTGGTAGGAAGCTTAGAGACAAGCAGAGCATGTAGTGTGTCATTTTGTAGCTAGGGATGAAATGCAGCTTGCTCTTTGTCACTCAGATGTGGAGAAATGGGTAGCACCCTCAAGAGGATTTGATCTATCCTCACCACTTTTTGGTTGTGCCTTTCAACCATGGTTAGAGGACCCTTTTGTAGCCTGATGTTTATGGAGGAGATGAAGATGTCCTTCCTTGTAAATTTATTGAGAAGACCTTGAAGAAAATATGAAAAATAAAACAAAACCTAACTCTCACGAGTTTTCACTCTAGATAATGGAGATATTTTCTAAGCAAGGTTCGAGGCTACTAAAGTTAATGAAAACACGATTGATTACTTACATGTTTGGGTAACAAATATTATGCATTTGTACACACACAAGGACAAACATGGGTATTATGGGTAAGTTTGGTTTTTTTTTGAAATGGATTTTGGTGGGAGGTGAGGTAGGATGAACTTGATTCACTAGATCATTGAGAACTTATAAAAAAATGGATAGATTAAAGAACAAAATGCTTCAGGGTAGCTAAGATGTTCCTTTAACTAGAATATGTGCTTCAATGGAGGCCCAGATTAGCACATTTTCACACAAACTTTAAGAATCCAAAATGAAGGCTCAAATTGAAAACTTAACTAAACATTATCAATCTCTATTTCATCACACCTAAGATACCCTCAAAGGCTAACAAACAATCTTATAGTCATGCTAGGAGTCACAGTGATTTTAAATTTGTTTATTTCACTATCAAATGAAATCTATTCTAATAAATGAAATTGCAAATGCCACCAAACTATCAAAAGGATAAGATCTTGTGTGATTCACACATATTTCAATGTAATATTACAACAGGAACAAGAAAAATAACTTGCAGACATTCAAAAATGAAGCAAACACAAATTTTTCCCAAAAATAAAATAGATTAACTTAAGTTCAATTAAATTTATCAGTAGGGTAAAGTTTCTAGAACAATCTCAGAGATTTTTAATGGTTGTACACTCACAACCACCTTGACATGATTAAATTCAACACAAAGAGATAAATAGGTTTCTCAGACGGTTTCTCGGAAAGACCAGGCTCTATCAAGCTTTTCTCTTATAAAATCAGTCCCGACCTCTAACACTCCCACAATTTGCACAACAAATTCATACAATTTATAACATTTTTACAACAAATTTTTCCCACCAAAAAATAAAACATTCAATGTACCAGTGCTTGTTATGATCTTGATCACAATTCCCAAAATCATATCTGTAAAAAGTTGATAGATGCTCAGGGAAGCATATTTATTCTAATATCTCAACATTCAATTATTTTAACTAGTAGATCACTCTTCCTTTTATGCACCCAACTACTTCCACCCCTAATCTGTCAAATTTGGTCCCTTACATGCGAAAGGAAAGATTAGAAAATCATATCGAACCCGATAGCCAAATCACATCTTAATGGTAAAAGATGACTCGGATCTTCCTCAACAAATTTAGAAATCAAATAAACTCTCCTTCTCTATTTGGCATGTAGGAGACATTAAAAAATCATGAAGAATTACATCTCAAGGAGCTTTGGAGTAAAAATGGTGGAAAAATCGAGATAGAGATGCTGCAGTGCCGTTAATTTCCCTTTTACAATTGGACCTTCCACGTGGGAGATCTAATTTTAAAATGGGCTTGGGGGTTCCTTTTTACCTTTTACAACTTTTTGAAAAAATGTAAATTTTTCTCATTTTTCTCCACCCCTCTGCCTTTGAAAAATGGGCCTAACATGTGTCCTAATGTGGGTCCCAACGGAAATGCGCTCCCTTTCTACACTTTAACCGATTTTTTCACAAAAGGAAAATTTTCTAAATTTCCTCGAGAATTGCGGATCTCCGCCATTGACCTTGAAACCAAATTTTGACTTATCCTTTGTCGGTCTCGTGGGAAATTTTGATGATTTTAGCCATTTTGATGACAAGAGGAAAAAAATCCAAGTTGTCTCATGGCGATAACCGCTTCCCCTTTTGACTTTTCAAAATGTTACGCGTTTCAATGGAACATCTTGATATGGTCCCCAAAATGTTAGACCTTGAATGAGCGTAGGTTCACCACTTATCCTAGGCCATCTAAATTTGTTGAAAGTTGAAAGCTTAGCAGAGGGCGCTATGTGTCCAAGGTCCGTGGCAATATCCTTTGGCCATTGAAAAGTCCAAGCAAAAGGCAAAGCAAGCACATAAGCTTCCAAGTGTCCTCTTGGAACTTCTTTAAAATAAACCTAAAGGACCGGTCCCCAAACATGTGTGGTTCCTCCACGTGTCCCAAGATTCTCAAAATTGTTTTAAAAAGTTTAAGTATGGGAAGACCTGATGGAATCCTCCATGTGTCACCATGGCACAATTTCAAAATAGAGCCCAAGAGTGGAGACCACTGAATGAGCGCGAGGCTCACCACATGTCCCTATCCTGCCAAACTATCACGAGCTGCATAAAAATTTGTCTAAGTCCTGGGAAAAGCAGTGAGAATCCTCCACATGTCCTCTAGCGCAACTTTAAGGCTAAACAAAAAAGTGAACTTTCAAATGAGTGTTGTTCCTCCACGTGGAAACATTTAGGGTCGAGGTGAGCCATAGAATTTTTAAGGTTCCTGTTGGCGCATCCAACCCAAAGGAGCCATCTTTCCACCGATGCGGAGAAGAAAATTTGGCGGGAAAACACACCCATCAAAACGTAAAAATGTAGGAAAACAATCACATTGAGCACGAAAATGATATTTTCTTCAAGGACAGAGAATTTAGAAATGTTACAAGGCTCATACACACTCCTTCAAGCTACATCCATTCATTTTTATTTAGGTATTTTGGGCAAAAATAGCAGGATAGTAACTCCCAACCGTGGAAAATGGAAAGAATGGGATAGCCTGAGTTTTATACCCAATTTAGACTTTTTCAGATGAACAGAGAAGCGAATAATGGGGTGAGACTAATTTGAGCACCAACATCGGCTCCAGTTTGGGATGGGCACTCCCTGTGAGTGCCACAAGAACAAAATAACAGATGAAGTGCCAAAAATATCCATTGGGAAAAGGAGTCCAAACACGAGCAAAAAAACCGGAACCGTCTCCCAAAAAAATAAACCGAGAAAACAACAAAACCAGGCCACGAGGGACTAGAATGAACAAAAAAACACAAAATACGAAAAAAAACCAACAAACTATAAATAGTACGAGATAATGCTCAATTTGATTCTAAGGAATAATCCGGAGGAAATACTTCAATGCTGTCATTAACGGAAATTAAATAAATTCCCCATCCAAGTCCTTGAAAAAAGGTATGTTCACCAATTCTAATATCAATGGAGTAAGGGCCCATCCATAATGCATCAAATTTTCCATGTTTTCCCTTATCTTCATGTCTGCTAGCCCATGCGACACGAGATCTCAAACATTGAAATATCTTGGAGTGACCTTCTTATCAAATAAATTCTTTAGTTTTTCCCTAAAATTTACATGCCTTTGGTGGGATGTGCTCCTTTCTTCATCAAGTTCAGCAATCTAGTTAATGCGAGGCATTGTATGGAAGACTAGCTTCTTGATCTTCCAGTTGTTGAATGAACTAATATGAGGATAATTGCATATGAAGGGGAAACGCAGGGCTATACCAACTCAAATGGACTCTTTCCATTGGCTCTTTTAACAAATGATAATTTGGTCATCCCAGACAACAAACTTCAACTATTCACCCCACTTTCTTTTGTTTAGCTCCGAGTTCTTTTGATAATCTTGACAAGTTTTTATTACTAGACTCGCTTGTCCATTTCCTTAGGGATTGTAAATAGAAGCATATGTCAAATTGATCCCATATTCCTTACACATTACCACTAAGGTTTATTTCTAAAGCTCATGGCATTGTCAACAATTTTAACTAGCACTCCAAACCTGCAGATGATATGGTTCAGCATAAAGTCCATGACAATTTGGTGGGGATTGCCTCCACCCACTTAGTGAAGTAATCGGTGGCTACAAGAATACACTTATGGCTAACACTTGAAGGGTCTAAAATCTAACCAATGAAATCCATTCCCCATTTCTTAAATGGGGCTTCAATAGATATAGGCTACAAGGGAGGGATCTTGAAGCTTTGGGTCTTCTAGAGAAGTGCTTGGTAACTCTCACATATTCTAACCAAAATAGTTGTATCCTTGAAGATATTTGGCCACCAATAACCATCCCTCGGATCTTGTGTGTTGTGACTCTTCCAAAAAAATGCCCCCATAAAATCCTCCATGGAGATCAGCAATTATCTTGGGGGCTTCATCTTGATAATACACCTTAATAGAACTCCCCTCGGGGTTCTTCCAAGCTAACCCATAATCAAATGACATATTTATGGGAATCCAACTTAAGATATCTTTTAAGGTTTTACTTAAATACTCGGGGAAGTATAAATGTACGAGATAAAAATCACATCTTTGTACCACTCAGAACTCATCAACTTTTCAAGTACATCTAACCTTCCTTCTTCTACATCATTCACCTCAATATTTTGCAAGTTGCTGTCAGCCATAAGCTTATCCAAGCCCAAACCTCTCACCAACTTCATGGTTTGGATATCCATGTCATATTCTTACAACTTGTTCACCCATCTACATATTTTGCTTGAGACTTCCATCTCTGCGATAAGATGTCTTTCACCATAGTGTGGGAACATAAGCAACAATTTTAGAGCTTAGAATGTAAGGCTTGAAGACCTTTGTTGATTTTACCAAGGAAAATTCTTCCATCTCCATAATAATATATTTAATCTCACCCCCTTGCAATGCCTTACTAAAAAAGGAAATTTCCTTCTCAGCTCACTTCATCATCCTTCTGCAATAGGACAGATGCAATAGTGTTATCTGAAGCAAAAGAAAACATTGAAAAGGATTTTTATAATCTGGAGCTGTTAAAATAGGGGCATGTTTAATGCCTCCTTGATCCCATTGAAATCTTGAATGCATCCTCCTCCCATTTAATGACCTGGTCCTTCTTTAGCATGCAAGTGATTGGAATGGTCAATTTAGCAAATTTTGATATGAATCTTTTGATAAATTTTATGTACCCAAAGAAGGACTAAATTCCTTTCTTGGTTCTTAGAATTGGGACCTTGCTGATGGCCTATAACCTTTCGGATCAATCATTACCCCCTCTTGTGACATAATGTGACCAAGAAACATTGCCTTCTACACCTCGAAATGGCACTTCTTTGGATTGAGTGAAATGCCATATTCTCTACATCTTATCAATATTTTTCCAAGTGCTTTGCAAATGATCACCTCTCTTTTTGGAAAGCACGATTACATCATCTTGTAAACAATAATAAAATTATTAATGTAACAAGTAAAGCAATATCCATTGTTGTTTGAAAAGTTGCTCCAACCTTCATCGAGACCAAAGGTCATCCTGACATATACATATGTTCCCTAAGGAGTGGTAAAGGCTATTTTAGATCTTTTTGATTCCTTTACCAAAACTTGGTTATAGCTAGAGAAACCATCCAGGTAGAAAGCAACTCGAGAACCGAGTCACTAGTTGCATCATGTTTTCCATATTTGGTAAAGGATAATTATCCTTCATTGATGCTTTGTTCAGATTTCTAAAATCCACACATAGCCTAATATCACTATTCTTCTTTCTAACTAGTACTAGGTTTACTGACCCAAGAAGAATACCTTATGGGTTGAATAATCCCTCCATCTTTAGTTTCTTGAGATCTTCTTGCATTTTAAGAGATATAGAGTGTATTGATTGGCCACTATTTCTTCTTGAATGGATTTACATTGGATTCCAAGGAATCTCATGTTGAAAAATGAATCCTCTTTGTATGCTTTTAGTTCAACATAAGTCAAAGCCATGAAGTCTTGATATTTTTACGTAATTGGACATAGGATTTTTTTCCTATTAGTTTAGATTGCTTCCCAACTAGGTATTTCTTGGTTTCTCTTTTGTGCCAAGATCATGCTCCTCAAAATCCTTGAGGTTGTTATGCATCTATTAATAATGCAATCGACATTATCAAAGTTGGATTCAAGAGAAACCAACCCTCTAGGAATGGTATTAGTCTTGGTTGGATGATACCTTTGCCAAACAAGGTTTCTTTACCCTCTTCTACACACACCATTGGCTCCCAATCAATACATTTCCTAGAAAACTCCCCTTTGTTCTGTAGAAACCTTCTAACCTGAGCATCATCATCAAAAACATTCCAATGCTTAATGTTGTCGGGACGAGATGTCCTTGTTAACACCTCAACATCATATTTAAAATATGGGGACATTGCACAATGATTAAACAGCCGAGATCCCAATACTGCAAGTTTTTACCAAAATCATTGAACTTCCTATCATGATGCACAATATTGAATAAATCAAACATCTCAATAAAATCCCAAACTGCATGCTTGTATTATTTCATTCACTAATTTTTGTGGCATAAAGTTTTCTAACTTTCTTGACAATTAATTCTAAATCTCCTTTGACAATGATGTCCTTAACACCATATTTCCAAGAAATTCTCAAACCTAACAATAATGCCTTATATTCAGCAATTTTGTTAGTGCACTCAAAGTTTAGTTTGAAGGAAAAGACAAACTCTTCCTGACCTAGAGAAACTAGAACAACACCAATACCATTTCCAAACTTAGAGCAAGCTCCATCAAATAATAAATTCAAGGAGAGCCTACAACTATTCAAGACACTTGCATTCTTCAATTTTGTGCTCTTTTCCATCAGCAAATCTTACAAATTTATTGGCATCAACACTTGTGTACAATACTTCATAAATGCATTATTGGGATCTCAATAAGGTGCAACATCTTCCTTTTCTCCATACAACCTAACAAGGCTACCATCAATTGGGATGGTGGCATAGGACATATCCATTTGAACACTCCCACCAACACTTGCAGACCCATTTTCTAGATAACAACATACCCCACTTTGATGGGCAATCAATAATAACAACATCATGCTTTAAGTTTTTACCTGGGTAAGCTACAAGTTGCACCACCAGACCTTTCACACATCCCACCACTGGTACTTCTCTGGAATCCATGGTAGTGCACTTCCCATATGTTGCTGGTGTTACTTTGATATCCAACTCATTCATGACTTCCAGAGGCATAACATTACATGATGCCCCTGAATCAAACATACAGTTGTGTAGCAATCTATCCTTAATGATTAGAGTGGTGAAGAATGGATCCACATTTAGCTGAGACTCCACCAAGATGTCCAAAAATACACCTCAAGTGGTTCACCTATTTCCTCCAATGCTTGGTGGTGTTTCTAACTCTTCAATGATTGGAGGAGTCTCCACAATGTTTACATTTCTACCTAGGGTAGTCTTCTCCTCTTTCAGCCCCAAATACTCAAAATCCCTTTTCTTGTGCTCAGGAATCCTAAGCAACTCAAAAATTGGAAGAGAATCTTGATCTGACTCAAGACTTGGGAAATATCATAAGGGACATACTTTGGCAAGGTAGCATTGGAAGGGAGATTGACACATTCATCAGATGGCACAAAATTTTTGACAACTTGGGCATGAGGAGGAGTATGAATTTTGTTTGGGACAGCAAGGCCTTTGGCAGATGCATCTTTCTTAGGAGCCTCTTTAGGAATATTTGAAAGTAATGGAGTTTTGGCTTGGCCTGAGGCCCTGTCCCTTTGAAAACCTTACTTCTTGTGTTATACTCCTCTTGGGAAACAACAACGTTCATCAACAACTTCTGTCCTCCTCAGATGGGATTCCTCCATCATACTTCTTTATCATCAAAGCTCTTAAGTATTCAAAGTTCATTATTAGGTATCTCAAAATCTTGTACAATATCTATTTCTAAAGTATGAGAGGGAGGAAGAAGAGGTACCCGGATGTAATCCCAAAACTCTTTGTAGATTCGAAATTATGACTTAAGTTGAAGTTTCCCCTTGTTGTGAGCTCGTGGAGCAACCCATCATGCAAACATCATCATCATTATCATCATCAGCTTCTTCTTCTTCTTGCTGATCTACCTCACATGGAGCATGGGGCATGAAACATCTGTCACACCAATCAATGACATTTGTTTCTTCCACAACAACAACTCTGGAAGCCAAAGGATAAGGCATTATCCTACTTTCCCTGGCTTGGGATTGTTTATTTCCAAATCCAACAGGTCCCTTACCTCTGTCATCAGATCTCTGCTCATTCTATGATAGTTTTCCAATCTGTCTCTGGCCTTGTTGCTTGTTTGACCCTTGTGAACTTTTCCCAATTCCTTTTTCTTGCCTGAGGCAATTTGTATGATATTCTTTGATAACCCCTGCCAAAGTTTTCACAACTTCCTCCAAATCAGCAGCCTTACTTGCTTGAGGTTTTTCTGGGTTAACTAGCTTCACACCCTCCCTCTTAGGAGGTTTTCCAATTTCCTTGATGTTGTTCTCAATTTGTAGAGCCATGGTGAAGGCCTGCCTCAAATTGGTAGGGTTTTTATCCCTCAAGTAGTAAGCATATTTTTATCAAATGCATCTGAATATTTGATCAAACATGATTCATCACATGGCCTTAAGTTAACAGGAAATCTCCTCAAGGTCTTGTTAAACCTTGTGTTGAAATCATGTATTGACTCATTAGGGTTATTTTGATGTTTTTAAACTCCGATAGAAGAAACCTAGGGTTTGTTCTATCACCATATTACAATCTAAATGAATTATTCATCTCTTTCCAAGAATCAATGGAATTATCTTGCAAATCTTTATACGAGTCCTTTGCATCCTCTTCCAAAGTATGGTTAAAAATTTGATATATACATCTTCATAGTCAATCTCAAAGTCTTCCATCATATTGATAAAAATCTTTAAATGTTGATCACCGATTATAGCATTGTTTCCTTGGAACTTTGATAATGTATTACTTACGTCTGAGGGCTACATTTGGATAACTAGCCATCCACCATAAAATTTATCGGACTAAAGGTATTTACAAAAAATGGAGGTCTTGGTGAGGGATGGGCCATTTTATTTTGAGGAGGTGACCTTGGAGGAGAATCAAACTGATAAGAGGTAGGGGGTCTTTAAAACACATGAGTATAATTTTGAAAATGGATATCCCCAAAAGGCCTTGTTTCTTGGAAAACCCCATCAAAATTTGAAAATACAGGTTCAAAATGAGAAGAAAACTTTTCAAATTCAAATGAAGGCCCCTCTCTAGATGGAGAATTCAATTCCACAAAGAGACTACCTGATTCAGAAGAACTTGAATGGCAATCTTCAATGATAGGCCTATCACTTTCATTAATGGAGATCTCTTTTCTTGGCTTGCGATCTCCAACAACTCTCTAGGATCTTCTTCCTTCGACATTTTTTTCCTATCTCTGGAAATAATGTCCTAGCGAAACCTTAACAAAAAAAGATCTTCTTCCTTCTAGCATTCCAAAGATTAGTAACAAATCTCACTTGAACAGAGGCTAAGACAACGATATTTATCAAAAATCATATCAACACGGATTTGTCACAAAGGATTTCCACCTTAGTTGTGAAAATATGCTAAAAAATGTTTCGTCAAATGTTTGTCAATAGTAGCAATTGGAAATGGAAAGACTGACTTTTCTTTACCCATATTTATCAATGAAAGTTAGTGCGATAAGTGTAAAAAGCTGAAATAATTACACACAACACTTGTAACTTTGAACACTTCTTATAGGCTGAACCCAAGATGATGTTTGAAACAATGTATTAGAACTTAGAACATATAAGAAGTTTTTATCAAGGTCTGAATATGAACTATAATCACAATGTCACACAGCAATGGTGCCAATTATGTGTTGGTACCCAAATTGATTCTCCCTCGAAGCCGAGCGGCATAACGGAGTTTGGCAGGAAGCTTAGAGACAAGTAGAGCATGTAGTGTGTCATTTTGTAGTCGGGGATGAAATGTAGTTTTCTCTTTGTCACTCAGATGTGGAGAAATGGGTAGCACCCTCAAGAGGATTTGATCTATCCTCACTACTTTATGGTTTTTCCTTTCAACTAGGGTGAGAGGACCCTTTTGTAGCCTATTTTTATGGAGGAGATGGATATGTCCTTCCTTGTAAAGTTATTGAGAAGACCTTGAAGAAAATATGATCAATACAATAAAACCTAACTCTCACAAGTTGTCACTCTAGATAATGGAGATATTTTCTAAGCAAGGTTCAGGCTACTAAAGACAATGAAAACCTAATTGCTTCTGCATGTTTTTGGTAATAGAGATTACGCATTTGTAAACATACGGGACAAAAACCATGGGTATTATGGGTAAGATTGGTTGTTTTCAAATGGATTTTGGTGGGAGGTGAGGCAGGGATGAACTTCGATTCACCAAATATTTGAGAATTTTACAAAAATGGAGATCTTAAACAACAAAATGCTTGAGGGTAGCTAATATGATCCTTTAACCAAAATATGTGCTTTAATGGAGAAGCCCGATATAGATCGATGCATTTTTCACACAAACTTTAAGAATCCAAAATGAAGGCTCAATTGAAAACTTAACTAAACATTATCAATCTTTGTTTCATCATGCCTAAGATACACTTCAAAGGCTAATAAACAATCTTATAGTCATCTTTAGGAGTCACGGTGATTTTAAATTTGTTTATTTCACTATCAAATGAAAGCTCTTCGATAAATGAAATTAAAAATTCCACCAATCTATCACAAGGATAAAATCTTGTGTGATTCACACATATTTCAATGTAAGATTGCAACGAGAACAAGAAAACTACTTGGAGACATTCGAAATGAAGCAAATAAAAATTCCACAAAGAGACTATCGATTTGAAGCACCTAAATGGAAATCTTCAACTATAGGCTGATCACTTTCATTAATGGAGATCTCTTTTCTTGACTACGATCTCCAACAACTCTCCGAGCTCTTCTTCCTTGACTTTTTCCTTGCTCTAGAAATAATGTCCTAGCAGGATCCTTAGCAAATAAAGATCTTATTCCTTCAAAACTTTACAAATATTAGTAACAAATCTCACTTGACAGAGGCTAAGACAACTTATTTGTCAAAAATCAGATCAATCTGAGAGTCACCATTAAGGATTTCACCCTTATTTGTGAAAATGCATTAAAAAAGTGATCAAATCAAATGTCATGCTCAACACTAGTAACTTGAAATGGAAAGACCTGACTTTTCTTTACCTAGATTTATCAATGAGAGCTAGTGCGATAGGTGTAAACACTCAAATAATTGCACACATCACTTGTAACTTTGAATACTTCTTACAAGCCTAAAAAAATATGATGTTTAAAACAATGTATTAGCACTTAGAACATATAAGAAGTGTTTACAAGGGTCTAAATATGAACTATAATCACAATGTCCCCGACAATGGTGCCATTGGTGTTGGTACCCAAATTGATTCTCCCCATGAACTAAGCGATTCTCCCTCGGAAGATCACAGGTTTGGCAGGATGCTTAGAGATAAGTAGAGCATGTAGTGTGTCATTTTGTAGTTGGGGATCAAATGTAGCTTTCTCTTTGTCACTCAGATGTGGAGAAATGGGTAGCACCCTCAATAGGATTTGATCTATCCTCACTATTTGTGGTTGTTCCTTTCAATCAAGGTGAGAGGACCCTTTTGTAGCCTACTGTTTATGGAGGAGATGGAGATGTCCTTCCTTGTAAATTTATTGAGAAGACCTTGAAGAAAATATGATCAATACAAAAAAACCTAACTCTCACACATTTTCACTCTAGATAATGGGGATATTTTCTAAAGGTTCAAGCTACTAAATACAATGAAAACTTGATTGCTTCTACATGTTTTAGTAATATAGATTATGGATTTGTACACACATAGGAAAAATAGGGGTAGTATGGGTAAGATTGGTTGTTTTCAAATGGATTTTGGTGGGAGGTGAGGAAGGATGACCTTGATTCTCGAGATCTTTGAGAACTTATAAAAAAATGGAGATCTTAAATAACAGAATGCTTCAGGGTAGCTAAGATGTTCCTTTAACTAATATGTGCTTCAATGGAGGCCCAGATCAACATGTTTTCACACAAACTTTAAGAATCCAAAATGAAGGATCAATTGAAAACTTAACTAAACATTATCAATCTTTGTTTCATCATGCCTAAGATACCCTCGAAAGGCTAACAAACAATCTTATAGTCATCTTTATGAGTCACAATGATTTTAAATTTGTGTATTTCACTATCAAATGAAATCTCTTCTAATAAATGAAATTGAAAATGCCACAAATCTATCACAAGGATAAGATCTTATGTGATTCACATAGATTTTAATGTAATCTTGCAATGGGAATAAGAAAAACTACTTGCAAAAATACATAAATGAAGCAAACACAATTTTTCCCAAAATAATGTAGATTAACTCAAGTTTGATTAAATTTATCAACGGGAAAGTTTAACAATATCGAGAGCTTGTAAATGTCTATAGACTCACAACCACCTTAACATGATCAAATTCAACATAAAAAGAGATAAACAAAAGTTTCTCAGACAGTTTCTCAAAAAATGACCATCTCTATCAAGCTTTTCTCTTAGAAAATTAGTCCCGACCTCTGACACTCCAACCATTTGCATGAAAATTTTATGTAATTTACAAAAATTTTACAACAGATTTTTCCCCCAAACAACAAAAAAGAGGCATTCAATGCACGGTGTTTGTTATGATCTCGATCCACGATTGCAAAAATAGATCTGCAAAAAAGTTGTCGAGGCACGCGGGAGGTAGATTTCTTCTAATACCTCGGCATTCAATTCTTTCACTTGGTAGATCACTCTTCCTCTTATGCTTGACTACTTCCACCCCTAAGATATCAAATATGGTCCACTTGCATTCCAAGAAAGGAAAGATTGGAAAATCGGATCGAACCCGATAGCCAAATCACATCTTAATGGTAAAATATGTCTCAGATCTTTCTCACCAAATTTAGATATCAAATTAACTCTCCTTCTACATTTGGTATGTAGGAGACATCAATAAATCATGAAGACTCACATCTCAGGAGCTTTGGAGTAAAATGGCGGAAAAATCGGATCTGGATGCTGCAATTTGTTGTTGATTTCTCTTTTGAAATTGGATCGTCCACATGGGAGATCCAATTTTAAAATGGGCCTGGGATTCCTTTTTGAATTTTAATTTTTTTGAAAAAATGTAAATTTTTCACATTTTCAACATGCCCTCCGCCTTGAAAATCGGCCGACACATGTCCTAATGTGGGTCCCAGCGGAAACACTCATCCTTTCTACCCTTTAACCCCTTTTTTCAAAAAGGAAATTTTTCTAAATTTCCTTGGAAGTCCGCACCTATGTCATTGACCTTGAATAAAATTCGACTTATGCTTTGTTGGGCTTGCAGGGCATTTTGATGATTTTAACCCTTTTGATGACAAGAGGTAAAAAATCAAGTTACCCCCCGATGGCCCATTTCCCACCGTTTGAATTTTAAACTTCCATGCGTCTTAATGATGCATCTTGAGATCATCCCCAAAAGTTGAGACACTAAATGAGTGCAAGTTCACCACGTGTCCTAGCCTGATAAAATTTTTTGAAAGTTGAAAGGTCAACAGAGGGCACCATGTGTCTAGGGTCCGCGATAGTCTCCTTTGGCCATTGAAAAGTCCAAGCAAAAGGAAAAGAAAGCGGAAGCTTCCAAGTTTCCTCCGACGCTTATTTAAAATAAACCTCGAGGACCGGTCCCCAAACATGCGTGGTTCCTCCATGTGTCCTAGGATTCTCAAAATTATTTGAAAAAGTTAAGTATGGGAAGACCCAGCGGAAGCCTCCACGTGTCACCATGGTGAAATTTCAAAATAGATCCCAAGAGTGGACACCTTGAATGAGCAGCGGGATCACCACGTGTCCCTATCCCTAAACTATACCAGTTGCATAAAAATTTGTTTAAGTCTCGGGAAAAGCAACAGTGAATCCTCCATGTGTCCTCCTGGCGCAAATTTAAGGCCAAACAAAAAAGTGAACTTTCAAATGATCTTCATTCCTCCATGTGGAAAAATTTTGGGTCGGCGAGAGCCATAGAATTTTAAAGTGCCTGTTGACCCACATCAACCAAAAGGGGTGACGTTTCCACTTGATGTAGAGAATAAAATTTGATGGGGAAAACACACACTCAAATCGTAAAAATGCGAGGAAAAAATCAAGCTGTTTGAGCCGGATATGATATTTTCTTTAAGGACAGAGAATTTGGAAATGTTATAAGCCTAAAAAAACTCCTCTAAGCTACATCCATTCATTTTTCTTTAGGTATTTGGGACAAAAATGATAGGGACAGAAACTCTTGACTATGGAAAATGGAAAGAATGGGACAGCCCGAGTTTTATACCCAATTTACAGACTTTTTCAGATGAACATAGAAATGAAGAATCAACTATAGATCCATAAGTGATCCTCGGCCCAGGAAGGGATTGATTACGACAACAAAATGGAAGAAATATTCTTTTCAAGCACAACATAGGGAGATAAAAAGTGACAGAGGCCGTAAACTGAGATATTTTAATGGAAAATGGGGTGAGACTAATTTGAGCACCAACATCGGCCGTCTTGAGGATGGGTACTCCTGTGAGTGCCACAAGAACTAAATGATGGACCAAGTTCCAAAAACATCCATTGGGCGAAAGGATTCAGAAAAACTAGTACCATCCTCCAAAGAAATGAACCAGGAAACAACAAAAACCAAGCCACCAAGGACCATAACGAATAAAAACAAAAAGACAAAAAATAAACCAACAAACTATACACTTTATGCGAGATAATGCTAACTTTGATTCTGAAGAATCAATTTAGGAAATGATTCAAATTCCTTTCATTAATAGGTAATTCGAGCAATTCCCCATCCAAGTCCTTGAAGAAAATTTATGTTCACCAATTCTAATATCAATGGAGTAAGGGCCCATCCACAATGCATAAAATTTTCCATGCTTTCCCTTATCTCCATGCCTATTATCCCATAGCAGCACGAGATCTCCAACATTGAAATATCTTGGAGTGACCTTCTTATCAAATAAATTCTTCATTTTTTCCCTTAACTTTACATGCCTTAAAGTGGGACTACCCCCTTTCTTCATCAAGTTCAAAAATTTGGTTAATGCACGGAATCATATGGACTAACTTCTTGATCTTCCAGTTGTTGAATGAACTTATATCTTTAGCAAGTTTTTATTACTCGACTCAGCTTTTCCATTTCCTTGGGGATTGTAATTAGAAGCATATGTCAGATTGATCCCATATTCCTTGCACATTGCCACCAAAGGTTTAGCTCTGAAGCTCATGGCATTGTCAGCAACAATTTTAACTGGCACTCCAAACCTATAGATGATATGGTTCAGCATGAAGTCCATGACAATTTGGTGTGTTGCTCTCTTGGTGGGGATTTCCTCCACCCACTTAGTGAAGTAATCAGTGGCTACAAGAATCCACTTATGGCTAGCACTTGAAGGGTCTAAAATCTCACCAATGAAATCCATTCCCCATTTCTTGAATGGGGCTTCAATTGATATAGGGTGTAAAGGGAGGGAGCTTGAAGCTTTCACCCTTCTAGATAAGCACTAGCAACTCTCACATCATCTAACCAAAATATTTGTATCCTTGAAGAGAGTTGGCCACTGAATAACCATCCCTCGGGATCTTATGTGTTTGACTCTTCCAGAAAAATGCCCCCATAAACTCCTCCATGGAGATCAAATTATCTTGGGGCTTCATCTTGATAATGCATCTTAAGAGAACTCCCTCGGGGTTCTTCCAAGCTAACCCATAATCGTAATGACATATTTATGGGAAGACAACTTAAGAGCTCTTTGTTGGTTCTTACTTAAATACTCAAGGTAGTATAAATGATCGAGATAAAAAATCACATCTTTGTACCACTCAGAAGTCATCAAATTTTCAAAGACATCTACATTTCCTTCTTCTACCTCATTCACCTCAATAGTTTGCAATTTTCTCTCAGCCATAAGCTTAGCCAAGCCCAAAACTCTCACCAACTTCTTGGTTTGGATATCCATGTCATATTCTTACAACTTGCTCACCCATTTGCATCTTTTTCTTGAGACTTCCATCTCTACTAAGATGTCTTTCACCATAGTGTGGGGAACATAAGAAAAAAATTTAGAGCTCGAATGTAAGGCTTGAATACCTTTGTTACTTTTACTAAGGCAAATGCTTTCTTCTCCATAATAGTGTATTTCAGCTCATCCCCCTGTAATACCTTACTAAAAAGGAAATTGGCCTCTCGGCCCCTTCATCATCCTTCTAAAATAGGATAGATGCAATAGTATTATCTGAAGTAAAAGAAAATGGTTGAAAAATATTCTTATAATCTAGAGCTGATAAAACAAGGGCATGTTTTAATGCCTCCTTGATCCCATTAAAAACTCAAATGACATCTTCCTCCTATTTGAATATTTGGTCCTTCTTTAGCATGTAAGTGATTGGGATGGTCAATTCAACAAAGTTTGATATGAATCTTCCGATAAAGTTTATCTACCCAAAGAAGGAGTTAATTCCTTTCTTGGTTCTTGGAATCGGGACCTTCTTGATGGCCTCTGCCCTTTACGGATCAATCATTACCCCCTCTTTTGACACAATGTATTCTGAAAAACTTTTCCTTCTGCACCCCAAAATGGCACTTCTTTAGATTGAGTGAAATATCATATTCTCTACATCTTATCAAAGCATTTTTTCCAAGTGCTACAAGTGATCACCTCTCTTTGGAAAACACAGTTACATCATCTTGGTAAATAGTAATAAAATCATTAATGTAACCAGAAAAAGAAACATCCATTTCTCTTTGAAAAGCTGCTCCAACATTCATCAGACCAAAGGGCATCCTCGACATATACTTAAGTACCCACGAGGAGTGGTAAAGGCTATTTTAATTCTTTCTGATTCCTTTACAACAACTTGGTTATAGCTAGAGAAACCATCCAAGGTAGAAAGCAACTCAAAACCAGTCACTAATTGCAACATGTTTTCCATGTTTGGTAAAGGATAATTATCCTTCATTAATGCTCTGTCTGCAGATTTGGAAATCCACACACAACCTGATATCACCATTCTTCTTTCTAATCTGGTACTAGGTTTGCGAACCCAAGAAGAATACCTTGTGGGTTAAATGACCCCTCCATCCCTTAGTTTCTTCAGTTCTTCTTACATATTAAGAGATAGGAGTGGATTGGTTGGCCTCTATTTTTTTCTAAATGGATTTGCATTGGATTCCAAGGAATCTCATGTTGAAACGAATCCTCTCTGTATGCTTTTAGTTCAAATAATTCCAAGCCTTGCAGTATTGATAATTTTTCCGTAATTAGACATAGGATTGTTTTTCCTCTTTGTTGAGATTGCTTCCCAACCAGATCTTTCTTGGTTTATCCTTTGTGCCAAGATCATGAACCTCAACATCCCTTGAGGTTTTATGCATATGTTAATAATGCAATCAGCATTATCAAAGTTGGATTCAAGAGCAACCAACCCTCTAGAAATGGTATTAGTCTTCAGTTGGATGATGCCTTTTCCAAACAATGTTTTTTTACCCTCATTGCACACACCATTGCCTCCCAATCAAGACATTACCCATCAAACTCCCTTTTTCTGCAGAAACCTTTTGACCTGAGCATCATCATCAAAAAATTTCCAATGCTTAATGTTGTCAGGGATAGATGGCCTTGTTAACACCTCAACATCATATTCACAATATGGGGACATTGCACAATTATCAAACCAAGATCCCAATCTGTAAGTTTTTACTGCTAAATCATTGAACTTTCTATCATGATGCACAATGTTGAATGAACCAAACATCTCAATAAAATCCCAAACTACATGCTTGTATTGTTTCATTCACTAATTTTTTTTTGGGCTAACATTTTACGACTTGCTTGATAATTAATTTTGAATCTCCTTGTACAATGATGTCCTTAACACCATATTTCCAAGCAATTCTCAAACCTAACAACTAGTGCCTCATATTCAGCAATGTTGTTAGTGCACTCAAAGTTGAGTTTGAAGGAAAAGACAAACTCTTCTTGGCACAGAGAAACCAGAACAACACTAGCACCATTTCAAACTTGGAGCAAGCTCCATCAAATAATAAAGGCCAAGGAGCCTTCTGTTCAAGACACTTGCATTCTTCAATTTTGTGCTCTTTTCCATCAATAAATCCTACAAAGTTATTGGCATCAACACTTTTATACAATACTTCAAAGATGCATTGTTAGGATCCTCAATGAGGTGCAACATCTTCCTTTCTCAATAAAACCTAACAAGGCTTCCCTCAATTGGGATGGTGGCATAGGACATATCCATTTGAACACTCCCACCAACACTTGTAGCCCATTTTCTAGATAACAACATACCCCACTTGGCTGGGCAATCAACAATAACAACATCAAGCTTCAAGTTTTGACTGGGTAAGTGGAAGTTCCACCACCATACCTTTCACACATCCCACCATTGGTACTTCTCTAGAATCCATGGTAGTGCACTTCTCATATGTTTTTTTACTTTGATATCTACTTCATTCATGACTTCCAAAGGCATAACATTACATGATTCCCCTAAATCAAACAGACAGGTTGTGTAGATTTGTCCTTGATGATCAAAGTAGCGAAGAATGGATCCACATTTAGCCGAGACTCTACCAAGGATGTCCCCAAATACACCTCGGGTGGTTCACCTAGTTCCTCCAATTCTGGTGGTGTTTTTAACTCTTTAATGACTTGAGGAGTTTCCATAATGTTTACATTTATGCCTAGGCAGTCCTCTCCTCTTTCAGCCCCAAATACTTAAAATCCCTTTTCTTGTTCTTAGGAATCCTAAGCAACTCAATAAGTGGGCAATATCATAAGGGACATACTTTGGCAAGGAAACATTGGAAGGAAGATTGACACATTCATTAGATGGCACAAGATTTTTGATAGCTTGGGCATGTGGAGGAGTATGAATTTTTTTGGGACAACAAGGCCTTTAACGGATGCATATTTCTTGAGCCTCTTTAGAAATATTTGAAAGTAATGGAGTTTTGGCTTGGCTGAGGACCTTACCCTTTGAAAACATTACTCCTTATGTTATACTACATCTCTTGGGAAACAACAACGTTCATCAATAACTACACTGTCGTCCTCATATGGGATTCCTCCATCATACTTCTTTATCATAAAATCTCTTAAGTATTCAAAGTTAATATCGGTATCTTAAAAGATTGTATAGTATCTATTTCTAAAGTATGAGAGGGAGGAAGAAGAGGCTCCCACCTGGATGCAATCCCAAAAAATTGAAGCATTCTAAGAAATTAACACTTCGATTGAAGTTTCCCTTGTGATATCATGGAGCAACCCATCATGCAAACATCATCATCATTATCATCATCACCTTATTTTTATTCTTGCTGATCTAACTCACATAGAGCATGGGGAAAGAAACAATTGTCACACGAATCAATGACATTTGTTTCTTCAACAATAGCAAACCTTGACAGCCAAAGGATCGGGCACCATCCCGATTTCCACGGCTTGGGCTGCACTTAATTTCCAAATCCAATAGGTCCCTTACCTCTTTCATCGAGATCTCCGATCATTCCTACAATGGTTTACAAATCTATCTGGCCCTATTGCTTGTGCTAACCTTGTGAACTTTACCCAATTCCTTTTCTTCCCAAGCTAATTTGTATGATATTTATTTGACAACGCCTTTGAGAAAGTTTTCACAACTTCCTCCGAATCAAGCACCTTTCTTGCTTGATGTTTTCTAGGTTAACTAGCTTCACACCTCCCTCTTAGAAGTTTTCCAATTGCCTTGATGTTGTTCTCAATTGTAGAGCCATGGTGAAGGCCTACCTCAAATTGGTAGGGTTTTTGTCCCTCAAGTAGTAAGCATGTTTTTTTATCAAATGCATCGAATATTTGAACAAACATGATTCATCACATGGCCTTAAGTTAACAGGTAATTTCCTCAAGGTCTTGGTAAACCTTGTGTTGAAATCATGTCTCTTGGCTCATTAGGGTTCTTCTTGATGTTTTTAAACTCCAATAGAAGCAACCTAGGGTTTTTTATATCACCATATTGCAATCTAAATGCATTATTCATCTATATCCAATAATCAATGGAATTATCTAGTAAAGCTTTATATCAGGTCCCTTGCATACTCTACCAAAGTATGGATAAACAATTTGATATATAAATATTCATATTCTATATCAAAGTCTTCCATCATATTGATAAAAAGCTTTAAATGTTGATAACCAGATTATAGCATTATTTCCTTGGAACTTTGGTAATATATTTCTTACATCTGTAGAAGCTGCATTTAGATAAACAGTCATCCCTACAAAATTTATGGGACCAAATGTATTTTTTAAAAATAGGGGTCTTAGTGGGGGATGGGCCATGTTTTTTGAGGAGGTGACCTTAGAGGAGAATCAAACTAATAAGGGTTAGCGGGTCTTTGAAACACATTTCTATAATTTTCAAAATGGATATCCCTAAAGGCCTTGTTTCTTAGAAAACCCCATAAAATTTTGAAAAAATAGGTGCGAGAATGTGAAGAAAAATTTTCAAATTCAAATGAAGGCCCCTCTCTAGATGGATAATTCAATTCCACAAAAAGACTACCTTATTCGAGGCACCAATGGAAATCTTCAATGATATGCCAATCACTTTCATCAATTGATATCTCTTTTTCTTGACTTGATGTAGACAACTCTCCAGGATCTTGATTGATTTCAATGTAAGATTGTAATGGGAACAAGATAAACTACTTGCAGACATTCAAAAATGAAGTAAACACAAATTTTGCCCAAAAATAACGTAGATTAACTCAATTTTCATTAAATTTATCAGTAAGGAAAAGTTTCTAGAACAATCTCAAAGCATGTCAATGGTGTACACCTCACAACCACCTTGACATGATTAAATTCAACATAAAAGAGATAAATAAGTTTCTCATACGGTTTCTCAAAAATATCAGATCTATCAAGCTTTTCTCTTAGAAAATCAGTCCCGACCTCTAACACTCCAACCATTTACACAAAAAAATCATGCAATTTATAAAAATTTTACAACATATTTTTCCCCCAAAAACAAAAACATTCAATGTACCAGTGCTTGTTATGATCTCGATCATGATTCCCAGAATCAGATTTGCAAAAAGTTGTCAAGTGCTTAGGGAGGTAGATTTCTTCAAATATCTCAGCATTCAATTCTTTCATCTAGTAGATCACTCTTCCTCTTATGCGCCAAACTTACTTCCACCCCTAATCTATCAAATCTGGTCCCTTACGTGCCAAGGAAGGAAATATTGGAAAATCAGATTGAACCCGATAGCCAAATCACATCTTAATGGTAAAAGACGTCTCCAAATCTTCCTCACCAAATTTAGATATCAAATTAACTCTCCTCTCTATTTGGCATGTAGGAGACATCAAGAAATCATGAAGACTCACATCTCCAGGAGCTTTGGAGTAAAAATGGTAGAAAAATCGAATCTGAGATGCATAGCCTCTTTGTTGATTTTCCTTTTAATTTGGACCATCCACATGAAAGATCCAATTTTAAAATGGGCCTAGGGGTTCCTTTTTACCTTTTACAACTTTTTGAAAAAATGTAAAATTTTCTCATTTTTCTCTTCCCTTCACCTTTGAAAAATGGGCCTGACACGTGTCCTAATGTGGGTCCCAATGGAAACGTGTTCCCTTTTTATAGTTTAACCCCTTTTTTCTCGAAAGGAAAATTTTCAAAATTTCCTCTGCGAATTTTGTACCTCTGTCATTGACCTTCAAACCAAATTATAACTTATCCTTTGTCGAGATTATGGAGCATTTGATGATTTTAACCCTTTTGATGACAAGAGGCAAAAAATCCAAGTTGCCCCGATGGCCCGCTTCCCCACCCTTTTGACTTTTCAAACGCCATGTGTCTTAATGGCACATCTTGAGATGGTCCCCAAAATTTGAGACCCTAAATGAGCGCGGGTTCATCACTTGTCCTAGCTCGATAGAATTTGTTAAAAGTTGAAAGCTCGTGCAGGACACCATGAGTCCAAGTCCGTGGTAGTCTCCTTTGGTACATGTTGAAAAGTCCAAAGAAAAAGGAAAATTTAGCAGAAGCTTCCAAGTGTCCTCCTAGTACTTCTTTAAAATAAACCTCAAAGGTTGGTCCCTAAACATGCATGGTTACTCCACGTTTCCCGGCTTCTCAAAATTGTTTGAAAAAGTTTAACCATGGGAAGACCCAGGCGGAAGCCTCCACGTGTCACCATGGTGTAATTTCAAAATAGAGCCCAAGAGTGGAGACCACTGAATGAGCGCAGGAGCTCACCACATGTCCCTATTATGCCAAACTATACTAGCGGCATAAAAATTTGTCTAAGTGCAGGAAAAGATTGAATCCTCCACATGTCCTCCTTGCATAACTTGAGGCCAAACAAAAATTAAACTTTCAAATGAGCGTCGTTCCTCCACATGGACAAATTTTGGGTCGAGGTGAGCCATATAATTTTTAAAGTGCCTGCTAACTCGCATCCAACAAAAAGGGGCCACGTTTCCATTGATGCGAGAGAAAATTTGATGGGGAAAACACACTCGTCAAACCGTAAAAATGCAGGAAAAAAATTGTTTGAGCCTGGAGATGATATTTTCTTCAAGGACAAAGAATTTGGAAATGTTACAAGGCTGAAACAAACTCCTATGAGCTACATCCTTACATTTGTCTTTAGGTATTTGGGACAAAAATGATAGGGATAAGAACTCCTGATTGTGGAAAATGGAAAGAGCGGACAGCCCAAGTTTTATACGCAATATATAGACTTTTCAGATGAACAAAGAAATGAAGAATCAACTATAGATCCATAAGTGATCCTCGGCCCGGGAAGGGATTGACAACGGCAACAAAATGAGAAGACAAAGTCTTTTTAAGAACAACACGGGGGAGATAAAAGTGACAGAGGACGTAAAGCTCGAGATATTTCAATGGCAAATAGGGTGAGACTAATCGAGCACCAACATAATCCATACTATAAATAATTCTTCTTGGTGTTTGTAATAACACATTAATTCTAGTTATATTCCTCTTGGTATGTGTTTACTTTCATCATTGCTATTATTTTCAATTTAGTTTAGTTTTTTTGTGTAATAAGCATGTTTGTGCACCAAGTAGCTAATTACTCTCTAAGTGAATTGATGCATAGAGGACCACACATAATTTTAGTCCTGGGTAGAGCAGATATATGATAAATCAAAAAAATTGGAAAAATATTGAGCGTCCTCTAGAAGATGGGTATGCATAAGATAAATATGGTGCAGTTGTTTGAAGTAAAGGTGGGGATTAAGAAAACAAAATTATTCGAGATAGAAGACCATGCGTAGATGGATGGACACACAGTGTAATGCGATGTAGGCGAAACATGGTAAACTATTTGGTATGAGGAAAAGTGGATGGGTATTTTGGCACATGGAGGTGCGTGAAAGGATGTATGTTGTTGTGAAGTAGTGGGTGAGCCAGAAGGTTATGACTAGGGCATGAAAAATTAAGTGAAAAGTACTGAGAAAAAGAAAAAAGGTGTAATTAATGTTGAGTATGGTGGTAGATGGAGAGCAATAAATGTGGGGAAATTTGGAAATTTTATATGAGGGTTACGGTATCATTTTACCTTACATTATGAAGTACTCGATTGAGTTGAAGAGAAATTTGAATAACATGTTATGTGCGAAATTTCTTGAAAAAGTTATTACAAATATTGAACTAGAGAGATTTGTTCATGGCATTAGTTAGAGATCCATTAGAGAGGGTGTTTGAGTGAAGGCAATGCATGTGGGGAAGAAAATATATGAGTTAGGGTTCGAGGAGAAGGGGACATGAATTTGAAGTTTTAGAGATTGAATCTAGTGAAAGACAACATCTTTATTATCCCAATGGTACCAAAATGAACACCTTGAGCAACCACAGGGGAAGGAAGAAAAAATAAGTGGAAGTAGAGATGGAGGATACCCCCGAAATTATATTTTCATAAATGCAATACGAAGAAGGTTTCATAATGGGATTGGATTGGGAGTCACATATCTGACAAAGAAAAGTAAGCGAATACAATCATTGTACTAAGTATAACGGGGATGATTTCTATAAACATTTGGTAGTAAAAACAAATTTATGGATAGAGAATGACTAGGAAATTTATGACAATGCGGGATGAAATTCTTGGTAAATGTTGGGGTGATACGGATATATGAACTACCATATTTCGAGAAAAATAAATAAATTTTATTAATGATTTCTGTCTTGATTACCCGAGGAATTTTTCTATTTTACCAGGAGAGGAATATGACTTATTGTGCCCATGATTGGTAGGTTGATAGGGTTGAGAATCTTAGGCTCTCAGATTAGCAGTGACCTTACTAATGATGAGGGCATAAAATAAAACTCTGTAGATTTGTCTTATATGAAAGGGGGTTACTGCAATGGATACTATTAAGATATAAAATTATCCTATGATTCAAACAACCACGCACCTCCTCACCAAATTGAATAACTAGGAGCGTTGGATCTAGGTAAATAAAATATGGCTCCATATTGTGAAAAAATTGATTAAGAGAGTGGTATATACCATTTATTCTTTCATTTGTTAGAATATTATTGAAGAAGTACACCATGGAGACAAGATAGGTTTTGGTGTTATTTTATTGTCTATTTTGTTTGTGGAAATTGGGGTGCCCAATGGGAAAAGGAGAATATTTGGAAATATCTTGAGGAAAAATGTCCCTTGCAAACAAATTTACAAAATACACATGTGATGGATCCATGAATGGACCTTAGAAGTACAGTTGAATCTCTGCTGCCAAGTTCCTCCGCATAAAGCATTTTAATATGAATGGAGAATACCGAAAGGCCTTCCTTTGGTATTAGAGAACTAGGCCCGATTATTTGTATATCAAAAAAATTCAGAGGTAGATTGGGAATGAAGGATGGAAAGTGGAGCACTTGATGCAACCTCCCATATGCCT
Organism: Taxus wallichiana var. yunnanensis; assembly: GCA_018340775.1. Taxonomy (NCBI): domain Eukaryota; kingdom Viridiplantae; phylum Streptophyta; class Pinopsida; order Cupressales; family Taxaceae; genus Taxus; species Taxus wallichiana. The sequence goes on along the minus strand of CM031241.1, from coordinate 431,777,294 downwards.
TCACTTTGTGTGTTATTGCCAGGCCTTGGTGCATAGGGTTTAAAACATACATAGACTCAGTTTAGATGCAGAAAAGGTGGACTATTATTATCATATGCTCTGGAAGACATACATATATCCGATTATGTCGATTATACGAAAAATTTTATCTCGAGATGATATAAATATTAATTTAATGAGAAGCTGTGGTTGGTAAACTTGGTGTAGCTAGAGTATGCATCTACCTTAAACCCAAATAAGAAAAAGATAAGTACATTGAGAATGAGTTCGGGCTCCTGAACTTCCAAAAGAAATCATATGGTGGGAACATTCCGGGATGAGGATCCCAATCCTCCCCAAATAGATGAAGAAGAGGAGGAAGAACTAAAGGAACACAATGACAACCTTGATTATGGCACAAGGAGGCACCAAAATGTGGGGAGAAGAATTGTGTGAGGTAACACCTCCGAGAGAAGAAGAAGATAGATAAGTTAGAGTGGAAATGGACAACATTGAGATAGAGAAAGGAGAGGGTGCTAAGGATTAGTAATTGAGGAAGGTATCGAGAAGGGACAAGGCCACAGGCATAGGCATGGTGCCCTTATAGTTTCCTAAGAGATCACCCCGAAACTCCCGATGAAGAAAAACTAGAGAAGAAGAGGTGAAAGTATATTCCCACTAAGGATAGTGAGGGGGAAAATTTAGATGAAAATGCACATATCATTAAGGAGACTCCTGTTATTACTATGTACATAGAGGTGCCATGAGAAAAAGAAATGCAGCATTATACGAGAGGCATTTGAAGAGTGCTAAGTGGTGAGTGGTGGTATAGGTGCGGGAAAGAAAAAGATAAGTGTGAACCATATTGTGAGCCTACTCGTGTACATGCATGGGAAGGAATGACAATTTATGCCAAAGTGCGCATTCCAAAGGGTCACCATTTTGAGAGGAATAAGGATGGAGACATGTATAAGACTCCTACTACTAGATATATTGATGAGCCTACAAATATCATTCACACCAGGTTCTAAAACACTTTGGATCCCGAGGAGCTTTATGAATGGGAGCTAACAGAGACCCTAAAATAGCCAACTTGTGAACAATAAAGCATTTTTTTGGAGTATACGAGATGCATATCAATGAGCTTCCGAGTTCGATGTGAAGGACAATCCATGCATTAAGAGGAAAATGAAGAAAAAGGATCAGTGTGCACACTCGATTATTAGGCAAATAGAGTTGATTTGAAAAATAAGAAATTAATTCCTTGAATAAGTTTGTAGCTGAAGTATCATGCAATCAAATAGATAAATCAGCCGTGCTAAGAGTGTTGATGGAGGAGAATAAGATCCTAAAAGAACAAGTGGAATAACTAACGGGTGGAAGAATGTTAATGAAAACAGGAAGGATATTCTAGATTTTACAATAGAGTTGGGGAAGGATATTATCTATGTGTATCCAGATATTGATGAACATACCAAACAAACCTATCAGTCATCCTTGAAATTCTTACATGATTGTTCACACTTGTTGATTAAGAAGCAATTAGGGGAGTGAAAAGTGGCAAAGGAGGATGACGTAGCTAAGAAGGAAAGGACTAATGAAACAATAGCGTGTTGCCAAATAGTTAGGTATGAATCTCTACTCCAAACATTGAAGGATGAGATGAAGAAGGTAGACTTGGTGCTGAATTTATGTGTAGACCCAAATCTAATCATTAATGCAAGAATTTGGTTGAGGAGAATGAATTCCTTGCATACAAATAATAATTAAAATTTACAATGCAAGGAGATCTTAATGTTCTTTGGAAGAGAAGCGCGATGCACTCATAGCAGCCCAAGATCCTCACAAGGAGAAGATAAAAGAACTTGGAAAATTGATAGTGAGATGAATGGATGTAATGGATGGAATGGTTTCCAGTTTGGTGAATGTTCTTAGGGTGCTATAGAACGAGGGTGAAAATATGACCTTGATGAGATGGATGGAGTGCTTGGAGACATTCCTAAAAAGGAAAATAAGGATATCAATGATTAGAATGAGATAAAAGCATATATAAATAATGAGTGCCACAAAATTTTGTTTCTGTAGAGGAGCACGGTGCATAGGATGTAAAATTATTCTTTCATGTACAATCAATCTTTACTTATTTAATCTTTATTCTTTATAGAGATGAGATATGAGTATCCATTTCTAGGGACGATAGTGATATTAGTGTGGGTTAATTTTGACTAGAAAAATTATTTCCCAAGTATTAGAGGTGTATGAAGATAGGGTGCGCAATAAGGGGGTGCGTAGGTACGCTTGGAAGTTCAACAAATAAAGGGACCATTCGGAAAAGAAAGAGTTTAGATACTTAGTCATTTTGCGAGCACGGATAAAGATAGCATGGAGTTTAGAGCATGCATTGGATAAGAACAAGAATACTTGTGGATGAAGTAATGGCTATTTTGGAGAAAATGGAAGATCAAGTACTAGGCAAAGTCAAAGCTAATAATAGGATTGGATCTAGAGTTAATTATAGGTAATCTATTGTTAGGTGAAGCTTGCATGCTTCTTGATTACCTTTATAAGTGGTGCATGGCTATTTTGAGAATGCATCCTATTTTGAGAGTGCATATGTGGTGAAGGGAAATTCCCCAATGCTATATATGTATTGATTTTCATGGTTTTGGGTAGTAGGATAGAGACAGAGAAATAGAGTTATGTTGTTGATATGCTTTCATGAATGACTTTATATTGATACTCTTGATGTATTCAGCTACTATGTTTTATGATGACTTAATATGATGGATCACTATGGGTGGATATTGGTTATTGATGTCTCTAGAACTGGTTATTATATGATGAATTTGGTATTAATCTTTATGTGATCTATATGTTCTTTATTATGTGTGTTTCCAACTTAAGTTCATGGATCTAATTGTTAGAATGGAATATACATTTTGGATCTACTTTTGAATATGAATATGCATGTTAATACCATGGTAAGGTAGTAATAAAGAGGTACCTGTACCTTTGCACACTTCGGTGAGAACTCGAGATCTATTTGAGTGATGTGCCGTGCATCTAGGGTTGTTGAGTGAGAAAATAAGACTCCGTAGCAAAAAGTCATTACCGATGTTTTTTATGTTACTAGTTTAAAGCATAATATTACATGTATTAGATAGTTTGTATAGAAAGGATACATGTCTTATATGGAATATTATGAGTGCACGATTGTAGATAAAACCCCTAGCACTCAATTGATTACAAAAGTGAAGATGAGCAGAATAGTATGCTTCCCTTAAGATTACAAGAAGGAAAAAGAGAGAAAATCAAATTTGTTGTAGAAAAATAAATAGTTCGGTTTGCTTCCAAGTCCTATGCTAAGACAAATAATTTGTGCCTTTGAGTCCTACACTTAATTAAATAAGGTCTACGATAATGCAAACAAGTCATGTGCTTAGAATTGTGATCATACAATTGAGTCTTAAACTCAAGAAAGCGATTCTGCACTAGTGTAAATGAGTCTTGTGCTAAGGTAAATGAGTCCTGCAATGAGTCATGTGCCAATGCAAATGAGTAATATGAAAATGCAATTGAATCCTATGATTATTCCTACGCTAATACATTGAGTCCTGCACTCATGGAATCTAATCAGCCTTTTAGTCAATTGTGAAATATGAATCATGGCTTTGGAATCTCATCTTTTGACATTTAAACTTTGGAGGTTTGAATTTATTACACAAGAAGAATATGGTAAAAGGTTTTCCATTGATTTAGAAACTAGAAATATTATATGAAAGGTGTATTTTGGGGAAGCAACATAGAGAGTCTTTCCCAGTTGGAAAATTAGCAAGAGCAAGAACACCTATTGAAATAGTACACTCGGATCTAAGTGAACCAATGAAAAAAACTTATATTGGAGTTTTTCATATTTTATGACATTTATTGATGATTATATAAGGAATACTTGGGTTTACTTTTTGACGCATAAATTTTATGCTTTCTCAGAGTCTTTCAAGTAGTTTAAGTCTATTGTGGAGAAGCAAAGTGGTTACTACATCAAGGTATTAAGAACTAATAGAGTGCTTTTGAGTATATTTCTAATACTTTTCTAAATTTTTGTAGACAACATGGTATTCACAAATGGTTTATAGCTTGCTACACACCTCAATAAAATGGTGTGGCTGAAAGGAAAAATAGAACCATCATGGAAATGGAAAAATGTATGTTGAAGTCAAAGAAATTTCCAAATGAATATTGGACTAAAGCGGTAGCAACATGTGTTTATATTTCCAATATGTGTCCAACTAAAAGTGTAAGGAATATGATTCTTTAAGAGGCTTGGAGCAATAGAAAGCATAGTGTTTTAAGCTACAAACTATTTGGCTACATGGAATATGCTCATGTTCCTAAAGAGATAAGAAGGAAGTTGGATAATATAGGTGAGAAGTGTATATTTGTTGGGTATTCATAAGGTACAAAGGCTTATAAGTTGTTTAATCCAAGTACTAGAAAAGTAATAATCATGAGAGATGTTCAATTTGTTGAGAGTGAAGTATGGGATGGAAGTGTAGAAAAAATAATAATTGTACAAACAACTAACTCACATGTTGATATGGTTGATGAAGTTTTAGAATGTCAAGGTATTCCTTAAACTATAGCTTCTTCCACTCCCAAACATGCACCACAAGTTGTAGCACAAGCTACGCCTCCATCTACATCAAGGAGATCTTCAAGAAATCAGAACTTTACACCTAGGAAGTAGAGTTCCCCAAGAACACCAATCATGATGCCTTTAGAAATCATTCCACCAAACTTTGTTGATAACAACAGTTCATCGAATCCTACATTGGTAAGTTTATTGCAGTGAAAAATAATGAGTTTAAGAGATATTTATGAATATGATTTCCATGATGATATAACAAATTATTTCTTTGTTTTTTCTTTATTTTCAAATTTTTGATTTGATTCTTTTGATGAAGCATGGGTAGAATCCTTGGATGAAGAGATTGAATATTTGGAAAAAACTAACACTTGGGAGTTGGTGGATAGGCCTTAAGGAAAGGACATCATAAGTGTAAAAGGATATACAAAAATAAACATAGAATGAATGGTAAAGTGCTCAAACATAAGGAAATATTGGTTGTTAGAGGTTTCACTCAATGAACCTAATATTTATTATAGTGAAACATTTTATCTTGTACCGCATTTGGATATGATACGAATCATTTTGGACATTTCAACTCAAAACAAGTTGCCTATTTTTCAAATCCATGTAAAATCATCATTTTTAAATGGTTGTATTGAAGAAGAGATTTGTGTACATATGCAGAAGGATATGAAATTTTAGGTCATGAAGAAAAGGTATACAAGCCAAAAAGGCACTCTGAGACTCAAGAAATCTCCTAGAGCATGGTACAACCATATTGATTCTTATTTAATTAAAAATGGATTTATTAGGTGCAGCAAAAGCCTAATTTATATATAAAAATCGATGAGAAAAGGTAAAATGTCAATGGTGTGTCTTTATATAGATGATTTAATTTTCACATGAGACCTATCCATAAATTATTTTAAGGAAACCATGATGAAAGAGTTTGAAATAAATGACCTTGGTCTCAAGTGATTAACTAAAATAGAATATTATAGTGTAATATAATGCTATAGGAGCAGTTAAATAATTGAATAAATGAAGCGATAAAATATTGAAATAGTAGCAAAGCAATCTAAGAAACAAAATATGAAACCCTAATATGCAAAGAGGGTTAAGAAGGCCTTAGATGATTTGATGATGTTGCAGGAATGTGTCAAAGTGGAGATCGGATGAACAAGAGGAGGAAACCTTCACACAAGATCCTGGAAAAGTGCATATCTGAATTGTTTGGCTAAACTAGGGCACCTAAAGAGGGATATTGGTTCCCATGGGTGCCCTAGTCGAGAATGGATGCCTTGAGTCTGCAAAAATAACCAGGATACCTCTATGATGTGCCATTGAGTGTTACCCTATGTTCACTTCTTAGTGTGTGAATGTCCTTATATGATTTTTAATGGTGTTGTAGATCTCAGTAATGAAGAATTACCTACAAAACACCGATAAAAGCATCAACACCCTAAAAAGAAAGATACATATAAAGGGTTCGGACTTTCCTCGAGATACCAAATGGATGTAATTATAATCGAGTGTTGCACTACATCTCAAACCCAATGTAGTTATAGGTGTGTGTGTGTGTGTGTGTGTGTGTGTGTGTGTGTGTGTGTGTGTGTGTGCGTGCGTGCGTGTGTGCGTGTGTGTGTGTGTGTGTGTGTGTGAAGATTATTCCCTAGGTGCTCTTGTGTCAGTCCCACTTTGTGAAGCGAGTAAGTAACTAGATGTAGAATGTAATAAATGTGTGCATGAAAACAATAGACTCCCCACCTATGAAGTGTGATGCAAATGAAATAGCTTTATGTGCCTTTTGTTGGAGCTATATGGATGAAAATGTAGGAATAGAATCCTTTGATGGATGCAACCTTAGGTGGTGATAGTAAGAACTTAGTGAATTGTCCCGCATTATGGTCACATAAATTTATATTTATATGGCTCTCTTGCTTTAATTTCATAATTAACTACAAAAATTATGACCACCAAAAACATAAGAAGCTCAAATGGCTAGAAGATGCCCAAAAGTGAGAGTAAAATGTAAAGAGGAACATGGCACCCGAAGGGACCATGGTGCCTAGGGTGCCCTAGTCGAAATAGGAAAAACACATTATGAGAGTACATATTGGAAAACTATAGGTGCACTATAGAAAGTAACAACATAATACAATGTAAAATGGATAAAGACATGAGTTAATTATTACTCTTTTTACTTGAGAACCACATTAATAGTTAAATTTTGATGGGGTGTCAAAAGGGAATATGGGTCTTGTTGGGGGAGGGGGAATTTTAAGAAATAGTGAAGGACATTTGTTTTTGCTTATGCTTTAAAATACGTTAGGTCGGAAAACAAACAATATGGTGGAAGCTAGAGCTCTTCTTTGGGGGTTTTTTTTGGCTAAAGAAAAAGGTTTCAAGGACATCCAGATTGAAGGTGACTCTCTCATCATTATTAATGCCCTTAATAATCAAGGTTCCATTAATTGTCCCATAAGAAATATCCTCAATGATGTTAAGGAAACTTTAAAATATTTTGTAAGGGTTTCTTATAATCATACTTTGCGTCAAGGAACAAGTGTGCGGATAAGATGGCTAATTACAGAGCCATTAGTAATGATTACAAGATCTAGTGTAAAGAAGATGAATTACCCATGGACATTAATGAAACCATTATTAGAGATAGAGGAACTAAGTTTGATGATGTTGGCATGAGTGAGCTCTGGGGTTGTGACAACTTACTTAATAAATTGTATTCCTCGGTTTCTATTAGTGTGAAAGGGGGTCTGATTTTGAGAAGTGTTAGAAAATAGGGGAATTTTGGTTTTGTGAAGATGGGTGGTGATAGAATTAGAGTTGAACTTGCTAGCCAGAACATTGAAGCTTTTAATCAACATTTGTGGAACAAGCTTAAGATTGGGGGTTTCAGTAATTTCATCGCCAAATTACATGGTCATAACCCCTCCCTATCAAAGGATTTTGGAAAATATTGGAAAGAGGGAAAGTTTGAGGTCGAGGTATGGAAATTGAGGTTTTTGAGTCCACCATTTCCCTTATGACAAATATGAAAATAGATGGGCTCAAAAATTTTAAGGATAGAACCCAGCAGAGAACATGAAATTGAGTTGTTATTCGTGGGTAAGGAAAGGTGCTCTTTCTTTATTGATGGTATTTGCAGGTCCTATATACCGGGAATAAGGAGAGATGTTTTCCTTGAAATCATGAATTATATAACTCTAGAAGGAAAATACCAAAAAAATCTATACCCACCATATGACCCTTCTAAATATGTTCGCCATAAAGTCATGGTGAGCATCCCTTATTTTCTGTTTATGTCTTTAACAAATTCATTGATGGATTTCCAACGCGAAGAAGGTAGATATGCATTTGCATGAAGGGCTCATCCTTCATTGTTTGAAAATGTGAAACCTATTTTGAATTCTTCTTTGAAAGATAAGGCGAAGAAGATGATCTCACTCTTGCAGAATGCCTTACTAAGATGAAGGCTAGGAAATGAAAAAATGTGGGGGAGGATTATGGTAAAGAGAAGAGTGAGAAAGGTCATGGGGAAGTGAGCACCTCGAGAAAGAGGAATTGGGATGGTAATTTTAACGGTTTCAAGGATTTGAGTAGAAAGGTTAAGTGCTTAGAGGGTGTGCTTGAGGTGATGGAGGAAACCAATGTTGGTCAAAGGGAAACTACGTTGGATGTAATTAATGCTTCTAAGTAAATTGTCTCTACTCAGGTGAAGTCCAAACAGAAGGTTCTAGAGCTAGAGTACCACGTCAAAAATCTAAGTCATTAGTTGGAAGGGATGGAGGAAGGAACTAATAGGAGGGATTTTAATTTGTGCATCAGTAGTTTTAAGGATGAGCTAGAGGAAGATATAAATGTCAAGGGCACTGAGGGTGATGAGATCAAAGGCAATCATGTTGGTAGCAGTGAAGGATCTCCTAAAAATTAGTTGGGTTTTCTAGACTGTTGCTTGAGACTTTTGGTGAACTTTTGTAGTTTTGAAGTTTTAGAGTTGGTTTTTTTTTCTTTGTTTTACTCTCTTTGGTTTAAAGTCTTGATCTTCATTGTAAGAGTTAAGCATGTTTAACTCCTTTCATGGAATTTTTGTTTCTTTCATGCTCATTGGTTTTTGTTCCTCCTTTTGTAAGGCCCCTGGGAGCTGATCCTTGTTTTTACCTTATCTAATAGAAAATATGAATGGTAGTATGAGACCGGGACTAGATAATGACTCAAAGTGTGTGATTTTGTGTCTACATTTTCCCCCAATTTATGTAGGTGAGAATAATGTTCGATAATATAAAATAGATAGATATGTGTACCTTATATCCATGTAGAGTGATGTAGAATGTGTGCTTAAGGACTAGACAAAGCATGGAGTGATAAAAAAATATGGAGTGTGGAGACTAAACATGCAAAAGTGTAAAAAGTGATGAGAGTGGACCTAGGGTGGAAACACATGTGTAGAAACCAATGTGTGCGATGTACCTTCATGGTTAGTATCATTTGCACAAATATTACCCACTATGTGTGTGTTATTGGTTGTTTGTTTTCCATATGGATGATCCAATAAATGAGAAGATGATCAAGTAGTCAAATACACATGGATATGTGTAATGTGTAAAAATTCATGTATATTTGTAAAAACAAGTACAAAAAATGAAGAAGGAACATGTGCACTTGGTAAGAGATGAGAAAAGGGTGTAGAAAGGATCTTGTAAATGTCGATGAAGTGTGAGGTTTTGGGTGATCTCACGTTATTGGTTGAAGAAGTGCAGGGATGAAATTCTAATGTATCCTCCATCCTATAACTCGCTTCTCTCGAGAGTGAAGATATCTCTATATCGTCTGGTTTTTGGGTAATTTGATGTCACTAGCTGAAGTAGTGTAAAGATGAAGGTATGTTTTATCCTCTAACTTATAACTACTCCTTCAAATGTTAAGGAAAATCTAGCCTCGAAAATCCTTTTTGTATGGAGTTTTATAGATTGGTTTGAAGTCACTCATTGTATAACCCAATATGGCATGGACGGAAACTAAACTATACTAATACTGTGTATAAACCCAAATGATGCCCCAAAGAGGACCAATCTTGAGCATCTTGAGAATCTTGAGGAGCCCAAAGAGGACCAACTATTGATAATGTGTCACGCAAGGAAGGGAATGTGCTTGGTAGAAACCAAGGTACACACAAAAAGTGGTTAGGAAATAAGTGTTAGTACAAACAAAGCATGCATGTATAAGATAAAGTATAAACTAAGAAGACAATGTAGAAGCTACCATGCAAGTAATCACACATGGAGAAAATATAGGTTACACAAAGTGGGTTGAAAAAATGGGACACCACTCAGGTGTTGCAAAACACTCAAGGTCGTAGTGTCAAAAAAAAATGTGCACACAAGACAAAGGAAAATCCTGCAAACATGAACAAATAATAGTGTACAATGTAAAAAAATATGTATGATAGAAAATATCCCTGAATGAAAAATGTTCCACATGAAACACCCATTAGCATGTTAGAAAGATAAACTATATGGAAAAGCGTGTATAAACCAAGAAAATAGTGTGCTTTGAAGAAAAATGAAGTAATAATGCCATGTAGTGTATGAAAGTGGATGCCCTCAAGAGCCATTAGGGGATTAGTAGTAAAGCATCCATGCTACGTGTAGTATCCTGTATAGTCTCGTGATCTTAACTAGAAAGTAATTGAATCCACGTGTGTGTAATATAATGCTAGTGACATATAATATATCTATCTAGCATGTGTAATAAAGCATACATGTAAATTAAAAGTACAAGAAAGAGTAAATATAACCATAAAATGTAGTATGTTGTGGATGGATGGAATGGAATGGAATGTAGAGTGAATTATATAAACCGTGTGCCTTCCGAGTGAATGGAATTATATGTAGTGAGGTTTTTAGTATGTCCCTCAAAGAATAAAGAATGACCCATAAATGAGAGTATGTTATCGGGAAATGGTTGTACTATATGTTGTGTGCAACACTTGCTGTGAAGAGTGTGTAGTGATGATATGTGACATAGATAACCTATGCATGACATTTTAGTCTAAGCGTATATCACAACAAGATGAATAGAAAGGAGTGGTGATTTATCCTAAAGCGTATACCACTAAATGATGCAAGTGAAATTGATGATGTATCCTATCATGAGATGATGCTAGAATATGTTACCTGTAGCTGAAAGTGTATATCGCTTAATCTAATAATGTCACATGAGAAAATATTGAATGATGAACGTGTAATGATGATGAGGTCCATTTTTTATGTATACCCTCAATAGCCCAATATGGACTGTGAGACTAGAGTGCATCATTGGGTAGTGAGTACAACATGTATGAGTAGATGTGTAGGATGTGTAGTGTGTAGTGTTTACTGTGTAGTGTGTGAGTTTCATGTGTATAGGATGTCCTCAATAGTCATGTGTGAAGCAAAGAATAATATTTTGTCATCCAAGAATGATGATGGATGTGTATCGATATGTATGCATTATTGTGTAAATAATATGAGCATAAGATGTGTGTCAATACTAAGGAGGGTATATATGTAATTACCTAAGTGTCTTATGATGATGGATATCTAGCCAAAGATGCTAAATGGATCAATTTAAGGAGTGGTTTCCTTAACTAAAGTGATCGAGCTCTCAAGTGATAAAAGTGTGTTACCATAAAATGGTTTATGATCATTATAAGCTTCATGATGGTCCTAGTCATCAATATTTTTTTTTTCTAGAGTAGATGACAAAATTACCAGTTTAAGTATAGGAGGTGGTTGTTAAGAATGACCTAGTGATGTCGTAGATACCTTTAATTAAGGAGGAGTGAGATAAACCTTAAGATAGGGTTCTTGAGTTTGACTTGATAGCACTATCGATGACTTAGGAAAAGGAGGTGATGTAAGACATACCATGAGAGGTGATTATCTAATTTGAGTAAGTTGAATAGGAAGTGTTTTCCGATTGAAGAAGGCACATGTGAAGTGGTATCATGATGCTCGGTAGACGTATCCAGAATAGACTTAGGATCCCATTTGGGTACAATTTCTATAGGTGGCGGACAAAATAGTATTGTGCGATGAATGAGATAAATCTCGATGATCAAGATGTTTGATTCATCATTGTAAAGTATAGCAATCATTTTCATTATGTCCATTGATGTGATGATAATTGTAATATGGATGATCTTCATATGTTCTAGCCAAAAATGAGGATAGTAATGAGTAGGTGGTAAAGTGATCAATTGATGACTAAGGAGATTAATAAGAATGTCATGTTGCTTGATATTGTGATCAAGGTAAGAGGATTTAGTAATGGTATGACTCGAGGATCAGCGATATAAGCACATGTAGCAGTCATAGAATGAAGATGAGATGGAGAGGAGAACAAACATGAGCTTTGAGAAGGGTCCTTAAGATGTTGGATATCAGATTTGAGAGATGTAATCTTGGATTCGATAGCTTAAAATTTGTATTGAAATAAAGAATGAAAATCTTGAATCGAAACTCAAACATGGGTTGATTTGATGAAGAATCGTGAAGAATAGGGTCATAAAATAAATGATAAAAATAACACTCAATTGATGTGGCGATATATTGCTTTAGGGAGATATATTGTGTTTAGGGATTTTTAAGAATAGTTTGACAATTAATATGCATCTTAAGAAAATCGAGACAAAGAAAATTGAGAGATTTTGGGATTCATGATAGAAGATAAATGGGGATCCTAAGCATGAAAAAAATCAAGTTCACAAAATGATTAATTAAAATAGAATATTATAGTGTAATCTAATGTTATAGGAGCAGTAAAATAAATGGAGTAATACAATATTGAAATAGTACCCAAGAAATATGAGCAACAAAATGTGAAACCATAATATGTAAAGAGAGTTAAGAAGGCCTTTTTGATTTTTTTTTCGATATCGTAGGATTGTGTCGTAGTGGGGACCAGATGGATATGAGGAGGAAACCTTCACACAAGATCCTAGAAAAGTGTAGATCTGGACTGTCTGACTAGACTAGAACACTTGGAGAGAGATAGGGGCACTGTGGGTGTCGTGATGCGAGATCTAGGTGTCCTGTTCTACGGAAATGACCAAGAAACCTCATTTGAGTTGTCTTTGATTGATCTCTTGTGTTCACTTCCTATCACATGAATGTCATTGTATTGTCATCAATGTTGTTATATACCTGCAATGAAGAATCACCTATAAAACCCCAAGCAAAGCATCAAACTCTAAAAATAAATATGCATATGAAGGGGTTGGACTATCCTCAGCTTCCAAATGGATGGACTTATCACTGAGTGTTGCACTACATCTCAAACCCAATGTAGTTCTAGGTGTGTATATGAATATGGTGCCCTAGGTGCTCTTGTGTCGATCGCACTTTATGAAGTAGTGAGCAAGTATCTAGGTGTACAATGTAATAATTGTGTTCATGGAAACAATAGACTCACCTCCATGAAGTGTGATGCATATGAACTAGCCTTGTGTTTCTTGAGATGGAGCTAGATGGATGTAAATGTAGCAATAGAATTCTTTGATGGATGCAACCTTAGGTGGTGATAGTAAGTTCGTAGTTTTTGGTCCCTCATTATGCTCACATAACTTTATATTTATAGGGTTCTCTTGTTGTGATTTTGTAATTAACACTGAAAAGTCTGACCACAAAAATAAAATAATCCTAAATGGCTAGAAAGTTCCCAAAAAGTGAGAGGAAAATGTAAAGAGGATCAGGGTGCCTAGAGGGGACCAGGGAACTTGGGACGACCTAGTCAAAAATAGGAAAAATGGAGTATGAGAGTAAATATTGGGAAAGTATGGGTGTAAGGTCGAAATTAGCAACAATATACAATGCAAAATGGCCAAATAGATGGGTTAATTATTACTCTTTTCACATGAGAACCATATGAATAGTAGTATGAGACCATGACTAGATAATGACTCAATGTGTGTGATTTTGTGTCTACATCATGAAATACTTCATGGGAATATAAATTAGGCAATAAGTTGAAGGTATTTTTATTTCTAAATCAAATTATGCAAATGATGTATTGAAAATATTTAATATGCTTAGTTATAAGACAACACTTGCACTAGTTGTTACATGGTTGAAATTGAGAAAGGAAGATAGTGTTTCAATTGTTGATCCTAGATTGTTTAAAAGACTAGTTGGTAGTCTCATGTACATAATGGCCACAAGGCCTAATATTATGTATGGTATGAACCTTATTTTGAGGTTCATGGAGTCTCCAAAAGACTATTATAAGTAAGTTGGAAAAGAATACTAAGGTATGTTTGTAAAACAAATAACTATGGAATTTTTATTCGAGTTATGGATGAGTTTAAGCTCATTAGATACGAAAAACAATTGTTCTAGTAGCATTGATGATAAGAAAATTACCTTTGGTTATGATTTTCATTTTGGAACAGAGGTAGTATCATGGGCTTCAAAGAAACAACCTATTATAACTCTTTCTTCAATAGAAGTGGAGAATGTGGCAGCATGGGTGCGGCATGTCAAGCCATATAGATGAGGATAATGCTAGTGAGTTGATGCACAAATAAGAATAAAATAAAAATATTGATTGTGATAATAAATCAACTATTGCATTGTCTAAAAATTATGTTTTTCATAAAATGAGAAAGCACATAGACACTAGATATCATTTTATAAGAGACTTGGTCAATAACAAGGAAATATGTCTACAATTTTGTAGATCACAAGATCAATTCACTGATTTTTTACTAAGACATTGGGAAAAGATTATTTTGAATCTAAAAATTTGTTTGGGTATTTATGATGAAGATGAAATGAATAATGGAAGCTCTAGAAAAAGTAGAAACATCTATGGAGATGGTACGAGATAGTTCGAGAAGGTTGACAATGAGTTGAGATTAAGGGGGAGTGTTGGAGATATAATCTCAACCTCGCATTTAAATTTTACACATGATAGCTAGAAGCTTCTGAAGCAGCCTAGAATCCACCACAAATAACCCAAGTGTGTTGGCACATCACTCAGCCTAAGCCGAGCGCTCACACTGAAGTGCTTGTAGGTACTAGGCCCCTCTTTAAAGTTGTTTGTGCAACATGTTAATGTGTTGAAGATAAAGCATATTCAGAACCATAATAAACACAAAAATTCCACAAAGCATAACCATTCAATAGTGAATAACAAGATCTAGATCTTAAAGAATCATGAATTGAACAATAACTATGACAAGATTGATCATACAAGAACTAATTACAGTCATGTTAAAACTTTATGCACCCAATATACTCGATTATATTAAACATTGTAAAACATAGAAGATTATTAAATCGAGATAACTGTTAGCATAATTTAGCATAGGCATATTTATTGCATTGTCTTTTATTTAATAATGTGCAACATGTGCACTCTAGTCTAGTGACTTGCATTCAATATTGTTATGTTGGATAACATTCAATATTGGTATTAGTAGTAATTACATGTGCATGTGAGATGGGTCTTATCATCTCGTAGTTGGTGTCTGCTAGGGTGTCATGTCTATCCATATGAGGTTGTCTAATATCTATAAATATTACAGCTCTTGCATTGTTATGTAATCTGATTTCATGATCAATAATATTTGTGAGACTTCCATCCCTCTTTGGTCATTGCAATCTTATTCTATTCTATCATTTGGTATCTAAGTTATACATTATTATCATTTCCATAGCTATACCATTATTATCATTTGAGTATCTATCGAGAGAGGATCCAAGGTTGAAGAGGAGCACTAAGGAAGGATCCATTGGAGAAGAAGATCTGCATCAAAGGAGAGCCATTGAAGCATCCTGCAGCCTCCATTCCTCCCAAGCATCCATCAACTAAAATTTGACCTATCCACTTATTTGGAAGGTAAATTTTTTTTATTAGTCATTGGCATAGCCAATTGATCTAACATATTGGCGGAATATTTCAGATTTGGAGATCTTTAAAAAAAAAAAAGGAGAAAGATCTTGGAAAAAATTACAGATCTAAAAAAAAAAAAAAATTTGTGAAAAAAAAGAAAGAGATCTTAAAAAAAAAAAAAAAAAAAGGAGAGAGATCTTGAAAAAAATTGTAGATCAAAAAAAAAAAAAAAGATCAGATCTAAAAAAAAAAATCAGATCTGAAAGTGGAGGTGTGAAGAATTTGGGAGCAAAGGTTGAAGCAGTCCCGTCAACAAAATTCCAGCAGATAGCTCTTAGAAAAAATGATATAACTTTTTCATAAAATGTCAGATTGATGTGCCATTTTTTTCTAGAAAGATAAGAAGGAGATACACAACTTTATAGTTTACATCATCTTTAGATTCGGCCTTTACATGTGACAAAAAGTTTGTACAAGTCGGATCATTTTTTTGAAAAAAAATCAGATCTAGCTAGTAAATTGGTAAGATCTCAAAAACTAAGATTCTAATTCTTTTGAAATTTTGTGGTTTCAAGAAAAATATTGTATGATGTTGATGTAAAATTTTTAGAAAAACCTAGATCACGGTTTGTGAGAAAAGGTGAAAACAATATTCAGATTGTTTGTTTGGATCTTGGGAACAAAAAGGTCGTCAGGTTCATTCCCACTCTCTCCATTTTTTATTAAATTTTATAAAATTTGGAGAAATTACTAAATTTTGGGAGATTTCTAAATTTAGAAGCTCACCAAACACATTTAAAACCACCACTAAATTTAGCGAGAAAAACACCTATTGGTGGTAAAAAATATTTTTTTGGCCTAAATTGTGTATTTTGTGATTCTAAACCCTTTTTGTAAAGAGGGACACAAAAACTTCATTTTGATGTACTTTTGGAGCATTTTGTACTAATCTTGGTGCATAAAGTGAAAAAAAAAGAAGTACAAATTTTTATTTTATGTTTGGTTCTATCACACGAGATCTTTGATCTCATAACAACGTCGTTATATATGGTGCCTCTAGGAAGCGCTTATGGGTGATGCCATCGTGACTACTACTACACTTAACGCCTAACATAAGCTACCTAAACATTATCGTGCAGGCATCGACCTATAAAATCAACGGGAGTAATAAGGACACAATACACACACATTTGAGCCCTCCCATCCATTTTGCTTGCATAAACCCCTCTCCGTCTTGTCCAAGTACCACGTAATAAATTCTTTCATGTGCATTAACACATCTTTCCGTGCTTGATGGGTATATTGAAAGGGTGATCTTCTTCCATGTACCCATGGGTATATCGGAAGGGATCGTATATAGAAAGGTTTGGTATATCGACTTGACGGTATATTGAGAGGAGACCATAAACCAGGAGTGATAAGAGCCTTACCTTTGTTTGTCGAAATTGAGATTGCAGAAATGGGTGCACAAGTACCAAAGTTCTTCTTGCGAGATTCACAACTACTTATAAGAGACAACTATGTTGCATAGAAACCGAAGATCAATATGTTACTTGAGTTTTAAAACCTATGGACAGTTGTAGATGGACAAACAACAAGATCACTTGATGATGGAAGACAACAAGTTCAATTTGACAGGGCCAATCAAAAGGCCAAGTTGATCATCTTGTTTAGCATAACGGATGATGTACAACCCCAAATTAGAGATGCCACATCGACCAAGGATGCATGGGATAAGTTGAGAATAATCTATGAGGAAAAGAACAAGAATGCCATCCTCAACCTACTATTATAATTGCATACTCTTAAGTTCAAGCACAATGAGAAGGTTGAATCTTTTTTAAAACGAGTTGCTACTTTGAGGGCATCTCTACTGGCATTGGAAAAAGAGATAAGTGATGAGGACCTCATACCAATTGTGTTGTGAGCACTTCCTCCTTCCTATAGAATCTTTGTGACAACTATCAATATGAGTGAACACATAGTCACCTTTGAGAAGTTGGTCAATCTACTCCAACAAGAAGAGGTAATGAACAATAAAGATCATGAATATGAGCAAGCCTATCTTCTAATCATAAAGGAAAGGGAAATTTTAGTCTAATAACAAGAAGTCCCAAAAAAAAGTCAATCAAAGTCAACGAGACAATACCAAGAAGTGTCCCATTTGCGATAGAGGGGACATGACATCAAAGATTGTTGGTACAATTCCTACAAAAAGGGTTCATCAAGCAATTCAAAACCCAGTAACCAACGGGGTAACAATAATTCAAATCAAAGGAAGTCCAAAACAACAACAATCAAGGGTAGAAAAATGGTAATTGGAAAAGAAAACCCAAACAACAAGGGTAAATTACCGATCATGAGGATGATTCAAATGAAGGACACCACATGTATTCTAATCAATTTGATGAAAAACCAAGTTCGACATAAGATATCCGTATGTTGACTCGGGTGTAACTCGACACATGACTGGACACAAGGATTGGTTCTACACACTACGTGACTCACCTAACAAGAACCATGTGTCATTACGTGATGACTCATTATACAATGTCAAGGGGATTGGAAACATTTCACTACCTCTTGGAAAGCATAACTGCAAAATCACATATGTATTGTATGTACACGGTTGACAGAATTTTCCATCGATTAGTCAACTCCTTGATCACAACTTGAAGTTGGATTTTGAAAGTAATAATGGAGAAAAAGTGTGCTTGATAAGAGATAAGTCAAGAGGTTCCAAGATTGTAGTAAGAGCCTCTAATGTGGGACACATGTTCCAACTTGATTTTGTCCACAAGGATGATCAAGTTCTAGTGGCCAAAGGCACACAATCTATAGAACTATGGCATCGTAGATATGGTCACATCAATTTTGGCTATCTCCAAACACTTCAAAAAGGTAAACATGGTGAAAGGATTACCTACACTCAAGCACAACACCGACAAGTGTCACAATTGCCTAGTTGGAAAGTAACACAGAGTACCCTTCCGTAAAAGAACACATATAGAGCTAAGGGAAATTTTGATTTAGTGCACACCGATATTTACGGGCCATTCAACCAAGTCATTTGATGTCAATATTTCATGATTTGTGTTGATGACTACTCAAGAAAGATGTGGATATATTGTCTAAGAGACAGAGTCAAGCCTTTGAGACATTTCAGAAGTTCAAAGCACTTATTGAGAATGAAGTTGGTCGCAAGATCAAAAATCTCCTCTCAGATCGAGGGGGGAATTCAAAAGCAATGAGTTCAAGACTTACCTAGAAGCTCATGGGATTCATCGACAAATGCCTCCTACTCACACACCATAGCAGAATGGTATAGTTGAGAGAATGAATCGTACTATCATGGAAATGGTGTGATGTATGATTAACGACTCATGTTTAACAAAGAAATTTTGGGTAGAAGCTGCAATAACTACAGTCTATTTGTTGAACAAAGTGCCCATAGTAGCTCTTGAAGGAGTGACACCTCAAGAAGCATGGTCAAATCGAAACCATAAATTGCACACCTAAGAGTATTTGGTTGTAAAACTCGCATGCACATACCCAAGAAGAACAAGAACAAGTTGGATATGAAAGGTGAGAAACTCATATTCATTGGATACAATGAAGAAGCACTTACGTACAGATTATGGGATCCGAAAGCAAAGAAAGTATACACAAGTAGGGATGTTGAGTTCTTTGAGAAGAAACAAGCAGATGCTCCACTCAACAACTCAACAAACATGCAGAATACACCTCTTGTGAAGACATAATTTGATGTTCCCACTGAATATGACAGTGATGAATTGGATGATGGTGAAAACTTGGATCCACCACAATCCAATGGAATAGCTAAGAAGTTACCTAAATGGTATACTCAATTAATAAGAGATGCAAATTTGGATGAAACACCTAGCACATCATCCAACCCTAGACCTAGAACTTATAGTCAAGCTCGTGAAGAGGTCAATTATGCCCTAATGAGTAGATTTGTTGAAAAATTTGAGGAATCCCTACGATCAAAAGCTTGGAAAGATGCCATGGATTGAGTATCGATCGGTGATGAAAAACAACACATGACAACTTATCGACCTTCCACTAGGAAAGAAACCCATTGATACAGATGGATATTCAAGACTAAGTACAAATTAGATGGGACTATTGACAAGTATAAAGCAAGGATTGTAGCAAAGGGGTATACACAACAAGAAGGCATTGATTATGAGGAGACATTTGCTCCCATAGCCAAGATCAAGACAATTAGGATGATCTTTGCTCTAGCTACACAATTTGGTTGGAAAGTCCACCAAATGGATGTGAAAAGTGCCTTTCTTAATGGAGATTTGTAAGAAGAAGTCTATATGACTCATAGAGGGTTATGTAATACTAGGAAAAGAGATGATGGTATGTAGACTCATAAAATCTCTATATGGCCTAAAACAGGCACCCCGGGCATGGTACATCAAAATTGATGAGCATCTCATAAGTCATGGATTCGAAAGGAATCCTTATGACCCCAATCTCTACCTCAAAAAGAAAGGGGGGGAGATTGTCATTGTGGTTTTTATGTCGACGATCTAGTCATTATGGGGTTCTATGAATATGATCAATGTAAAAAGAAGGATTTTAATTGATCATTTTACATGATATATCTCGGGCTCATGCACTATTTTTTGGTTGGAAGTATGGAAAAAGAGAATCATATCTTTGTGTTGTAGTTGAAATACACCAAGACAATTCTCGAAGAAATTTAGGATGATGGACTGCACTCATATTGCTATACCTATGGAAGTGAGACTTTAGTTATCTCATTCCGATCCATCACCACCGGTGAATGCAACTCTCTATCGGCAGTTGATCGGGAGTCTCATTTACTTGACATATACTAGACCAGATATCAGCTTTGTAATTAGCTATTTATCACACTTCATGCAAGAACCGAAAATATGTCATTGGAAAGCAACAAAGAAAATATTGAGATATCTAAATGGATACAGCGATTGACCTTGGTCTAGATTACAAGAAGAATGACAACTTCTTCTTGACGACAGGGATATTCAGATTCAGATCATATAGGAAACATGGATGATAGGAAGTCAACATCGGCTTCATCTTCTTTATGGGATCTGAAGCAAGATAATAGAAGCAAGAAACAATTGTTTCTCACTTTCTATAGAAGCAAGAGTATCGAGTCAGCATGCGAGTGAAGCTATTTGTGAAGTAATATGGCTACGTTGAATACTGGAAGGAATTGGTCTACCACAACAGAAATCTACTCCAGTATATGTTGATAATGAAGGAGTTCTAAAGCTTGTTCACAATCCAGTATTTCATGAGAGAACCAAGCATATTGAAGTACAAGTTCATTTCATATGTGAGCATGTCTTGAAGCACAACATACAGCTCCATTTCTGTCCTACAACTGAACAGAAGGTAGATGTTTTCACTAAGTCACTTGCACGTGACAAATTCACACTTTGTTCGAGAGTTCCTCTCCACTTCATTGAAACTATGAAAATTAAGGGGGATGTTAGCATAATTTAGCATAGGCATATTTATTGCATTTTATTACATTGTCTTTTATTTAATAATGTGCAACATGTGCACTCTAGTCTAGTGACTTGCATTCAATATTGTTATGTTGGATAACATTCAATATTGGTATTAGTAGTAATTACATGTGCATGTGAGATGGGTCTTATCATCTCATAGTTGGTGTCTGATAGGGTGTCATGTCTATCCATATGAGGCTATCTAATATCTATAAATATTACAGCTCTTGCATTGTTATGTAATCTAATTTCATGATCAATAATATTTGTGAGGCTTCCGTCCCTCTTTGGTCATTGCAATCTTATTCTATTCTATCATTTGGTATCTAATTTATACCATTATTACCATTTGTATCGAAAATACCATTATTATCAATACCATCTACAATAAGTTTCATTCCACCTCAAATCTAGTCAGCCCTTCTATCTATAATCTCATAAATACTGTCTTGGTGGCTCTCCTAACCATCACGATGAACTAATACATATTTATAGGGGTTTAATTACATTCAGCCACGCTTGCAATTCCCTAAATAGGTCGCATGCTGAAAATGCCACGCAATTTAAATTTATGCACACATGTAAGTGTGCTAATAAAATCTCAATCTCTATAATTTTTGGCGTAGTAATCCTATTATTATCTTAACTTATACATGGAGCTTAGTAGATGCTCAAACCCCCCTTAATATCATTTTTTTCAAAATCAGTCTCCACATCGTTGTGTGCTTATGATTTTGGCCATCTCCAAAAGAATCATCCATAAAAATTCCATGAAAATGGCTAAGTCCCATCATTTTGTCGACTAAGTGTGTTTCACCTTCCTATCATCAACCCTTCTAATTTGACTTTCCACATGAGTCAAATATTATGTGTGCCCTCTCCTTTCATACATTTTCTAAGATTACCCCACACTAATAACACTTTCATCCCATGGGTTTTCCAATTGTCTCATTAAGGGGTAATAATGGAAAGAATCCTCATTAATACTTATACAAAGAATAGATTCCTTTCTCAAATCACCTCAACTTCAATTGGGAGGATCAACTCTTGATATTCTGTTTTAATCTTAGCCTCCAATGTTTTCCAGGTCATCTAGTGTGGCTCTTTTCTTCTTTAGAATGTTTGTGGCAATGGATTCCAACTCATCTTGGGTTATCTCTTCCTTTTTATTCTATAGTACTAGGACAACATTAGCCATAAGTAGACATCCTTCCTCCGAAGATCTACCTCGTGCTATGAGCTTCCCAATCTTATCTAATGCCTCCTTTAGTTTTTGTGGATGTAATCTAGAAACACAACAACAAACATAATGCACAATCTTTAGACTATGCACCCTATGAAGGAATCTCATCCTATGAAAATATAGTTAAAAATTATAATATCAACATGAAATTGTTCAATCACCGCTTATGGTGTTGCAATATGTTCAAAGCTTGATCTACTTGTCCTCCAACAATCAACTATGGGAGTAATGCTTCATAATGGAATACTTTAAAACCATCTAAATGCCCTTGCTCTCTCTTACTTCTTGTTCTCACATCCTTTGGCATTGGCATTAGAATTGATCTATCTTCAGATAGCACCAAATCAACTATTTCATGCCTAATGTACACATAATGCATAGTTGAAGGAAACTTCTTGGTAACTTAGACTTCAAATGTGGTCTTGCTTTCAAGACATAGTAAATTTCTTTTTCCATGCTAATGAATTCCTCATTATTTTTCTTGCTCTAGATCTTTATCTCCTTTCATATTGTTATTTCTAATCAGTTTTTGCCTTGCTATCTTCTCACTCTAATAGTGGTTCCAGCCTTTTATACATTTCCACCTATGTAATACCTTAAAATATTTACTTTTTACACATTGCTCACCTTATTCATCAAACATGAGATTGGTATTTATAGTCATGTGCCTACTCATGGTTCCTTATTCACTCTTCTTGACACATAGGACTCTACATACATCAAAATTTAGCTCATCCATGTGACATTTTGCATGGACCATGAAAATATTTCCTTGCATAGTGGCCATTTCATGGATCCATCGCTTCCCACCCATATAACTCCTTTAGGTCCACTATGCTTTGAAAATAGGCATGGATGATTTTTTGGTCCTCATGCATAGCCCATACTTTACACAACGTATTCTCCACTTGTCCTCTTTGTTCTTAGACCACTTAGGAACTTGAGCGCTAAGATTTTTACTTAGCCCTTTGTTGTCTGAGTAATATTATGCACGTGAAGTTTCTTATGCTCCATTCTTGTGCCTCCTTCACCCATTCCTCTTCATCCTTTCATGTCCTCATCACTGGGCTTCTCCACATCTTTTGGCTATACTATTCTGTCATCACCAATCTTATTCTATGATAATTCTTCACTTCGAACTCCTCGTCATTTCCTCTGATTATTTACTAATGAACAACCTTTCTTTTGGTGGATGAAATCTTCAACACAACAACAAACATAACACAAGAATACTCATACTATGATACGAAGGAATGATGAAAATCTAAAATATAAGTGTAAATTATAATATCAACATGAAATTGTTACAATCTCACCCATGAGGTTACTTCATATGTTTCACTTCACTTTCCTTCCAACAATAACTATGGGAGAAACTTCACAATGGATTCTATAACACACCTTCTAAATGATGGCTTCCTTTACACACTTACTCATACAATATTTCTCACTACTTCTCTCTAAGATAAATGAGGGGGTGGCCTCTTTATTTATAGGAATTCAGGCTTATCCAACCTATCTCTAAGATAGGATAGAAAACCTCTTTAATCATATTCCATGTCTCTTGCCTTTACATGTATTATCTTCTAAGATAAGATAAACCTTATCATCTCACATGGGTTCCACCTTTTTAGATTTTCACAAATAAAATACTAAAAATTTATGACATCACTCTTTGTCCTTTCCACTTCATATAATATTTCTAATTCCTAATCATGCTTCACCCACTTCTCTACTTACCCCAACTTTGACATTTCAACATTACTGGACCACTTCTTGGTATTTACTTTTTACCACAACATTCTATTATACTTTGACTATTATTGTACTCTACTTTATTGGCGGCACCATACCGATGGCATTGTTATCTTCTATCAAACGCCACTACTAATCATACTTAACAACATCATATTCCTAATACATACATAATAAAACAAATTATGGAGGAAAATTTTAATGTCGAATTTTCCCCCTTCCTTGATCACATCTACTACCCTCGCAGTAGACTATTACGAGTCCTATTTGAAATAATTACTTGTTAAAGAATAGAATTTCATAATGGGAGTGCCATCCAATTCCTCTCGATATGTACCATTTTCATGCATTAGCACCATCAAGCTATTTTGTAGGGCCCCATCCATTCGGGAAGAATTTTCTCTACCTTAAATCTATCATATGTATTCAATAAGGATTCACATGAAATGGAGACCAATATATTTTGATCAAAGTATTCATTTTTCTTCATTTTCTTCTTATAGATGAATCCTTCACTATTTCCCTCATTTCCTCTAGAAATGAAGATGCACAATCTTTCTTTTTGTCCTATCTATAATGAATCACTTTCATCCATCCTTTCATTTTTTCATAACTCTCTATCAGGTGGGAATATCAAACTCAATAGGAATAACTAGATCAATACCATATCCCAACCGAAATGGGGACTATCTTATTTTAGAGCCTAATGATTTGTTGCCCTATAAATTTCTACCCTAGTAATTTCTAAACTTCTTTACAACAAAAATGATATATAGAGCCTCTTTTTTAGTCTACATATAATTTACCTCAACACTTTTTGCTCATTTGTCTCTCTCCCAAAGTAAACTGGATGATCATTCTCATTTTCATCCTTTTGGCTCAGTACTTCCTAGGGCTACATCTAGGCATCAATATACACAATGAATGTCTTGCTCCATTATGGATTCTTTAAAACAAGTGAAGACACTAAAGCTTCATTTAGCTGTTCAAAATCTTCATGCACCTTCTTTCATGGTTCATAAGTAACATCCTTCTTCAAGAATTGGGTTAGTGGTTGTGCAATCTTTGAGAAATTCTTGATGAACCTTTTATAGTAACCCACATGGCCTAAAAATGATCTCAACTTACTTCTATTCATAGGAAATGGTAATTCTTTGATTTTTGAAACTTTATCAGGATCAGTACCAATACCATCTCTAGATACAACATGCCCTAACAAAATGCCTTTAGAACATCCAAAGACACACTTTGTAGGGTTTAGTGAGGCTTGTGCTTCATCTAACCTTTGAAATGTTGTCTCCATTTAGTGCAGGTGGTCCATCTTGCTCCCATAGATGTAAAAATCATCTAGAAATACTCTGATGAAGTTCCCAATGTAGGGTTCAAACACCCTATTCATCAAGCGTTGGAACGTTGTTGGAGCATTACACAACCCAAAAGGCATAACTCTATAAGAAAATGTTCCCCAAGGAGTGGTGAATGTGGTCTTCAGCTAATCTTTCTCTACTATACGAACTTGGTTATATCCGTTATATCCATCAGCAAAACTATAGCACTCCTGGCCAGCTACTTAGTCCAAGATCTGATCATGAGAATGGAAGAGGGTAATGATCCTTCTTTGTTTCCTTATTGAGCTTCTATAATCAACACAAATGCGTAGCTTTCCCATTATTTTTATTGAGATCACAATGGGAGAAACCCATTCTAAATTCTCCACAAAAATATGAATCTGCATCAAGAACTTATCTATTTCATTTTTACATTCTTTAGAAAAATTAGGATTCATTCTATATGACATTTTCTTTATGGGCTTAGCACCATCTACCGATCAATATAATGTTCTACCCAACTTACTTGATGGATTTCCTTGTAATCAAAAGTGAATATGTGTATGTATTCAAAAGTGCTCCTTCTCACTCTCCATCACAAAGATCACCAATCTTTATTTGTTGGAGACGATCATCAATTTCTTCTTCATATAATTTTATGGGTTCATGAGTCGGTGTGACTGGAAGGATATCCATGACCAAAACATCAACCTCACTTTCTTCATCTTCTGTGTCCACTTCACTAGTACTAGAGTAATCAGAGGATGTCCAATCATCAATTTCTTCACTTGAATCCATAGGTTCTATCTTATGATGTCGAGGATCACATTTATCTTCACCCTCTCTCTACCACGTCCAAGTGTCATGAAGCCTTCATTCCAGTAGTTTCTTGCATGAACTCTCCTTAGCCATGGTCTTCCCAACAACATTTGGTACGTAATATTACCATTTTTCATCACCTAAATTCTACCACACATATAACACCCATAACGAGATATTTCCACATTTGAAACTACACCTTTTGTTTAGTTTTTCCTTATTTAATGACCTTAACATAAGTGTTGAGGGCGATCAATTTTTAAACCTAACATATTCATTACAAACTCGGTCATTACATTAATCGCAGCACCTCCATCAACTAAGACATCATGAATTGAAATATCATTACATAATACCTCATCTTATGGAGCGTATAGGATCCATCTCTTTCTCTCAAAATGGGGACCTCAACCTCCTTCCTTCGTCGAACATTAAGTCCACTTCGCAGCTCCCGCCTCTTCTCAGAAGACATAGCCAAGAGTTGACCATATGTAATATTTGTAGGCTTTTGGACAAATCTTCTAAGATGGAGTATGGTCCTTGTCCCTGTGAAATCAAAAAATCCTACACACCCAACTTTCTTTTCCTATGTTTCTTACTAGTTTCTCCTTTCATCTTCTTAGGATCATTTCCATCTTGGTTATCTTTTTCTTTCTTTATTTTTGTTACAAACACATCTACTTCATTATTTATGCTCTTATCTACTACATCAAAAGAATTCACATGTTCTTTTCCTTTATCATTATCTCTTGTACTAGATGTAGAAGCTCTATCTAGACAATTATACTTA
The DNA here is from genome assembly GCA_018340775.1 of Taxus wallichiana var. yunnanensis. Taxonomy (NCBI): domain Eukaryota; kingdom Viridiplantae; phylum Streptophyta; class Pinopsida; order Cupressales; family Taxaceae; genus Taxus; species Taxus wallichiana. The sequence goes on along the minus strand of CM031241.1, from coordinate 431,750,317 downwards.
TAATGACCCTTTTTATAACAACCATAACATACAACTTCAGAAATATTTCTTTTTGGACCTCTATCTCCTCCCTAAGAACTAAATTCTTTTCCTTGAAGAAGATTAATAGTTAACTGGCCCATCTTCCTGAGAAGATATTCATACTCAGTAGATGTACTAGGAGAAATATTTGTGCTCTCACCGAGAGTGGTTGTGGATTTGGACCAAAGGTGTGCTGGTGTAGGCTCTACTTTAGCAACAATTTATTTGGGCTCCTCTTCCATGCTTTCTTCTTACCTTCTTGCAATCTCCTTTACTTGTTCAATGGTAGTTGGATGGTCATAATTTACTCATTGTCGATCTTTAGCTTCATCCCAAGAATGAAGTGCTTACAGAGGAGATTATCCACCATTCATCAACCCATCTGCTAATCCTTCCTTCCGATCCGGGCATCGAGCTTCCTCCTTAGCTCTAGAACACGAGCATGATAATCCCTTATCTTCTCCTTCTCTCCTTGGGATAGCTTTGTGATATCGATCATGAGATCTACATATTTCTATTGTTCACCAAATTCTTCAAGAAAACTTTCAGTTAATAAATCCCATGAATTTTTCATATTATCACCTAGTGTTTCAAACCACCTAAAAGTTGAACCATCCAAAAAGGTAGGAAAAATTCAGTCCATTGTTCCCTTCTTATGAAGCCATTAAAAATACAAGATCGTTTAAACTCTTGAATGAAAGAGGAAGCATCTTCATTAGATTGGGCTAAAAATAGGAATCTTCCCATTTTCAAAAGTAACCACACCGAAATACCAACCCACAAGTACAATCAACAAGACTTATGTGCACAAATAATTGGAATCACTATAATAAAAATGACTTTACAAATGAAATACGGTAACTATGGTAAAACTTGACTTACTACGGTAAAAACGACTTTATTGTGGTAAATACTATTCATGGTAAAAAGTGAAGTTAATGTGGTAAATACTATTCACGGTAAAAATGACTTTATTGTGGTAAATACTATATCACGGTAAAAAGTGACTTTACCATGGTAACTACTATGCACAAGAAAAACAAGGTTACCCTCCAAATGATTTCGACTAAGGGGGAATATCTTCTCTAGAAAATCCACCAACGAGGAATGGTCTCAACAACAAAACCAAAATGTCATCACCAATCCGACACTATGATAATTCTTCACCTGGAACTCCTCATGTTATGATTATTTAATAATGCACAACCTTTAGTTTGATGGATGTAATATGGAAACACAATAACAAACATAACACAAGAATACCATAGACTATGATACGAAGGAATGATGACAAATCTGAAATATAAGTGTAAATTATAATATCAACATAAAATTATTACAATCTCACCTATGAGGTACTTCAAGTGTTTTTGACTTCACTTGCCTTCCAACAATAACTATGGGAGAAACTTCACAATGGATTCTTTAACACACATTCTAAATGATGGCTTCCTTTACACAATTACTCATACGATATTTCTCACTACTTCCTCTATGCTAAATGAGGGGGTGGCCTCTTTATTTATAGGAATTCAGGCTTATCCACCCTATCTCTAAGATAGGATAGGAAATCTCTTCCGGCCAATCATATTCCATGCCTAAACTCTTGCCTTTACATGTAGGTTTATCTTCTAAGATAAGATAAACCTTATCATCTCACATGGGTTCCACCTTTTTAGACTTTTCCACAAATAAAATACACAAAATATTTATGACATCACTCTTTGTCCTTATTACAAATATAATATTTCTAATTCCTAATCATGTAGACCCTACTTCTCTACTTACCCCAACTTTGACATTTTAACATTACCGGACCACTTACGACAAATATTTACTTTTTACCACAACATTCCTATTGTACTTTGACTATTACCGTACTCTACTTTATTGGTGGCACCGTACTGATGTCGTTATCTTCTATCAGATGCCACTACTAATCATACTTAACAACATCATATTCCTAATACATACATAATAAAATAGAAATTACGGAGGAAAATTTTAATGTCAACAGTCCCAAGTGTACTCTCTGTAGACTCCTCCACCTCCTCATTTAGCTTTAGCTTTCTCCTCTTCTTCTCAATTTCCTCTTTCTAAGGGGAGAGTCATGGTGATATTCTTATAGGCTGTGGAGTTCCCACACCTTGGGTCCTTATTCTTCTGAATACCCTCTTAAAGTGGTGCTCTTCATGGACTACTTCCACGTCCAAGTCCTCGTCTCCTTCTTGTGCTTGAGGTGGAGTATCCACGTGCTCAGTCTCCACTCTATCTGTGGGCTGCCTCTAGCCTCTATGATCTAAGCCTCCACTATATTTGTGTTCTTCTTCCTCCTTGTCTACCTCTATAGTAAATGCCGGTAGATTTAGATCTAGCACATTTTTCACTGTATGTTTGCCCTTAGGTGGCCTTGGGAGCATGAACTCATTCTCCAAATACTTGTTATTCTCCAACTTAGGCTTAAGCTGAAGATATACGAGCATGGATCCACTGTCCCCAATATCCAAGCTTATTATCTTCATACTTATGATGTCTAAAATGAGCCTGTCAATGTAGGCGGCCGGCCTAGATACAAATATGTCTTCTTGAGGGTTTGGTAGTCACAATCTACCTTGCTGAAGTTGAAGTTCAAATGGCGTGCATCAAAATATGTGAACTGAGGCCTAGAATTAGCATGTTGTAAAGGCATAGGGCAGTTTACACAATGGGATCCATGTCTCATTCCTCATGGAAAAAAGCACGATGTAGTTTATACCATGGGATCCATGTCCTAGCCTTTCTTACTAAAGAAAGGTATCTCCTTGGGAATGTGCCACTCCTCCTCAAATGTCGTGTGAAGTTAGTCAAACCACATTTTCTCGACCTCTACTTAAACAGCCCACTCATTGATCCTTCACATAAATATTTTTCAAACCTCTCCACGAGGGACTTATTTTCTAAGGGGTACTCCCAGATTTTATTATTTGGCCCATCGAGAATTCAAATTTATAAAAACACAATAGAAAGTAGGATAGCACTAAAACGTATCTTTCTCCTATGTGTGCTTCCTCAACAATGTTGTCTCGTAATATAGCCTACTAAGTTTTATACTACTCCTGTGACATTTTCTTTACAATATGAAGCCACGTGGTGCTTACCTATGACCATCTCTCTTGGTCATTAAAATTGGTGAGAAGATGTGTGGCTACCTCCACCATAGGAAACTTCTTTAGTTTATTAATGTCCATTCCACATGACCCTTTGGTATACCCCAACTCATTTCTTGTTTTTATGACTATTGCTTTATCAATCAAATCACTAAAAAGTTCTACCCCTATGCTCTTCAATCCTATTAGTGTCGAAACCAAGTACGATGTGATCCTAACCCTTCATCCGATGAAATAAAATAAGTCCTCATGGACTCGTCTCATAAGCCATTGGTATAAGGGTTCATATTTGTAAAAATATGGGACCTCATACAACCGATAAAATCTTACACTCGCTTTAGTAATTTTTCCCAGCGTCGTGCCATACACTCGGCATATCCTCCACCATGCACTTATTGGTCTTCTTATTTAGAAAAGTGTCTAACTCTCCCTTGTTGTTAGTGGTACGGTGGTTGTAGTAACTTATTTTGCATCTGTAGATGTGGGTATCCCACTCTTGTCTTCGACTATTACTCCTTCCGAGTACGTGCATCTCTAAAAAATTGCTCTTGGGAGCAATTTCAACTTCAACTTCTACCTTATTATTTCCTTTCATGCCTAGTACAGTGCTTTCTTCATTGCCATAATAAAAATACCACCTTTTTTAAAGTAATGAGTAAACCCAAACCCTATCTCGAATCTGCATGCCCTATCCTTAAATTGTGTGCCCTAGCTCCTTCTCAATGCTTCGATTCACTTAAACCCTTCACCAATGGGGACGTAAGCCTCTTATGTGCAATAATCTGCTCTCCACATCTGTTTCACAACACTCCACACCTCAACATGATTCACTCAGCTTGGTCACACTTAGCTTGCTCAAATACTTGTGATCACAAAGGTAAAAATGAACCCATGACACATCCTTATATAGATTTTTAAAAATTTAGTGAATTTATCACTCCCTTACCTACCAAAAATCCTCTCATTAATTGACCATTTTCAAAATATCCACATGGTACATCTTCATGCCCCAGCTATAACCTTCTAGCATTCCTTCCTACCTTCTAGCTACAAACTTCTCTTCAACATGCTTCCATGCACCCGAGTACCTCACCACTTCCCCTTCCACTAGTAGTCTACACGACCGCTACTTACCTTGCGTTATATTGTTCCCTCATTTATCTTCATCTATGGTCATCTTTTAGAGCAATCTCCTTTCTAATAACTCCTTTCCACACTTATGTATTAGTTTTTTTCTTATGTTTACCCAATTTTGAATAACCACCGCACACCAATGGTATGTGTAGTCCTCTCATGTATAAAAATAGTTTAGATGGTAATTAGCTTATAATGTGCAAACATGCTTATTACACAAAAATCCAAACTAAATGGAAAATTTATTACTTACGAAGAAGGAAATACATTAAGGAAATATAGAAATGAAAACCTATTCTAAATGGCAACACGGCCTTCTTACAAACACCAAGAAGACTTATTTATAGTAGGGCTTCACTACTCCCTTAAGTAACCGGGTAGTTATATTCCATCAAGCATCTCTAACTGGAAAGCACATGATTCAAGTATATGAGTGATAACATACGGTCCCAACCAATGCACTTTAAGCTTACTTGGATGGTGCAAAAATTAGAATCATAAAGAAGCGCCATATGTCCCATCTCAATATTTTTTCCTAGATGTTCTTGTCATGCCATGCCTTCTACCTATCCTTTTCCTACTTCGACTCCAATGTGCTATGGTGCTCCTATCATCCAACTCTATCAATTTATCAATTATTCATTCTAATGCTTTCTCATCGACTAGACCTCTAGTCCGCACAATACACAAAGAAGGAAACATGAATTCCATAGGAAGAAATAATTTTGCACCAAACACCAACTGAAAGGGTGTAGCCTTGTTCAACCTCTTGTATGTTGTTCTATATGCCCAAAGCATGAAATAAAATTTAACATCCTAATATTTCCTTCTAACATCACAAATTTTTGTCAATGTCCTGCCTCAAAATCTTGTTGAAGGCCTTAGCAATCCCATTTTCCTGAGGATGATAGGTTGTGTTCTTATGATGCATAAGCATAAATTCATCCAATAGTATCTTGATTGTCTTATTCAAAAAATGTGTGCCCCTATCACTTGTCAATCTTAGCAGGCATACATACCTTGTAAGAACATTTTCCCATAAGAACCCAGGTTATTATAGCTTTTGTACAATCCTTGGTAGGTGTTGCTTCCCCACCTTGTAAGATATTTTTTGTAAGTGATGATGTAATGCAATCCAGCTTCTATGCGTGGCTATAAAAATAGGACCCACAAAGTCTATAGCCCATTTCTCAAATGGCTCTGCACTAAGAATATGTCTTAGAGGCATTTCATCTCTTTACATAGGTTTACCAAGGCATTGACAAAGTGATCACATGCCTTATAATATGCTTTACAATCTTTGTAGATAGTTTCCCACCATAATCCATTAAGTAGTCTTGTATGCAGAAGATCACCTGCATAGTGCCCACCTACAATACCACCATGCACCTCTTCAATGATATATGTGCATTCATGCTCTAGTACACATTCACGCAATACTTCATCTTGGCCTAACTTGTATAGGTCACTAGTGATCAACATAAAAGGTGTCGCATGAATTACGAGTTGTTTCTTCTCTAAGGATTTTATTCCTTCTGGTGCCATACCTATACGTAAAAATACAACAATATCCTCCAATTCCAAAGGCATGCATTCTAACTTGTACAACTGTTCATTTGGCATTATATCTTCAATTTTTTGTGCATCTTCCCCCAATGAATTCTTCATAAATGGTTTGTACCAAAATTTTACTTGGTTTTACCACAACTATGAAATCAAATTCTTGGAATAAGAGCACCCATCGACATATTTTCCCCTATAAAATGGGATTGTTTACCAAGTATTTCAATTCCATGTGATCAGTATAAAATACAAATGGTGTTGCTAGTAGGTATTGTCTGAATTTATGTAGTGCATAGATCATTGACAAGGCTTCGCACTCGAGTTGTATAATTCTTCTCTATAGAGTCAACTTTATACTATAAAAAAAGATATTATGATCTATAATTCCTTCTTTAGGATGAGCTAACATCGTGACAATGGTTAGTTCCATGAGGTAAATAATAGAATAGGTGTTTTAGTAAGTCTCTCCTTCAATGCCTCAAATTCACATTGCTTGTGGTTCTCCTCAATAGAATGCCCCTTTCCCTTTAGTAACTCTTCCAAGGGTGTGGAAATCTTAGCATATCCTTTGATAAATTTTCTATAATACCCAATGTGACCCAAGAATCCGCACCTCACTCCGACTCGGTAGGGCTCTTCTAGGCTTATAATAATCAGAACCTTAGCCGGATCCACTAACAAACCTTCTTAGTAGATGATGTACCCTAAAAAAAAAAGTGCCAAAAGGTGTAGAAACACACGCTTTTAGATGTTTAAAGAGATGCTTAATTGTCTACATGTTTTAAACATTAAGTGTAAATTGTCACAATGATCCTTTACAAGTCCATACACCATCCAATCATCCAAGTAAAATTTTAAGAATTTGTGAATAAAATCCCGAATGCTTGAACAACTATGCATGAAAATACAACAACCAAAATTTTCAAACCAAAGGGCATCATAGTATATGAAAAAAATTCCCATTCAGTGGTGAAATTCATTTTCTCTTGATCCTCTTGTGCAATATTGGCTCGATAATACCTAGAGAATCCATCCGTAAAAGAATATATTTCATGCACTTCAATGCCTTCTAATATCTCCTCTGTGAAAGGTGTAGGAAAGGGATGAATCACACATGCAACATTCGGCCTCGTAATCAACAAAAATCCTAATCCGACCATCTTTATTTATACTTTCGATGACCATGGGGATAACCCACTTTGATTCTTCTAGGGGCTTGATGATGCCATATTTCAACATCTTTTCAATTTCTTCCTTAACTTTTATGCTCAGGTTAGGGTTCATTCTATAGGGTCTTTTCCTAACCGTACGTGCACCTTCCTTAAGTTTAATCTTCATATCTCCTAATGATTCATACACTCCTTTTAATTCATGGTAGCCACTAGGAAATAAGTCCCGAAAACAACGTAGTAACTCAATAATTTTTACCACTTGAGAGTCGGACCAATAATCCCCAATTATTACATCCTTAGGTTCAACATCCATACCAATATTCACTTTTTTGTCTTCATGGGTTTAGGATAGGCATGTGCATTTTTATCTCGCACTATCTAACACCTCGCGCACTACCATTAAATATATCCATATCTTCTACTTCCTCATCATCCACTATGTAGATCATCTTTCCTTTTATTTCTCAAAGCAAGCATGCTTAAGTAGCATGAAATCTATCTCATGAGCACTCTTTATCAAAGTGTGCTCATGAGTCTTCCTCACTAAATAAATCCTAAATGATTTCTTCCACCTTTGCAATGTCTCCAATAGTTAAGTGCTTCATAACCCTTAATGCCTATTCCATTGGAGGTTTAATAGAATAAGTAGTCAAAATTCTAGACCATTCCTATAATCAAATCCTTCCAATTTCCAGTCTCTCTATGTAGCACTACATATACATACTAAGTGCATGCACAAACTTGTAAACTGGAATAAATTTTTTACACCCATAGCAAAGGCGGTAAAGCTTCCTACCCCTTTGTCCAAATCCTCTCACACTGCTGATCGTAGTCATGAATAGGTTGATTACCATGATATGTGCAGATTTGAGTAGGTGCATTGCTCTTGGAAATCTGAGTTGTTAGAGAAATCTTGAATTCATTCCATTCTACAAGATTATCCTTGTGAATCACTGACCAGTGGGCTGTTGTCTTGCATATGGTATATGCTAACATATTTATTCTTTCAAATTTGTCTATCCATTGTTCCTCCATGGCACACAGAATACCATAGGGTATCCTTCTCTAGTGTACCAAGGTACAATGTTGTTACCTATCCTCCTAATACAATGAGGTTTTCTTCTCCTCTGTGTAAATTTCTACTTATTTCACACCCAATTATCACAAGAAATACTTATGGTATCCATAATAGACTATGCATCTTCCCACTAAAGGATTCCTTCCTTAGATGACTCGAGTACTTCTGGGTCCCGAATGACACGTACATAAATCTTGTTCAAACATTCCTCACACAAAGGCTCAACATAACGCATAGATTTTCCATCCGTTAAAGGAATAATAAATCTTTCCTCCTTGTTCTCAAAACTTATATATCCCTTGTTTATCTCGTAGATCAACATTATTTTCATAAAGACTAAGGGAACCCAAACAAAGTTGGGAAATTGTCTTCTTCTACAAATGTTAAAACCTTAAAGTCCCCATTGAACTTGTCCCTTTGTATAGTAATGGATGCATCTTTGAAAACTCCAATGGGAGTGGCCTTAGTTTGATTAGCCATAAACAATACATTAGAAGATGGTTATAATGGAGGTCTCCCCATCTGTACCCATGCATCTAAATTAAGAACATTTACCTATGTGCCTATGTCAATCAATATATTACTCAAGATCCATCCATCCAAAACAGATTCGAGTGATCTCCTTATTGTAATCTAAACTATGAGGGGAAGATTTGCATGCAGGATCTAACGTCCATTCTCAATACTGCACACGGAGTTTTTCCTTTGGCCAACTCCCTCGTAATGGAATGATATTCTCCTCAGTGCAACATTTTGCATAACTCCTTCAAGTCATCAATATCCAACTGGACCGTCTCTATTTCCTTCTTATGTTCCATCTTCTATGATTGTTCCTTTAAACATTGTCTTTCACCCTGAAGATTTCTTGGTACCTCCATGGTCTCTTGATAAATGTCCTTCTCGGTGCACAAAATCTAGATACATTCCATGCAAAATATCATCCTTAGTGATGGTAGGATTCTATTGTAACATGTCTTTCGTGCGCGTAGGTTCAAAGCACGTGTAGTAATCTTCACAGTAATACCTCAGATCCAAAGTGCAACTTTGGCATCCACTCGATTTTCCAAAGTGCATTGTATTCTAACCATCCCTATGCCCTTATTTTCATGTTTATGCTACTTGCTAAGATACTCATATAGGTATGGGAATTCCTTATAGCTACAAATTGTCCCACAAAAAAACAAGTAATATTCTGAGGACATTCATGCTTGTAGTGTTCAGGAGATCCACATGTAAAGAATGTTCCGTGAGGAAACTCGCCTCATCCACCACCACGTATCCTCAACCTCTAGAACGTCCTCCTTCATAGCACCCCTCATTCCGATCATAGCGCACTTGATTGTGATCCCGATCTTGGTTCTCACCTTTACCCTTAGATTTATATGATACTCTTGTTTGTCACACACCAATATCTATAACATCATGGATCTGACCAATCAACATGCGATCTTTTGTATCGCGAGTCATGGACCAACATATTTTACAATAACAAGACACATTCTTCTTTATCGCGTGTTGTAATAATGGCTAACATCTGACATCATGGTTCAAATGACATATCTCATAGTCTAGCAATAATGAATGCACTCGACCTACATGATACAACTGTCCTTGGTGTACCCTTCCACTTCACAGGTTGTACACCAAATCCCGATTACGTCTCATGTGCCGATAGGTTTCTCCAACTAATTTTTCATAGCTACAATCTATTCTTCTAGAACGGGCTCACTCCAAAGTTGTCTATACTTTCAACTACCTCAACGCATAAATATGCTTCAAGTGCTTCACGTGGATCGGTGTATGTCTTATGTGACAACACCTTCTAGAAGGTGTGATCACCCTCCAACAAACCATTGTACATGCCGGCTTGCATAAATATCATAAGAAAGCTTAAAAAAAGTGCTTTGAAATGGGTATCATAATCCCGCACACTATCCATAGTGCCCTCGCTTAATATTCTTGAGTGCGCTTATACTCTTCTCGCTTAGATTAACGGATATAGAACTCGTAAGGAAATAATATTTTAATGTTACATGATATACACAAGTTTGATCAGTTCAAACTTCCTATACCAACTGTGTGCACATCCCTATAATGTACTTGTAAATTGACTTTCCTTGCACTTAGAAGCCATGATCCCTTTTTCATGCCACAAGATCTCACATATGTGCACATGTTCAAAACATCCTCTATGCCCCTATAGTCTATAAGATAGAGAGACATCTCCATGTAAATATTTGGGAGTTGGTGCGGACCTCGACCACCTAATCCAAAACCTCCTATGTTACCTCGCCTCCAGATCCACCAGAACTAGAGCCACCTATACCCCTTAATCCTCCACCGTAGCCAAAAGTAGACCGAATATGTACTTCCTGTGTCCAAATAGTAGTACTGAAATGAAATTATATAGTTTATGTGGCGATACTACTCCCAAAAGTGAGTCCAAAATTATGCGTGCTCGACTTCCGGTTTATGATGCGCATGAAAAGGTAACTCCAAATAATAATGAAGACATTTTCCCTACTATGGATGTACTTGTTATGTGACTTACTCTTGCTTCCCTACTACCCAAATTAGCTTGCCGACTATTGGATGTATTAGATCCTGGAAAACCAAGCACAAGGGCTAGGTTGCCATGTAGATTCGTATGCATGCCTGCAACCCGTGTCATCTCTATTGGCATGCTCCTTGTTAGGATGAGGAGGGTTCCCTATCATGCTTACCCAAATGGGTGAGTTCCGTATGCTCTGTCTCCACACTTTCTATGTGAGCTCAAAATCCTTCATGATCCATCTCTCTCATCAATGTCATCCGCTCTGTAATATCTCACTTCTTATTCGTCTCCTTTCGATCGCCTCGTAATTAATCCAACTTTATTCTCTCCACCTTTCTACCTCTAGGTCCACCATCTTTCACCAAACCAACTCATGCCCCACACGTGGTGGGTTTTAGCTAGCCATTGGTTTTTCTTCCAAGTTCGTGGTTACCATCAAGATCTTGATCACCAAAGGGAATGCCTTGCAAGTAGGTTCCCTAGGGATAATGATAAAATATGAACTCATCTACCTCTGGCAAGAATATGTTGAAATTTAGTACTCCGAATATATTTGTTCAAAAACCAGAGAACCAAGTATCCACAACACGTATCCAAATAAGATTAGAATCATAGAGGGCCTGAAATTCTTCCTACATCCAAACAAGTGTGTGATACCTCCACCTCTGTTTAGACTCATAAACAATTATCCAATCATATAGTTTTACCAAGAAGATAGAAAATAAACTCTCATATAGACATGTAGAGATTATGTTCCACCCACATGCATGCATCAAACTCATATCTAGTGTTGAACATTCATTCATACTCTTCTTCTAGATTTTTTATCCACTCCTCAACACATGATAGACTCAATTAGTATGTCTTCATCGTAAACCATCCTGAAAAGAACTAAAAAGAGGTCTCAAGAAATGGAACCAATGATACAACATAGAATCCACTACAAACAATCAAGGCGTGCTAACACATCACTCATCCTGAGCCGAGCACTCACCCAAAGTGCGCAAAAGGTACTAGGCCCCTCTTTAGAGTTGCTTGTGTAGGATGTTAATATGTTAAAGATAGAGCATATTCAGAACCGTAATAAACACAAAAATTCCACAAAGCATAACCATTCAATAGTACATAACCAGATCTAGATCTTAAATAATAATGAATTGAACAATAACTATGACAATATTGATCATACAAGAACCAATTACAGTCATGTTAACACTTTATCCACCCAATATACTCCATTATATTAAACATTGTAAAACATAGAAGATTCTTATATCATATAACATTACCATAAGTTTATGCGTACATCAGATCCGGTAGCAATAACTCTACAATAACTCATACATAGTGTCTCGGTTGTCTCTCCCCGACAACACAGTACTAATACATACTTATAGGGGTGGGGAATTTCCTCCACTACTTACGTACTTCCTTAAATAGGTCACATGATGAAAATAGCCATGCACCTTTACAATAATATGCATGCATGCCAATGTGCTAATAATAGATCTCCTACGCTTAATCTGGAAGTAGTAATCCTATTATTATCCCAAACTTATGCATGGTACTAAGTAGATGCTCATCCCCAAAATATCATTTGTGTGTCATGCAAGTATCCATCCCATTGTGTGCTCCGCATGCTATCTCCAAAAATATCCCGTAACCATGACAATGACTAAGTCCCAAATCAACTTGTCCTGGTGCGTATTTCCTTTCTTGTCCTTTTGTACCTTCATTAGGAAATAAGGGGCAAAATATGTGAAACAATTCCTCACGAATCAAAATAGTAGAAACTAATATGCATAAAATATTACAAATCTCAAATAAAATTCCAGAATAAAATAACACAACACAAAGAAACAGTATTTAATGTGGTTCACCCAATTTGGGCTACGTTGACCAAGAATCACTTGCTCAGATTTTATTACAAGCCACCGCTCTCTCAATACAATACCCAAATCTATTTGGAGCTATGCTCAACAAACTCTACAGAATTCACACCCAAATTCAAAACACATCTGCAATGTTACAATATGCCTACCATATGCATAAAACCATAGAAGTAGATAACTGCTTAAGAAGTTTTACAAAACCTTGGTTATCAAAACCATGGGCCAAAACCGTCTCATAAACCTATGGGTCAAAAATCCTTCCCATATGAGAAAAGCACATTTCCTCATATATCGGGCACATTTTAAGGCAAAATATTTTTCTTCTTCTCGGGCCGCACCCTTGAACATTGGCGAAAATTTTGGAAAGTGGACAAGACTTTTAGTGTAGGCGCCTTCAACACTTTCTCGATGAAAATAGGCTCCACAACCCGACAATCTCCCACTTAGAGACTAGTTTTCCTCGTAGCAAGCTTCTCAACCCTTCACTAGTTTCTATGAAGGCCAACCAAAGCTGAACATAGCTTCAATTTTTCCCTTATGACCACCTTGGTCATCATGTCTGCAGGATTCTGACTGGTATGAATCTTCTCTAGCTTCAACTTCTCTTCCTCCAAAGTTGTCTTGATGAAATGGTACCTTAACTGTATATGCTTTGTCCTAGAGTGGAAAGTAGAGTTCTTAGCTAGGTGTATAGCACTTTGACTATCACTATGTAGCTTTCCTTCCTCCTTCTTATGCCCCAACTCCTCAAGTAATTGTTGTAACCAAATCATTTCTTTTCTTTCCTCTATGGCAACAACATACTCAACCTCTATGGTTGACAAAGCCACCAACTTCTGTAGTCGTGAAATCCAGCTCACTGTTATCCCACCTACAATGTAAACATAACCTATCGTGCTCCTTCTATTGTCTACATCTCCAGCCATATCTGAATCTACATAACCACACAAAGTGGTGTCTGATCCACTGTAGCACAAAACTATCCCCATGGTCCCTCTCAAATACCAAAGGATCCAATTTGTTGTCTGTCGGTGATCTCTACTTGGATCACTCATAAATCTACTCATATATCCCACTGCATGGGCAATATCGTGGCCGGTGCACACCATGGCATACATCAAACTACCAATCGCTGATGAGTAAGGTACCTTGGACATCTAGTTTCTCTCCTGCTCTATCTTGGGACACTGCTCCTTTGATAACTTGAAATGGCCTACCAAAGGAGTCCCAACCGGTTTAGCATCCTACATATTAAACCTCTCCAAGACCTTCTTAATGTACTCTTCCTGAGATAAAGTCATCTTTTGTTCCTTCCTATCCCGAGATATCCTCATACCAAGGATTTTTGGCTTCCCCCAAATCCTTCATAGCAAAAAGGATTCACTTAGCTACTTCTTGAGTACTTTTATTTCCTACATGTTTTTACCTGCAACCAACATGTCATCCACATACAAAAAAAGGATAATATAACTGCCATCCTCAAATTTATTTGTATACATGTAATGGTTAGAATGACATCTAATCTAACTTTTCTCCATCACGAAGCTATCAAATTTAACCTCGGAGAGACAACTGTGGAAAGTGTACATTACTCTTAGTGTACAGTCTTCAACACTTTCTCACAAGAAAATAGGCTCCACAACCTAACACCTTAAAATACGCCTTCCTCCCGCATGTGAATCTTCAGGTGTGCCCTCTCCTTAGTTTCATACTCTTTCTCGCTCAACAACTTCGACAAGTGCATATTTTTTTAAAAGGGAAAATGTTTCCATCAAATGGAATGATTAGATTTGATCTCTGACATTCTCTCTCATTCTAGAAAATTGATTAATGTTTCCTATAAGGAATGACTGATGTGTACCTATAGGTATTTAATTTCTGAATTGAATGTATTATTTTTTGGGTGTGTGTGTGCTGAATTTTTGTATGGAGGAGTGAAGAGAGAAAAGAGTATGTAAGGGAAGAAGAAGAAAAATAGAGCAACGAAGCTCTGTTGAATATTTTCCAGAAATCTAATATATATGCAACTGATTTTTATTTCTGATTTTTGTTGTGCATTTTGTGTGTTGTGTCCTCCATTGTTGTGCATTTATTTTATCAGTTTTATTGTTATTGAATGCATTTTGAGTTTTTTGTTATCTTCCCCTACCTCTTCCCTTCAATTTCCTATATTTTCTAAATCTGCTTCACTATTGGATGAATTTATAGTTATTGTAGACAAAAACTATGCACATTAAACATTATTTATCCCAATCTTATAATACTATATAGAAATTTCATAAGTGAATAAAATACTAATTAATTCCACCTTTTGGCCATCTTTATGTTATATTTTATTTTGTAACTCTCATGTCTTTTCCAAAGACTTACCCATCCATTTCACCATTTCCCCATCATTTTAGCCCAAAATCAGGGTGTCCCAACTTGTACTCAGGTGCCCTCGGCGCCTGGGCCCCACTGGGCACCCCAATCTATGCACATTATTTCCCACTTCTTTTTGGGGCCTTTCTAGCCGTTTTCATCCTTATCCTTTTCTCAGTTGGCCTTGTCAGGATTAATTACGAAATTAAGCTTGAGATCCCTATAAATATAAAGTTATAAGACCATAATGAGGGTCCTAACGATCACATACTACTATCACTCCATCTAGAGTTACATCCATTGCATCACTTACATCCACATAATGTCATGCATCAAGGCTAGGAGATCTACATCACACACACTACATAGGGGGATGAATTCTATTCTATTCCATGCACACATGCTATTTACATTTTCTATAGTTACTATTGCTCGCTACTTCACAAAGTGTGACTGGCACAAGAGCACCTAGGGCATGACATGCACACACTCACCGTGACTTACATCCGTGTCTAAAATGTAGTGCAAAGTTGCTTAGTGATAAGACCAATAGTTTGGTGGATGTGGTCATTCTGATGCATTCATTTTCATATTTTATTTTTCCTAAGGTTTGATACTTCCTCTCTTATTGTAGGTCATTAAAAAAATCATCCGGCATATCTAGTGCAACAGACAAGCAGAGTTTCAGGGCAAATTGTGACCATACAAAAATTGGATCTGAGCTTTTATAGTGATGAAGGCACCTAATCTACGTACTAGGTGCCCTAAGTACCTTTTTAGTGCCCCAATTTGTTTAGATCTACTAGATCCGGGTCTTCACAAGGTCCCCGAGTGATCATCTCGCACTTCTATATTTTATTTTTATACTTACGACAACTTACGATAGTCACCCTTTATTAGTTTGGTCATTCTCTTACTCTTCTCTTGAATATTAGGGTTTGTTTCCATTCGATCTAGTTGTGCAATCACTTTACATTATTTTAGCATACTTATTTATAGATTTTTAGTCCTAATTAGATTAACTAGGATTTTCTATTTCCATAGCATCCTAGCATTTAAAATCATTTTAGTTAATAATTTTTGTGAACTTGACCATATACGTTTTCCTCTTCCTCTCTCTCGCTTAGTGAGAGTTTTCACCCCTTTCTCCATGGCTCAATCACATGAGGAATTCAGTGAAGCTCACCTTAAAGATATCAATGATCACTTTTCCAAACACCCACATGATTTAGATTTACTTTTGCATGTGACTCATGAAAAGGATACTAACTTGGATAAACACAATTATTTTATCGCTATTCCCACTTCCATCGCCACTCAACCCCTTGCTTCTACACTCCCACCTATCTCCATTGTTTTGGTTATAGTTCCCACTCCTACTAATCATTTCACACCTCCTTTGGTCTCGCATCAATGGAAAACCTCCTCTGTTCGTAATCAAGATTTAACCTCTTTATATCATGATCTCTAGGCTCAAATTCACGAGTTACGATAGGCCACTGTATCTCTTTCTTTAGATTCTACCATCTTGTTGCATACTCCATTCGCACCTATCATTTCCACCTACCCCCTCCCTCCTAAATTTTTCACCCCTAAATTTCCTCTTTCAATGGACATGGTGACCCACATAAGTACCTCCGTGTCTTCCATGTTTCTTATCTCAATTTTGCTAACAAGCACTTCCTCTTGGCTAAACTCTTTCCTTGTAGTCTTCATGACTATGCCATGCATTGGTTATACAATTTACCTGTTCATTCCATATCTTATTTCACCCATTTAGTCAATTCCTTTCTCATACATGTTTCCATCAACATAAGTTCTAAGATGACCTACGCCCAACTAGAACAAATCAAGGAAAGAGCTAATGAGCAATTTTCCAATTATGTCTTACGATATAAGAATAAACTTGTTAAAATGACTAATATCCTCGTGATTCTCGAATCGCAAGATTTTTTTATAAAAATTCTCTTACCACCTATCTAAGAAAGTGACCTTTTTGAATTCTTTTCTTCCTTTGATCAACTTTTTCATACTCTTAAACTTCATGAATCTAAGCTCCTATCCATTTGGAAAACTTAAGTATCAAGAAAACCTCCTCCTCCACTTGTTTTCCAAACAAGACACCATTTAAACCCTCTACATCTAAGCCAACTGACAATAAGATCACTATTAACACTATTACCCCTTCCAAGGAAATTCCATCCCAACCACCTAGGTGTACATTCACCAACCTTCCTATGGCACCACATCTTATTTTAAAACAACTCCTTAACAACCATATCATTACCCTTCCTCCACCACTCGAATTAGATCCATCACGACCTAAAGGATGCAATTACAATGAAAATTTCTGTTGTAACTATCATTGTTGTGTGGACCACTCTACCAATCGATATCTAAAGCTTTGTATGATTATCAAATATCTCCTTGACAATGAAAAGCTCGAGTTTTCGAACCTACTAGCCCTCCTCCCTCTAAGGATAAGGGTAAAATTAAACTTTTTAACGTTGATCCCCACCAACATGACAAAAATACCACTGATTCTTCTGCTAATCATACATATCATGCCACACCACCTCTAGATGTGGACGCACTCAACTTCTTAGTTGCTAACACTAACACGACCCCACACGTTATCTATTTTTATCATGTCTTTACTACCTTACTATGTTCGTATCCAACCATTTAGATATACAGAATATATTGGCTCAACCTCTATCAACAATACCAAGGTCGATCCCTCTTCCCCCATTATTTCATGTTCCTTTTCGTTCTTAGGATCTATCGGTTACCCTCTATCACGAATTGGATTCTCATTCAAGATACCCTATGGTTTTGTAAACCTACATATCACTGTTCATCCTCTCACTCTTCTCATCACTTGTTTTATTCCACATGGCTCATCATCTCCTTAGGTACAACACCTCCTTAATATCCATCACCCACACACTTTACCGTGCCACAACATTCGCCTTATTTAAACCCATCACATGCATATTGGCTTCATTACCTAGCATAAAAATTTCTACCATACCACCATTGCTCGAGCATCGTCGTCCCCTCTCATCATCCTATGCACCAAAGAGATGGACCTTCGTCATTCATTTTGATCATTTGATTTCTCTTTCATAACCACTTTGGGGAATTTCCTTTACCCAATCCCCTTCTTCATATTAGCATAGATGCACCTATACTTTTAAATTCATCTTCACATATACGAATACTCTTTACAAATTTTAGCTTCCCTGCTACCCAATGCCACACTCTTATGCTTTATTTCACACTGGACTATTGAGGGTTACCTTTACACCGAACCCCACACATAACACCTAGGCATTACACATTACATCTTACCAGCATTGTGAGTTATACATTGTCCATTCTACTCTTATTCTACATTTTACATTATACTAGTGATTTTACATAGAACATTTAGATCACATATTTACATGTTTAGTCTCATCACATCCCGCGCATTCATCCATTACATACATTCTACATATTACGTTAGGTTTCCTTTATATATGGGCCTAGCTCTACATTTTCTTGTTGCATATTCTATTTCTACCTACACCTATCATCACAATTTCTACACTCTACCACATAGTTACACATCTTATTCACCATTTGGTCACCTACACTATGTTGTTCTACACGTTGCACTTACCACCCTATGATGAAATCTAGTTCCTCAGCACACTCGATGTTGAGCTTTTACTAATCAAATGGACCTTGATTTCATCATGTAACATCTTTCTCATCCAATATTTCCAACATTCATGACATACACCTTAGGTTAAATTTTCACCCATTCTATCGTCTTATAGTGGTATACAATTTTGGCTAAATCACCACCACAATATTATCATTATGTAGCGGCATACACCTTAGGGTTCATCACCACTCCCTTCTTATTCATCTCATAGTGATATATGCTTAGGGATAAATCATCACTATTCCATTCAAAAAGTCATGGTATACGCTTAGGCTATAGGGTCCACGCACATCTTTCCATATGTCTCATTCCCATACACTCATTCTATAGTGATATACACTTAGGGCTAAATCATCACTCTTCTATTTCAATAATTCATGATATATGCTTCGGCTATAGGGTTCATGCACATCTATTCACATGTCACATTTCATCACCATTCCATACACATACTCATCACAGAGAACTAGATAAAACTAACACTACTCAAACATTTCCCGATGATGCACTCTTATTTATAGTTCATTATTTACTACTAAGGGGGAAAAATAAAATGAACCTCATTGCATACACTTCCATCCACTCAGTGTGAAAATTTCCCCATCATTCCATCTTTTATTCCATTCCATCCATCCACAAAATATTGCATTTTCTTGAGGGAATTTACGCTTGCTTACTAGTGTTTTGAATGTTCAATTTATTACACATGTTAGCTTGTTTTCTTATATGTCATTCTCATACACACATGTGCATTCACATATTTTTTCTAGTGTGATCGTAGATACAGGAATTTATAGGTGACAAAGATGCTCACCTTCTACCCTTCCTATATAGGTTGTTGGGGACATCTACATTCATCTCATATAAGTACTATTGTTTCATTTTATACTTAATATCTTGAATACTTGATCATACAAGATTTGACATATTGGTTATCACTCTAACATGCTAACGGGTGTTCAATGTGCAACGCTTGTTTTGTAGGATTACATGTTTCCATGACTACTTATTTGTTTCTACTTTTCTACTTTTTTACTATTGTATGTGGGCTTTGCCCTTTGCTTGTGTACACACTTAACTATTTTTGTGGCCATGATGTCCTTGAGTGTATTTCGACATCGTGAGTGATGTCCCATGTTTGTAACCTATTTTGTGTAATATACTTATTTTAATACGTGTTTACACTTCTTTTTATGGTAGTTTCTACATTATATTTGTACTTTTACACTTGTCTTATTACATGCATGTGTTTTCAGACTAACACTTGTATTGGATAGCCATACCCTTTTGTGCACGCCTTGGTATCTACAAATCATTTCCCTTTCCCCTGCAGGTAGAATTCTACAAGTCGATTGTTTCTGTTCTCTTTTAGGGCCGCATTCTCCTTTCCATGAAGTCGCATGCACCCCCAAAGAGGGGAGAATCATTGAGGGATTTCTACTAACACAATGTATTTACGCCGGTTCACACACATTGAGTGAGTTCGGACACTCACCTATGAACTCCATACATATCGGCCTTAATAGGACATGGTGTCATTTGGAAATTCTGCATTTATAGATGTCGGGGTTACAATGGGTGGGATTCTCTACACTTCTACATCCAAGGGCGTCGGATCACCCAAAAACGAAGACAATATAGAGATATCTTCACACATTTCACCAAAAGTGGTTAAAGTTGGAGGATACAACGGCATCTCCTACCTATACTTCTTCAACCAGTGGTCACATGAGATTGCTCAAAAAACTTGCGATAGTATAAGATATCCTTCTACACCCTTCTTTTGACATGGATCAAGTGCACATGTTCCATTTACATTTTTTTCTAGCATATTTTACATTTTCATACTTTACACATTTCTATATACATGTGTATTTTATACAACATATTTACATACATACATATTTAACTACTTGATCATTTTCTCCGTAAGTCCACCATATGAGAAATAAGCAATCAAATTGGGGAAACAACAAAAATAACAATGATAACGACAATAACACGCCACTATATGTAATTTAATTTATTAACAATACAAGTACACTACACACAAAGAACAACTACACACGCGTTCGCACTAGGTTCAATCACATCACTTTTTTGTGTATTTTTCATCTTTAGAATCCATGCTCCTCCACATTTTTCTTTTTTGCATTCAATGCCGGAGTCTAGTCCATCGGCATGTCTTCATTGTACACTCTACATGGATATGAGGTATGCATATCTATCTACTTTATGTTACCAAGCTTTTCGCTCACCAACATAAAGTGGGGACAAATTATAGACACAAAATTATACACATTAGATATTATTTGGCCCGGTCTTATACTATTATTTAGAAGGTTCTCAAGTGAATAAAGTACTAATTAATCATACCTTTTGGCCATCTTTATTTTATATTTTATTTTGTAGCTCTCATGTCTTTCCCAACACTTACCCATCCATTTCACAACTTTCTCGTCATTTTATCCCAAAATCAGTGTGCCCTAACTTGTACTGGGGTGCCCTGGGGCACCCTAATCCCACTTTGGGTGCCCCAATCTATGCACATTATTTCCCGCTTCTTTTTGGGGCCTTTCTAGCCATTTTTATCCTTATCCTTTTCATATTCAGCCTTTTCTCAATTAATTACCAAATTAGGCTTGAGATCCATATAAATATAAAGTTATAAGACCAATGAGGGTCCCGCCATCACATACTATATCACTCTATCTAGATTTTCATCCATTGCATTACTTACATCCACATAGTTCCATGCATCAAGGCTATGAGTTTTGCATCACACACACTTTGCATATGGGGAGATATTCTATTCTATTCCATGCACATATGTTATTTACATTTTCTATGGTTACTATTTCTCACTAATTCACAAATTTTGACTGACATAAGAGCACCTAGGGCACAACATGCACACACTCACTAGAACTAAATCTAGATCCAAAATGTAGTACAACTCTTACTAGTACATTTTTTGCACCCTCCCTCTCATTCTATCCACATTATTTTGCGTAACATTGTCATCCAAATAGATAATTAATCATCACAACTAAAATTTTCAGGTACTACCCTAATAAATATATTTGTTAGTTCATTTAAATAAATTAAGAGTCTTTGTTCAAGAAAAACTATGTTGTGTAATCTTACCATACGTGGAGTAAGTAGAGCTATCACGTCTTTAGTATCCTAGTCTACTACCAAGTCTTATGAAGTTAGATATAGAAATTGTCTTCATCATCAAATAAATTCCTTATGGGACCTAGATGACACAAATGGACCTAGTGAAATAGTCATACTATGACTTAAAATCTTGTTAATGATCTCTTTAGTTCCTCACAGCTAAATGTGTTACTTTGGCTTGTGACAATATAGTGCCTTGATATTTTACAGAGGGTTTATAGGGTAAATATGTTTTCACACCTTAATCTAATCTATAATAGGGCATAGAGCCCTAAGTGCAAATTGGAATTAAACTAAACCTCAGTTGATTAGAGGTTAGCTTGTGGGTAGAAAATGGTAAGTAACTCCTTGCAAATGAAATTGATTTGAAAGATGTTGACTTTAGAGAACCCAGGAAACCGAATCTTGGTCCCGTAATCCCTTGTTATGTCCTTTTTTAAATTAAGAATAAAAGAAATTTCACATGTGGAATCATGAAATGTAGAAACATGGGATCTTACCTTGAACAAAAATCACTTGTGGTTCATGTGTAGTTTATAATGCTTCCAATCATGTACTTCTTCTAGATGTTAGACAAATACTTCTATAACTCCTTTTGTTATAAAACAATGCTAATAATGAGACCATAGTGAAATGTATGAGTAAACAATATAAGAGTAAAACAAGATTTGAGGTTAGGAATAATGTCACTCTTGGATTCCTTATAACTCAATTAAACATTTTAATGTGTTACAAAGAATATGAATTTCCTTGGTGAGATCAAACTTCGAGAAAACAAAAGATATATATAAATCTAAATACAATTTCGTGATGTGGAAATGTTAAACAAATTCAACAAGTTATTGAACTATATTAACTATGGTAGGGAAATAAAGATACCATGATCAAGAATGTTTATGGGAAAAAGGTATCTTGAATCTAAACCCCCTCTTAAATCCTAATATTACTTTCTTGACATCACATTAGATTCTCTTGTGTAGCAAGGGTAAAAATTAAACATTGAATAAACGGTTGAGAAGTATAATCTAAACATAAGAATGAGATAATTAAGAAATTTGTATGCAATTTGAAATATGCCAAATAATTATGTAAGTTATGGAGATTGTTTTAAGAGGTAAAGATCCAACATAAATGGTTCAACTGTAAGTTGAATGTGAAATGAATTAAAGAATTTGTAGGTGGAAAAAGGATAAAATTATCCTTGCAAAATAATGTTCTTGGAATGTTAATCGTAACAAAGATGTAATCATGGTAATGATGTGTTATGGGTTTTCTAATCCTTGAGTCCTTTGCTCGTGGTTGGGTCATTACTAGCATTTGTTCATTGTGGAAAGTATGGCATCAACATGTATATGGTGTTATTATGTGTCTATGTGATTCTTTGACTTATGTAAGTTTCTTATGCATTGTAGAGTTTCTCTACTTAGATCCCTTGTGGTGTTGTGTAGTGAGAAATATAAGTCAAAAAAAATCATCCTAGTATTTTTACTATTGTATTTGTGTGTGTAATTTGTGGGCGTTACATTTGGTATTGGAGTGGAGGTTCATGCTCTCGAACCTCTGGGAAATATTGGATTTGTGGTATTTTTACATGGTGGTGGTGGAGATTGGAAGAGTAATGTGATATAAATGTGATGTGAACAATGTTATAATTGTGATATTATGAACACACATGTTGTGCATGTCACTTAGTGTGTAATTTTTTTCATGTTGATGTGATGGAGATGAGATTATTCTTCCTCCTTTTCATGGATTCAATGAGGAATTCGTGTGTGATGTACCACCTTGTTGTGTGTGAAAGGAATGTTATTATTTATTACAAAGTGTTAGAGCATTTTGGAATTTTGTGATATGTAGGTGTGCTGATATGTTGTATGAAAAGATTGGTGTATAGTGAATTGGATTGTATCGTGATGTTGTCACCATATTGTGATGAATTGTGTGCATCACCATGTTGTATTGCAATTGACTATATGTTGTAATGTTAGACATTGTGTTCCTCATACATATAATTCATGTAATATGTGATGGTTCAAGTCATGATTTAGGGGTATTTGGTGAGCGTATGATCGCTATTGTACAATGATTTCACTTTGGGTGAATATTGTGATAATTAGATGTATCATAACTTTTGAAAGTAATGATTGTGTTATACCCTCTATATATATATACCATACGTAAGATGCTATGGTTAATGTGTATGAATAAACATTGTGTTAGTGATGTGGTTATGTGTTATGTTGTGGACCCTACACTAATTGACCCTAAGGGAAATTGGTAAAAGGTGTATGTTTGGAGTGAGGAAATGTGTACCATTGACTAGTCAATAGAGCCAAGTACGAGATAACAAGTGGAGTCTTACATAAGCTGAAAACCCACTTTTGTTCATTTGGTATGCATCGCACTTGCTCAACAAGTGTCATGCATATTGTGTTTCGTGGATGCCTTAGGCTCAGTAGATGGCGACTTGTGCTCCTTTCTCTCTTCCTATATGGTTATTGTATAGACTCAACCTAAGTGTAGTTATTACTATGTAGAGACTTGTGGAATTGATGGAGGGATGATTCAAATAGAGATGATGAAAGTTGTATTATTGGATATGTTATTTTACGAGTTGAGGATCAATGTCCGAGTGCCAAAACTCATTGAGTACCCCTTTGGTGGCTATATAAGGCCACATAGTTATTGTGATGCTACTTCTCCATATGTATTTTATTCGTAAATTGAACATTTTTTTCTTGCTAGAACCAACAGTTTTCTTGATTGATGTGTTCTTATATTTTGGGAATTTTATTTGGTTGTTTCACTAACATGTGAATTTTTCACTAACTATGGCTATTTGGCCATTTGTTTTACTTAGTTTTATATTTTCTTTTCATGTTTAAAATTTTTATAGCCTAGCCCAACTTGAGATTTTTTCCACTTGGCATTTGTAATAGATTGTTATGTTGGTTCTAATGTCGTAATGTTTTGGAATAGGGTCATGGGATTAACGATGGAGTGGTGGAACCTGTGGACCCGCTTCATTGTATATAGATAACTAGAGGGTTGTTGAACCATGAGTTATTATGTCACTTGGGTTAGAGGTATTTGGACTCTATTCACCTAGGGCCATAGGGTGACCAACCTCTTTTGGGGAGTGAAAAGGAAAATTTATCTGTATCTTTAGTGTTTGAGGGAGGCATAAGAGAATTGAGGGAGCCATAAGAGACTTGAGGGAGCCATAAGAGACTTGAGGGAGGAATAAGAGATTTGTGTTGGTGTGATTGATGCTTTAGGAAGTATATGGAATTGCTTTTGATGCTTTGGGAGGTACATGTAGTTGTTTTATGATGCTTTTGGAGGAATATGGATATTATTTTGTGATGCATGAGAGGTATATGTAGTTGTCATATTATGCTTTGGAGGTATATAGGGTTTTTGTGATGTTTTAGGAGGTGTATGGTGATGGTACTTTTATTTATGTTTCCTCATGTGAGTTTGGTCATGTTTTGTGATGTTGAGGACTAATGCTCCTCATTGAGGGTATGCTTTGACCCATTTTGACACTATGTAACTATAATTATTGTCCCAAGTTGTGTGAAACCTCTATATGTGTACATGTTGGGAATTCCATGTTGTAGTAGTCTGTTTATGTTATGGGTACTATTGTGTCGGGTGCATGTGTGATAAGTACTATGTTGTGAGGGATATGTATGTTCAATACATGGTTTGGTTGAGTTCTTGTGATGCGATACAGTTGTAGAGGTATGTAGATATATGTCTTGTGGACCGGTAGTGTTGTCTTTGGTTCTTGTGTTGCATCATGATGTCAGTATCATATGGGCACCCATGAAAAATACATAAACCAAAATCCTAAGAATTGAAATATTAAGAGCTTGAGTTTAGGAATACTATAAAGGAAACAGATTAACGAAGTAATAATGTAAACTGAAAAACTATCAATCTTCACATAACATTAAAATTTAAGATATTGTCAAAATTAGTTTGCTTCCTTGTGGTCATGTTATACCGACAAGATGTTTTATTAAAATACATGTGTCATTATTAACCTTATTCCTATGTACCCTTCAAGCTTCGTTGTTGTGTCGCATCAAGGACAATGCTCTTATAAGGGGAGGGAAATGTAGTGCCAGCTATATAAAACAATTAAAATAAAAAAGTGGGAAGTGAAGTGTTTGTGGGTGAGTGGTTGTTGGGGAGTAATGGGAGGCTTGGCATGTTGAAGGAGGGCCATGTTTGTCAGCGTGTAGTAGGGCATGGGAGCACTAAAAAATATTGAGCATCTTTCAGACCTATCATTTTCCTTGCTTGATAACACAAGCACTCTATCCAAGATGCAGAGGAGTTAACCATGGTAGAACACAGGTTAATGTTGTAGAATTAACAGTATGTGGATAGTTATAGAGAAGGAAATACATCAGGGAACTGTGATGATCAAGATCTCTCACAAAAAACCTTATAGTCATCCATTAATTAGTAACATTATGGGTCAGACCATTCCTACACACAGAGATAAATTTGTAACCCAATATCCCTCATTTTACTATGTACAAATTGATTATTGGCATAGGTATCTGTGCACTAAGAAAGTTACATTGTCTCTGAGAGGAAACCACTGGTGTTGCTATTATGTTTTTGTATTCAAAGGAAGAAGAAGATTAAGGATTAGGAGGACCTTCTTTTGGGCATGTTTTCTATATTTATTGATTTTTCTTTCTCCTACTTCTAAGCACTTGTGTTGCGAGCACTATAATGTAGCAAAAAAATTATCCAACGCCTCCCACATGTTTTCCTTCTCTTTATATTTTAGTATTCATTGTATTGATTTAGGCATTGAAAGTGCTTTTCCTTCCATCCTACATATGGATCTACCAATGTTGTATCTAGAGGGAATTGTTTTGTTCTCGAGAAGCTACTCTCCTTTAATTGATTCAGCCAAGGTTTAAAGTAGCTGTAGAATGGGATATGCAGCAGGAAGAAGCCTCATACACTATAGGTGTGACTCATGTTCTATTTTTTTCCCCTCTAGATGAAGGCCTTCAATTTTCTTTAGTTGGGATAACTGTTGAGATGAAAATACCATGTCAAGGCATTGGAGTCACGCCGAAACATGACATTGGATGTTTGAGAAATATTAAATTTTTTTCTCCTTTTTGGGATAAAAATAAATCATGGGTCCCAAAATTCATTGTTGTGTGTGATATTTTCCATTTCTATATTTAAAAAAAAAAAATTGTTAGGCATGTTTATTTTATGATTGAAATCAAATCCTTGATGGTCATCAAGTGGCCTCATGTTCAAGTCTATTCATCTTTTTTTCTTTGGCTAGAAGTGTCTAAATCCATGAAAAACAACATATATATTATTTGAATCGCTGAGTACATGTCACCTAGAGGATGGCTCAATGAATGTGGTAACTATGGGTCAGCAATGTTTTCTCTTGCATCATTGTTGAACTATTGAAAATGGTGCACCATGTACATAGATTCAAATTATCCAAGAAGATACTCCTCTGCACATTCTAAAGGATGTTTTTGTTTATTGGCATATACACCTATTTTTGAAGTGGTAAGGTCCCATGGTCAAATCCTATGAGCTCTTATGATTGTAGAAGAGAGGATGTTGAGAGTGACGGTGATGAGCTGCATGAGGAAATTTCAAATTCAACTCATTGAAGGGAAAATATTTACTCGCATGTTGTAGAAGTGGGAGCATACACATGGCACGTGAACTGTATGAAAAAATTCCCCAAGGAAATACATTTCATGGAATGCTTCATTTTGAGGATGTGCACAAATGGTTTTGTTGAAGAAGCTTTAGAGATGTTTGAGAAAAGGAAAGTAGATGGGTGTTCTGGGTGCACGAAAAACCAATAATTGACGAAATGACTGGAAGAGGGATGAAACCTTGTAGAATGTGGGTGAACCCACTAGGAGCACCTCTTTCCCTACGGATGTAAATATCTTCCAGGCATGGTTCATCTCTCCTTATCTTTCATAATTTTTGTACTTTTTTTTTTCATTTACAACGAAATATGATGTGTAAAACATTAGAATTATAATACATTTAATTGTTTTATATTAACTTGTTTGTAAAATAATAAAATGTCATATCATAACTTATGCAATCAAAATAACCCTTTTGTAGTCAACCATGAACTTAAACCCTCATTTTGAGGTGATTTAGAAACTTCCTAACAAAACCAAATTACTACAATACCCATTTTTATTGACAAGTTGAAGTTGAGCCCTAGCAATTATGTTGACTGCTCCCTTGTTAAAACAAATAAATCATGATTTTTGGAGACTTGCAAAATAACCTTCGTAACTCTGGAAAGGAGATGTTAAGTTTCCTACGTGTACCTTGTCATGTGAGGAGTCACTTTAATCCTTGATTCGAGATCAAATGATCGCTTGTGATATTTTGACGATCTTCTAGAGCCCTATTACAATTTTTTTCGCAACTATAGAAAGCTGCTAAATTTGAAATTTTGGATTTTATATCGGCTCACCATTTGAATCCAGGACAAAAAAATGCATATATGCCTTTGCAATCCTCTACTAATTTTACTAGAAAAAATCTTGGAACCTTCAATTTGGGAAAAATCCTCTTGATAGTTTGGAAAAGGCATTTTATATGCCTCTGGTCACAGTTTGTCTAGGTCAAAACTGGACCAATTACGACCGGTGGCTCCAGAAAACCTGTTGTCATTTGAAAACCCTTTGTTATTTCTTTAGTCCCATCGACTCTGATGAATTATCCATATATATGGGAACTCGTAGGAAGTTTCTCATTGCACATTCATTCATTGAACATCATTTTTGAAGTGGGTTCCTGAGCCCTCGAGCTAAATTTTGATTGTTTACAACTAGGTCAATTACGACCAATGGAATCTTAAAAATGGTTGCTAATCAAAACCATTCACCAGCTCTGAATCCGTCGGTTCCTTATGAATTCTTGGTGTATATGAGGACATGTAGAAACTTACATGTGGTGTGTTTTCTCATTAGAGGACAACATTTGAAAGTGGTTTCTTCACCTCCAAGCCTAAATTGAACGTTTTTACAACTAGTAGGAAAATGTAAAGAGAAAGTTGTAGGACCCCTATTGGGTTGCCAAACCATCGTGGAAACTTTTTGACACTTGTAAATAACTTCTTGAAACTCTACTGTGACTATTATGTGAATTTGAACTTTTGGCAAAATAGTGTTTCTCTCTCATCCCTATTTCTTTCTCTCACCTTGGTTAAGAAATGAAGTGAACTAAAATGAAATAAATGTGTGTCTCTAACCTCCTCCTTTTGAATACAAATTATTAATGTTATTATGTAAATGAGAAACTAAAAATGTTAATTATGCTAGATTTGGGTGGATGCCATGCTAACGATTTATCGTTCATTTCATTCTCACACAGTTTTGCAGGATGGAAGTGAGATGGCGAAAAGGCATGGTGTAATCCATTGTTTATTATTGTAATTTATATAAGTTATTGAAAAATGTATATATGTGTAATGCATTGCCATGTTACAAAAATTTATATTTGAAATTTAGTAATATGTATGAGATGCTAGTTTTAGGAATGCCTTGGGAAATGTGCATTTAATCATGGGTACCATTTTGATTTGGATTTTCATATGGAAAAAGTTGGATATGTTAAATGAATTTGAATGTAATATATTGTAGTGCATTTCTAGTTTGTAATAGTCGATTAATTAATTGGTGTGTTGTTTTCTTTACCTTGACATAGTAATAAAGAAACCTTAGAAAATTAGCAACCCTAGTACAAAATTTGTGTATAACTAACCTTCTTATGTTATTATTTTTGCATAGAAAACTAAAACCTTAGAATGAACTTAAACATGTATGCTCAATGGCACCTTCTATCTTAACCAAATAAGATCCATAGTTGAGTACCGCCTTAGCCTAGTATGTTTAGTGACATCATCGTGAAACCGTTAGTTAAGAACGACTTGTTCAAACGTTATCTATAGTAAGTGGCCCCTTCCAAGATTGGTTATTATTGATGCGTAATCACAACAACCCTAAATTTCTGCAACTCTATGGGTTGAGACTCTTAGTGTGATTGCATAATATGGAGCATCTCTCAAAATGTGGGACTTTGCGAATCGAGAGAGCTCTTCGATGAAGTTTGGTTCCTATTTCTATATTCAGGTGCACACGTTCATATTGCAGAGGATCTACTCTAAAACCTACTCTAACTTTCCAAGGAGATAGGGTTAAGGAGATGCAAGAAATTAAACCTAATCTAACAGAGGTGATGCACCAAAGGAATAATGAACATTTACTTTTCCCTTAAACACAAACCATTGAAAATGTGATACAATATCCATGCACAGATGACCAAAATTGCAATGAGAGATTAGGAAGATGCAATAAACATAAGAAAGGGTTGAAATCATCCACATACTTATTCTATTGCTCCAAGAATTTGATACAGTCCATTACACTGGCCAAGAGGCAAGATTGCATTTTACGGTTTCGATGGGAGGTTTGAACTCAAAAAATCACTTGCAGATAAGGGAAGAAGGGAGGGTGCAAGTAAAAATGTCCAAACTTTAGAAATTGCCCCTCCTGTACAATATATAGGAAGAATAAGAGAGAAAGGATGGAAGAATTTGAGATCCTACTCCAACCACCCAAGGAAATGCATTGAATTCACATACTCCAACCACCCCAAAAATGCACTGAATTCACCTACAAAACTGATGGGTTCCATGACAGAACCCGTGCCTTCATTAATATTCCTTGTTGGGCAAGAAAGGGAGACCAAACTTCATTATGGTGGTAAGTGAGAAGCTTGACAGCCTCAAAAATGGTGGGCTGAATTTATCATTTTCATTAATGGTGGTAAGTGAGTAGCAGACGTTGGGATCTTTCCAAAAAGTCTTTTCCCGCTTGAATATGAGCTTCTAGTTGAAGGATATGGTTATTTGAAGGTTGAGGTTGGGCGTTTAATGTAGGCTCATGATATTTAAAAGAGTCTATCCATACAAGGTCCACATGACAGCCTCGCACATCTTAAGGTTTCAGCCCTCTTTTCACTCTTGAAGTTACACCGATTGGACACTTGGTGTCGTTCGCGGGCTGGTTTTAATTTCTTCATTTTTGGGTAGGTCCTTTCTGTTTGGCATCACTACGTATAACCTAAGGCATGTGGAAGGTTAGCGTACATTTGGAAACTACCTCCATGTTTTGCTTTTGAAGTTGCACAAATATGATGAGGCACGTGGAGGATTCCACTAGCCTTAGAATTTTCAATGGCTGGCTCTACTTTTTAGACTCTACCACGTGGAGGGCTTGCACTCATTTGTGGACCGCCTCTGGGTCCGATTCAACCCTTGAAGGTGCGTCATCTAGACTCGTGGGGGCTTCCGTTGGCTCTCTTATACTTAGCCGATTTAGAGCCTCAAGTGAACACCGCCTCTCTCCATTCGAGCCCACCGCAACTTGATTTTAAGGATCGAACGTGATCTTGCACAAATCAACCAACCTCTCCATTTCTCCTATGCAAGGTCGTGTTTGATCAATTTTTCTTGAGGGGAAAAATTGGATAACAATTTGGTGACTCGTGGGATCACCTGCCTACTAGGTGAATGGATCAGTTTCCTTGAAGTATCCATTGGGCACGGAGTCATGAATGATAGCTTGGTACTGATCCTATTCCTGAAACCTCGATCCCAACTGCTTATAACTTGTTGGCCCTTAACCTACTCCACTGCTTGCACTCTCAATTTCCATAAGAAAATCTTGAAGGTGAGATTTCGAGAGTAGAAAGTTGTTGACCTGGAGCATTCACGTACTTCTGGAAATGGACTGTAGGAACACATTCACTTGAAGGAAAACCAAACTATACAATAATACAACCTTGGAGCAAGAAAACCTATGCCGAGCACTTAGGGAAATTGAAACCTACACTATAGCAAGACAATGTGCATACACACTTAGAGGAGTTAAAATCCTAGGCTAATATCTATAAGGGTGAAACTTCCATTTCAGCAATGTTTGAGATAGATTCTTAATTGGAATCGAAGATATTCTCCATCCAATGTAGAAAATTGGAAGGCATTGCTATTTTTACATCCTATAACCATGTAGGGTCCACTCCAAATAGCATCAAATTTAGAATGCCTTCCTGGCTTTGCCCGATCTGCATCCCACTTCAAAACTAGGTCCCCTTCCTAAAAGGTCCTTGCTCTTGCTTTCTTATCAAACCATCTCTTAATTAAGGCTTGATCCTTTTCCATTGTTTGAACTGCATGTTCCCTGATTTCTTCTAATTCCATCAGCTCTGCATACCTAGCCTCCATTGGTTCGAACTCAGACAACTCCAACTACTTCATGAGCTCTAATGCAGTAGTTCTTGATGATATAGGCAACACTGCCTCTTTCCTATAGAATATCTTGTAAGGGGAATTACTTGTAGACCTCTTTGGTGTGATTCTGTCAGCCCATAATGTTGATTTGAGTTTGGTATGCCACATCCTTTGATTTTCATCTAGAGTCCTTCTGATGATCCTTAGCAAATTCTTATTTGTGGACTCTTCCTGACCATTACCCTACGGGTAATAATTTGAAGAGGTGCTCAAGTAGATCCCATTCTTGACATCCCATTTTGTGATCTTGGAACCTAGGAATGCCAATGCATTGTCTGATATGATAGTGGCCAGTACTCCAAACCTAGTCACTATCCCTTCATAAAAGTCTAGTATGCTAGACTCATTTTCTTCTTTGAGTGTTACCGCCTCGGTCCACTTGGTGAAATAGTCTGTTGTTGAGAATCCATTTGTTTCCTTAGCTTGAGTTTGGATTGATGACCCCAATGAAGTCCAATCCCCATTGCATGAATGGTCAGTCAACTGAAATTGGGTGCAATGGAAGTGCTGCTAACCTTTCTTTGCCTGTGAAGAATGCACATTTCTTACATTTTTGATCCATGTGTAGCAGTCACTAAACACCGTGGGCCAATAATATCCCACCTTCATTATCTTGAGAGTTGTTACCCACGGAGAAAAATGACCTCCAACTTCTCCATCATGAAACTCTTGTAACACCTTCTCGATTTGACCTATTCTCGATGCATCTTAGTAGAACACCATTGATGTCCCTTTTGAACAAAATACCATCAACAAGCACATATGGAATGGCTTGTAATCTAAAGTATCTCCTCTTTTATTTTCTCATTTCTAGAGGACATAGGCCTGTTTGTAGGAAGTGTATCATATTTTGATTCCAAAGTAAGGAACAGGGGCATCCTTACTTGTTTGTTCCTAACCATCTTGTAGTACTAAAACAACTTCCTTTTCATCACCTAATTCAACCTATTGACTCGAAGCTAGCTATTCACATAGTCCCTTTCCATGGACCCACTTAGTGACTTTAATCTCAATGTCATATTCCATGACACAAGTGATCCATCCTGCACGTTTCTCATTTAGATCTTTGTTCAAAAGGAAGTCCTTGACTCCTGCATGAGAGACCAACACTGAATTTTTTTGTTTGAGACAAGGTGCTTGAATTTATTTAAGCTCTTGATCACTACAAGGACATGTTTCTCAATGAAGGAGTATCTCACTTCATAGTCCTCCAAACTTTGGCTGAAGAAGGCAACTGGTTGTTCATATCCCTCTTTGTTTTGTTGCACTAGGATTACAGAAATAGTGTCCCCACTACCAAAGGCATAGAGCATGAAGTCCTTGGAGAAGTCTGGATTGACGAGAGTTAGAGCTTGGGATATAGCCTCTTTGATGGCTTCAAAACTTTATTTTCCCTCAGCTATCCACCTAAATGCCATGCTATTCTTCAACATCAATGTTATTGGCTTCACAAGAGTAGAAAAATTTGGCACAAACCTACGAACAAAATTAATCCTTCCTAGAAATCTCTGAAGATCCTTCTTATGGCTTGGCAATGGTAATGCTTGAATTGCTTCAAATATTTCTAGGTTGATTGTCAATCCTTCCTTTGACACAATATGGCCTAGGATCTTGCCTTCGTGAGCCAGGAATATGCATTTTTGTGATTTAATGATACCCCAAATCTCCTACACCTTTGAAATACTTGTCTTAGATGAAAAAGGTGATCCGCTACATTTTTGGAGAACACGATGATATTGTCACGATATATCAGTACTATTTTGTTGATCAACCCTTTGAATGTCATGTCCATCACTCTTTGGAAGGTGACTCCAGCATTAGACAATCCAAATGGCATTTTCCTGTAGGCATAGGTGCCCCACTTAGTAGTGAAATTCATCTTGAATTGGTCATCTTCTTTCACCATTATCTGATTATACCCTGAGTAGCCATCTAGGAGAGAGAATCTTTCCGAACCAGCTACTACTTGTAGGATTTGTTCCATTGAAGGGAGTGGGTAGTGGTCTTTGAGGGACGCTCTATTCAAGTCTCGAAAGTCCACACACAACTTGATTTCTCCATTCTTATTTCTGTTCTTGAATGTTTGATTGGAAATATAATGCTTTCCTCTATTAGCTTGTTCAGTTCTTTCTTCATAAGAGGCTCAATGTGTGGGTTAACTAGCCTTTGCTTCTAGCCTGATGGGCTCAACATCTAGATCCATCTCTATTGTATGTTGTGCCAAATTCAGATTGAATCCTCACAGGTCCTCATAGCTCCAAGCGAAGACATCTAGAAACTCTTGGAAAAGTTGTGCAAACTCATATCTCTCTTATTTAGTGGCCACCTTACCAATTTGGAGTGTCTTTCCTTCCCCAAAAAAATAGGTTCTGAATCATCTCCCTTGACCTTAATGTTTGCTTTCTCTTTACAAAATTGGTCATTAGGATTGAATATTGACTCCAGTGTCACCAAACCTTTGGGAAGCTTGTTGGTCCGCATGACTGCACTACTTGATCCCCGTATTACCACTCCAATTTATCTTGATTCCTAGCTGAGAATTTAGCCTCTTCTTGCAATAAATTGACAATCTATTGATCGTTCTCAAACACTTGCTAGCTTGTGTTATTGTCGGAACTATTGGCCTTATAATCACATGGATATGTGGTTGTGTTTTTCAAATTTTTCTCCAATGATGCAAGCCTATCTACAGCCTTCATTCCTCTTCCTGGGTATGGACACAATGTTGAAAGCTTTAAAGTCTTCAATTAGGTCCCATACCTATTTTTGTAGCTCTTGATAGGTCATTCTTGGCAGCATTTTTTCCTCTAACTTGATTCACAATCAGCTCACTATCACCAAAGACCTGTAAGTTTTTAATGCCTCTCTTTCTCACCCAATGCAATCCATGGATTAAGGCTTCATACTCAGCTTGTGTTGTTTGAACAAGAAAAATGGAAACGAAAAGCTAAGTAGTATTTCATACCTTGTGGTGAAATGAGCATATCTCCTCCTCCTACACCTTGTCTACTCCTCAAGCCATCAAAAATAATTGCCACACTTCATTATCATCCTTGTGGTCTAGCTTGGTGATGCTAGGAAGAGGTTGACTCTCTTCATGCAAACAATAGACTCCCAACTCAGATTCTTCCATTTCTTTGTAAGGGTCAAAAGCATGTCTCTTATTTTCCCACTCATCAAGGGTCAAGTCCGAATGCATCCAATTTTGGTATCTGCTTCATGGGTGCTTGGAAGATCTTCTTGATCAAAAGTGAACAATTCACATTGATTGGACTCGGTGTGTGAGGCTCTATGTGAAAGTTTGCGATGGGCTCATATCTGATTGTATCATTAGCTCCATACCTTCTTCTGAATAGCATGTGCGACTAATCAACAGATAAATAACCTCCAATTTTGGCGGTCAAGTCTCTTGACAAACACAATGCAAAGAGAGGTGGCAAGTCTATGACTGATACATCTTGCAATATGATCACATTCAGACATGCATGCAATGTGAGGCTCAAATATTTGATTACTCTAACCGTTGTTACCTTGTCCCATCCAATTGTACTACACCTTTGAGTTGACTTCATATTGAAGACCTAGGCGATCACCTATTTGTTTTGATATCACCGAGCTACTTCCTCCCGAATCAATCATGCAATTATGCACTAACTTGTCTCCAATGATCAATGAGATATAGAATGGGGGCTTCATATTTTTACCTTAGTCACCTCCATGGGTTTCTTCTTGATGAAATGCATTGGTGAGCACCTTTTCTTGTTGATTGGGTGGCTGATTTGATGCGATTGATTTTCCATAAGCAGACTGTAATAGGTCTCTTTGTCCTAGTATGGCCAATGATTCCCACATCAAGATGTTTACATTTGTTTTCTTCATCTATTTAATAATGTTGAATGAATATGAACCATCTTTCTATTTCCCTTGCTCTACACATTCTTCTCTTATACATGGGTTGTTATAACCGGCACTTGAGCTGGTCTACAAGGTGGCTTGGGCTGACCTTGCACATTGAGAGCTACATTTTGATTGTTAACACCTTGTGGAGTAGTAGGAGGCTACAAAACATTTTAATTGGATGAATTTCCTTCTCCAATATTTCTTTTCTTGGGACCGTGTATCAAGCTATCACACTTTAAGAAGGAGCTTGATTAACTCCACCGAAGTCTTTTGTGCAATTGACCAATGTAGTTTCCATTGGAGGTGCCTCTAATCGAGTTTCCTGCTTTCTTGATTTGCCTCTTAAATTGGTTCTTGGGATACACCAATGGTCTGTACCATCAAGGCCTAGTTTAGTGCATCGTTGAAACACATTGATTTATTATGAGGTAGATTGTAGGGGCAACACCAGTCGTACTCTTGTGCCATGTTGTTTTGTGTTGGAACCAAGTCTCTTAATGTTGAAACCGCATTTGGGTCATATGGTCAAAATGGCATAAGGCTTGAGGTTGTCCTCGGCTCTAATTTTTATTTCCAACATGATTTGGTGGTCTATTTTGCTGGTATGGGGGTCTACCTTGATACTGATTTGGAGGTTGATATGTTCTAGAACTTTGGGCTTGTTGTATCTTGATAGTCACTAGTTCATTTCCTAGGTTCTTTAGCTGCTTCATAACCTCTTGTAGCTCTTTTGAAGTGCTTGAAGAAGTAGAAGCTTCACTATTTCTTTGATTCCTAGGGGATGGAATGGGATTCAACTCTAGTGTTTGACTAGTTGTTGGAGATCCTAGTTCTGGATATAGAGGCATAGGTGGCCTAAGTGCAATTTTACCAGCCTGAATTAAAAAAATTCAGCTCTAATAGCAATGTTATAGGATGCGGGTAAAGTTTTGCCTCCCATGGATTGAATCATCATGGAAATATAAGAATTTAAAGCTTTAAGGAAGTATATGAAAGCACCTTCTTCTGTTGGTCTCATGGCCAATAGAATCCTATCCCACATTTGCTGGAATTTGAAGTTGAAGTCCGTAAACTACTAATTAGGAGCCCTCTTGATTGTTGTCAGCTTGTTCCAACAAGGATAGATTATCTCCTTTTCTCCAAATTGATTGTGGAGAGTTATGCATAAATGGTCCCAATTATGGATGGATCCCATGGTTAAACTTTTGAACCACTGCAAAGCTTTACCCTTAAAGGAGGATACCAACAACTTGACAGCTATGTCCATTTGAGAAATCTCATGAATTACACAGAAATTTACAATATCCTGGATGTGATCAATCGGATTCATCTGGTTCTCACCAGTAAAATATGGAATGCTCTTCATTGCTACATCTGGAACTAGATTTTTTGCATTGAGAGCCGTGGGTTCTTCTTGCCGTGAAGTTCACGTAGGGGTTGGGCTGTGCCATCTTGATTGGTCGAAGGAATCTAGTCGATTGAAAAAAGGCCTCGCCAGTGTAGGTGTTGACAAGGTTCTACCTAGTGGAGATGGAGACCTTTGAAATCTTCGTCCCCTTCTTTCTCTATCTGGGGATAAATGTAGATAGACGAATAGCCCCTCCTTTCTAGTTCTTGACCTTGTTTGTATTCTTCTCATTAACTTAACAAGCTTGGACTACTCAAACCCATGGATTCTCGCCTCCTTTAGAGTCACCACATGTGTAATTTTAGAGCTTATTACAAGCTAGGACCTCATGACAAGTACACATCAATCTTGCCGCAACAAAAATGAAGGCTTCTTGTCCCATTGGCGTGCCAAAATTATTGATGTGTAATCATAGCACCCCTAAATGTCTGCAACTCGATGGGTTGAGACTCTCAGTGTGATTGCATAACATGGAGTATCTCTCAAAGTGTGGGACTTTGTGAATCGAGAGAGATCTCTAGATGAAGGCTCGGATCCTATTCCTCTATTCAGGTGCACACATTCATATTGCAGAGGATCTAGTCTAAAACCTACTCTAACTTTATAAGGAGACAAGGTTAAGGAGACACAAGAAATTAAACCTAATCTAACAAAGGTGATGCACCAAAGGACTGTTGAACATTTTCTTTTCCCTTAAACACAAACCATTGAAAATGTGATACAATATCCATGCATAGATGACCAAAATTACAATGAGAGATCGGGAAGATGCAATAAACATAAGAGAGGGTTGAAATCATCCAAAAATTTATTCTATTGCTCCAATAATTTGATACAGTCCATTACATTGGCCAAGAGGCAAGATTGCATTTTACAGTTTGAATGGGAGGTTTGAATCGCAAAAATCACTTGCAAACAAGGGAAGGGGAGGGTGCAGGAAAATTTTCCAACCTTTATAAATTTCCCCTCTGTAAAATATATAGGGAGAATAAGAGAGAAAGAAGGGAACAATTCGAGATCCTACTCCAACCACCTAAGGAAATGAATTGAATTCACCTACTCCAACCACCCCAAAATGCACCTTGAATTCACTCAAAAGCTCTGATGGGTTCCATGACACAACCCATGCCTTCATTAATGTTCCTTGTTGGGAAAGAAAGGGAGACCAAACCTCATTATGGTGGTAAGTGAGAAGCTCTGACAACCTACAAAATGGCGGACTGAATTCATCATTTTTCATTAATGGTGGCAGGTGAGTAGCAGACATTGGGAGCTTTCCAAAATGTCTTTTCCGCTCAAATCCAGCTTTGAGTTAAAATATATGGTTTTCTCAAGGTCGACGTTGAGATTTTAACGTGGGCTCATGATATTTAAAAGATTATGTCCATACAAGGTACTCGTGGCAGCCTCGTGTGTCTTATGGTTTCATCCCCCTCTTTTCACTCTTGAAGTTACGCTGATTGGACACTTAGCATCATTCATGGGCCGCTTTTAATTTCTTAAAATTTTGGTTAGGTACCTTCTGTTTGGCGGAGCACTATGTCCGACCCTGAGGCACGTGGAGGGCTAGCGAACATTTGGAAACTACCTGGGTTTCACTTTTGAATTTGCATCGATGAGACACGTGTAGGCTTCCGTTAGCCTTAGACTTTTCAACGGCCAGCTCTACCTTTTCGACTCTAACCATGTGTAGGGCTCGCACACGTATGGGGACCACCTCTGGATTCTACCCTTGAAGGTGTGCCATCAAGACACGTGGGGGATTCCGCTGGCTCTCTTATACTTAGCCGATTCAGGGCCTCGAGTGAACATTGCCTTTCTCCATTGCTTTGAGCCCACTCGCAACTTGATTTTTGGGATCGAATGTGAGCTCGCACAACTGAACCAACCTCTCCATTTCTCCTATGCAAGGTTGTGTTTGATCATTTTTTCTTGAGGTACAAAATTGGATAACGGTTATCATGTGTGTAGTAAAGAGAATGTAATATCTCCAGTCCGACTTACATGTTAGGTGAAAAATATCACCAACTATTCTTGAAAGTAACCTTTACCAGTGGGAGTATCTAATGAAGTTAATATTTATATTTGTTGCACCCTCCCTCTCATTCTAGCCACATTAGTTTGCAAAACGTTTTCGTCCAAAAATATAATTAATCCTCACAACTAAATTTTTTGGTACTACCCCTAAGAAATATATTCATTAGTTCATTTCTATAACTTAAGAGTCTTTGTTCAAGCAACAACTATGTTGTGTAATCTTACCATATGTGGAGTAAGTAGAGCTATCACCTCTTTAGTATCCTAGTCACTACCAAGTCTTACGAAGTTAGATCTAGAAATTTTCTTCATCATCGAATAAATTCCTTATGGGACCCAGACGACACAAATGGACCAAGTGAAATAGTCGTTCTATGACTTAATCTTTTATTAATGATCTATTTATTTCCTCATAACTAAATGTGTTACTTTGGCTAGTGACAATATAGCGCCTTGATCTTTTTTTAGGAGGGTTTATAGGGTAAATATGTTTTCACACCTTAATTTGATCTATAATAGGGCATAGAGACTGAGTGAAAATTGGAATTAAACTAAATATCAGTTGATTATGAGGTTAACTTGTGGCTAGAAAATGGTAAGTAAATCCTTGCAACTGAAATTGATTTGAAAGATGTTGACTTTAGAGAACTAAGGAAACTAGAAGCTTTGTCACGTAATCCCTTGTTATGTCCTTTTGACATTAAGAATAAAATAAATTTCACATGTGGAATCGTGAAATGCAGAAATATGGGATCTTACCTTGAAAACAAATCACGTATGGTTCATGTGTAGTTTATAATGCTTCCAATCATGTACTTCTTCTAGGTGTTAGACAAATACTTCTGTAACTCCTTTTTTATAAAACAATGTGAATAATGAGATCATAGTGTGATGTAAGAGTAAAACAAGATTTGAGGCTAGGAATAATGTCACTCTTGGAGTCCTTATAACTCAATTAAACATTTTCATGTGTTACAAAGAATATGAATTGCCCTTGGTGAGATCAAAATTTGAGAAAACAAAAGATATATATAAATCTAAATACAATTTCTTGATGTGGAAATGTTGAATGGATTCAACAAGTTATTGAACTATATTAACTATGGTAGGAAATAAAGATACCATGATCGAAGAATTTTTATGGGAAAAAGGTATCTTGAATCTCAACCCCCTTCTTAAATCCTAAGATTACTTTCTTGACATCATGTCAGATTCTCTTATGTAGAAAGGGTAAAAATTAAACATTGAATAAACGGTTGAGAAGTATAATCTAAACATAAGAACGAGAGAATTAAGAACTTTGTATGCAATTTGAAATATGCCAAATAATTATGTAAGTTATGGAGATTGTTGTAAGAGGTAAAGATCCAACTTAAATGGTTGAATTGTAAGTTGAATGTGAAATGAGTTAAATAATATGAAGGTGGAAAAAGGATAAAATTATCCTCGCACAATAATTGTCTTGGAATGTTAATCGTAACTAAGATGTAATCATGGTAATGATGTGTTGTGGGTTTGCGAATCCTTGAGTCATTTTCTTGTGGTTGGGTCATTGCTAGCAGTCTTTCATTGTGGAAAGTGTGGCATCAACATGTATATGGTTTTTTCATGTGTTTATGTGATTCGATGACTTATGTAAGTGTCTTATGCATTGTGGAGTTTCTCTACTTGGAGCCCTTGTGGTGTTGTGTAGTGAGCAATGTAAGTAAAAAAATAATTATCCTAATATTTTTACTATTGTATTTGTGTGTGTAATTTGTGGGCATTACAATTTCACTCCATCTAGAGAGTTTCATCCATTGCATCACTTACATACACATAGTGTCATACATCAAGGCTAGGACATTTGCATCACACACACTACATACATGGGGAGAGATTCTATTTTATTCCATGCACACATGCTATTTAAACATTTTCTCGTAGTTATTATTGCTCACTACTTCATAAAGTGCGACTAACATAAGAGCACCTAGGGCACGACATGCACACACTCACCAAAAGTACATCTGGTTCCGCAATGTAGCACAATGCTCAGTGATAAGACCACTAGTTTAACGGCTAAGGTCAGTCTAACCCATTCATTTACATCTTGTATTTTTCCTAGGATTTGATACTTCTTCTTGTATTGCAGGTCATTAAACAACTCATCTGGTGAATCTAGT
Source organism: Taxus wallichiana var. yunnanensis (assembly GCA_018340775.1). Classification (NCBI taxonomy): domain Eukaryota; kingdom Viridiplantae; phylum Streptophyta; class Pinopsida; order Cupressales; family Taxaceae; genus Taxus; species Taxus wallichiana. Next base: position 431,708,595 of record CM031241.1, on the reverse strand, counting down.
GTGACAGACAGATAGAGTTTCAAATCAAATTTTGACCATAAATTACTTGAATTTGGAGCTTTTATAGTGATCAGGGCACCTAATCTATAGACTAGGGCACCCTAGTACCTTCTTAGGCATCGCAGCCTAGTTCGAGATCTCCGAGATCTAGTCTTCACAGGGTTCTTGAGTGATCGTCTACACTTCTAGATTTTAATTTCAGACTTGTGATAACTGTGAAATTCTTTGTAAATTAGTTGAGTCATTCTCTTACTCTTCTCTTGCATATTAGGGTTTGTTTCCATTAGATCTAATTGCGCAATCACTTTACATCATTTTAGAATACTTGTTTACAACATTATAGTCTTCCTAATTAGATTAACTAATATTTACTATTTCCATAGCATCCTAACATTTAGACTTATTTTAGTTAATCAGCTATATCTTGTAACTATAGATTTTATAGGCTTTTCTTTTTCTAAGTCAAATGTATTGATGTCTTCTCAAGCATGGAAATTGGTAGTTTTTCCATTCTTTTACGGTATCTCTTTTGTATGATCTTGCAAAGACCCTTTATTATCCAAGATTATTTCTCTTTCCTTCCATGTTTCAACATTTTACTTACGAGTTCCAAGCTTTATACAAATATTGCATTCCAGTTGATCATATTCAAACTCTATAGGTTGCATCCATGTTCCATATTTCAATACTAGCATGATTAAGGATGATAGCTCTTTTACTATCTACAAACGTACACAAAAATCTAGCTAAGAACAACCTTTTTCTTTATTTAGTGACACTCTCAAAAGCTAACAATTGTCCAAAGGTGCTAGTTATTCCTATCAACACTTCATCCTCCCGAATTCCAATGGAAGTATGAGATTCTTACCTAAATCAGTATTTGGTTGATTTCTTCCTTATCTGGATTGAATCTAGATCTCCATTTTCTAAAATATAGCCCAGATCTACCCGAACCATGGGCCATCTAATAAAACTCTAACACAGTCCTCATGGGAGGAGAAAGAGATCAAGAAGAAACCTTTTACCATAGAGGTGACCTCCATAATCTCTTGAGGTTCCATTTCACCTTGGCCCATTTTATGATATCGTGTTAATATTTGGCTTGTTCTAAGAAATTTTCCAATCGGGGCATTTTCCATTTGAAGTTCAAATATGTACACTATTCCATCTCGGGATTTCAAGGAGAATCCATCCACCATATGATCGGGAAAAATTTTCCAAGCTATGTCTAACATTATCCCTAGCCTCTATTACTTTTTTACAAGGTAGCAACTTTCGTATCAAGAATATTAATCGGTGGACACAAAATATAGAAAACAATGGTATATAAAAAATATGTTAATTTTAATAATTAAACACATAACTACACAACAAATCCAAAATTATTAAAATTACAAAGAATGATAAAATTATTGTAGTGTATTATTAAATAAGAAAATGCACACATTAATAAACCACTCTTATAATAATTATAAGATGAGTTTGAAATTTGTTTTGGTGGATTTTTATTTTTACCAACGGCATGTTTAGATTTTTTGTTTTTTTTAATGTATTTTAAATTATTAAAGATTGAAATATTCTTTGATACGGTGGATAGGAAATAACACAAACAAATCGCAAAATCTCTCCACAACATAGTTACCCCATGTCATTCCTCACTCCTCCCTCAAGGAACTCATCAGTCCTGTCTCTGCATCCTTTCATGTCTTGGGACGCATCTAGACTGACCCAACGATTGTCAGTCATGTCTCTGCTAGCTTCCTAATTCCTAATCGGATTCTGCATAGTAGGAGCGATCAAATTCTTGACTCCATTTGATTCACAAAATCTTTTCTCACCCATCCTCCACTCCTGAACTCCGTGCTCATTTATAAATGTTAACAAAACAAAAAGGGCTGCATTATTTCTACGGGCAGTATTGCAGGGGTATTAGGAGGACCGGGGAATTATGCATACATAGCCCGCAAACATGCAGTTACAGGCCTGACTAAATATGGTGCGGCTGAGTTGGACAATTACGGATTCAGAGTCAGTTGTGTTTCTCCTTCAGCGATTGCCCCACAGGTTGGAAGTCATTTTTTAAAACATGAAATGAGGGCCATATTGGAGGCAGCTAGTGAAAAAAATGGCCAGCTTGAGCTCGAAGGGAGTGACATTAAAACAGAGGATGCATTGTATTTGGCGAACGAGGCATTGAAATCTGTGTGTGGCCATAACCTTGTAGTGGATGGAAGATTCACAGGTGTAATGCACGCCCTATCCAATGATGGAATTCCAAATACTAACACAACCCAGAAATGTATTGAAAAACAAGTTAGTGATGTAAAAATTGTGTTAGACTGTTTTTTGATAGCTTTAAATGCCAAACAGGAACTGGGTTTTCAAGTATGAACGTGGATATCATCACATTTCTTAAACACCCAGTCACCCGCTGTGCTCTGTTTTCTCTCATTTACAAGAAATTTTCTTGTTTGGTCTTTCTTCTTAGCTTGGGAAAGCAATTTAACTTTATTATGTGATTGTGTGTTGTTGTGGGTTTTTACTTCAGCATTTTTTAACTAAATAATGAGTAGTCATTATATTTAATATAATCATATTTTTCCTTTTTTTTATAAACGTGTTTACAGAATGGAAGACATTTTTAAATATCAATTAATTAAAAATGATAAAATATGTGGTTGGAAAATTAATCATGGAGATTAAATAAGAATTAAAATATCAAAACACGAAGACAAGTGTGAAGTTGAGCACCGGTAATATAAGAACCCTCTTTAAATCAAAATAACATATTAAAACACAAATACATCAAGTGTTAAGTTAAGCATTGGCAACATAAGAACACTCTTCAAAATAAAAATAATATATCCAAACACAAATACAAGTGTGAAGTTAAGCATGAAGAACATTCTAAGGAGAAGGTCCTCCCGCATTTGAGGATCTCGGTAGTCACACATCATAAACATTGTCTAGATAAGCCAACATCATTAAACACCTTATTTGGGAGTTGGAGATATTTTAATACAGTATAATCACCACCATCCATCGATAAGACTAATAAGAGGACTCAATGGTGGACATACCATAGAGTAGTAAATTCCAATCCCTTGTTGAGGAGTAGGGGTCGATAAGCGAAGGTGTCGAAAATGGTTGGAGAAGTAATAGCGTGGGAGAACCTCTACCATTGTTTGGTGGTCGATGAAAGAAATCCTTACATCAACATTTTCGAGGAAGTCTACTCATGGCACACGGACTCACCGAGTTGTTAAGAAACTCCTTGAGATACTAAAACTCAAAGACTATCTTTTTTAACCTAGGCCTAGATTTGCAAACAAGAAGAGGAGGTAATTTATTTTTAACATGAACTAAAAATTGTTGTGAGAGCAGCTTGTAATTTACAATAGCTACATTCCTAGTTTTCTAAAGTTGAAACAAGATAATAACTTTGAAAAAATTCAATATAAATGATAGATGTATGTATCTATGTATATACATCTACATACACAATTGGTTAATATGAACTATCTCCAAATTAATCCATTTTTCAATTGATTGGTTGTGGCTAGTAAGGGTGAAATAAACTTTGTGTTTATTACAAGGAAAATGAAATCATAAAGTACTCCTTCCGTTTGATAAAAGCATACGTGATAAATAAGGTATGTAACCCTATATTTTTCACAAAGATGTTACATAGGAAGAAGAAATAGGTTTACCCGATGCTATTTAAAGAGGCATAGATCGAGTAAATGGCATTACTTTACGTACCATGGGAGTTATAGTTTAGTTTCTAATTTCTAATACAGTTCGCTTCTCTCATTTAGTAAAATTGACATCCTAGGATGTGGTAGAAGGTTGTAATGGTATGAGTGTGTTAACTTTTGTTTACAAACATAACCTTAAGTATTGTATATTAGATAATATAAAATAAATAAACTTTTAAATTAAATAACATAAATATGTATATATATATATACATACATATATATATATATATATATACATATATACATATATATACATACATATATATATATATATACATATATACATATATATATATATACATATATACATATATATATATATATACATATATACATATATACATATATATATATATACATATATACATATATGTATATATATATATATATATATATATATACATATATACATATATATACATATATACATATATGTATATATGTATATATATATATATATATATATATATATATATATATATATATATATATATATATATATATATATGTATATGTATATATATATTATGGAGAGAACCATTTTCTTTATTGAAAAATTAAAAATTATTAGATATTTTAAAATAGTTAACTATGTTAGATATATTGGATCTCATTGTTTAAACAAATATGTTAAAAAAGTAGATAAATCAAATAGATATTAAACTATGTTGAAAGCATTCTATTTTTATGGTAACTGAGTGTAAGTTTTATTTTGTGTGTGTGCGCATGTTCTTCTAAATAAAAATAAAAAATAGTGTAATGGTATTTTTATATATCATAGAATTTTAAAGAGACCATATTTAATTTATTAGTAGGTCTTATATGGATATAAATTTCAGTAATGAGAATGTTTTCGTTAATTAAAATTTATATAAAATATAAAGATATATTTATGTTAGATGGACAAAAATAGACAACTTTGATAATGAGAAAATCAATAATAGACGATGTTTAAAATATAATATAAAAGCCTTAGATTGATATCTCTTTGACAGTTTTAGGTAGATATATATAAAATATCTATACTAATGATACACATACTACCCTTATCTTAAATGGGTCAACACACATTGTGATTAACTTTATGAAACCCAATTTTCTACTTAACATTATCTCATAGAAAATCTCTTAAAAATTCTGCTAACATATAATCATAGCAAGATTTTAAATGAACACAACAAGAAGAATAGTCAACATGAGCAACATCAATATTTTTGGTGCAAATTTGAAATTTAATATTATATTACCACATTAAAGGGGTGCTATCAAAGGTAGAAAAATGCCCTATGAGTAACATCAATATTTTGGTGCAAATTTGATGTTTAATTACCAATTATAAGGAAATATTCTTGTTGGCCCTCTTCAGAACATATTACCATATATTAAAAGGGATGCTATCACAGGAATCATACTTTTCGTAAAGCATTAAGTTTGGGCTCATGAATGATTTGGCCCTGTAGCCTTATCTAAAATGTCATGCATAGAGACTCCTCACAAGAAGCCCATTCTTTGCAAGTGTGAGAAACGATTTATCTGCAAAGTTTCTAATGATCCCCTATTCAAATCTACGAGAAAGAAGATAACCTACAACAAAGGGAAATGAAATCTAAATGCCCATAGGTTATTGAAGTATTGCCTATAGGCCTTAAATGTGGCACGCAGAGGTGATGTTTCTAGTTAGTTTTACAAGAGTGGTGACAAAAGATGATTTTCAATTGCTTTCAGGACTACCACAACCGAATCAATTGTGAGAGTATTTAAATCAGGCTCCCACTAGCAGTCTCATATTCCAGTGTGCAATCAACAACACATGAAGATTCCCCTCATCCTTCATCTCAAACCTTGTTTTATAATAGCCGAATCCCATTTGTCTGTACCCTCCTTCAATCACTTCCATTGCTATAATATGAGCACCTTCATCCTTTTCGACCACTCTCTCCTTCTGGTAAGTTATCCCTTTGGGAACATCTGCATTATATCATAGCATACGAATCAATTGTAAATAGCATTTTTAATTGAAGGTTGGAAACAACCAGATCATTTGCATGAGAAATTTTGAAAGACCACTTAAATTTGAACCTGCATCAACCAAAGACCAACCACTGTATTGCAAGCATTTATAAAAAACAGTATAACCTATATAAATTGAAACATAAGACCTCTTTTAAGGACACACCCACCCAATACTCTTTCACAAACTAAAAGAACAAGGAAAAATGATGAAGTAGAAAACAACACTGATAGGTTCTTGAGACCAATCTGAGCAAAGGATTAAATAGATTACCTGCACCAAATTTAAAGAGCAATAGAGTGCCGACTCCACCATCACCTTCCAATACTTCAATGGAGGTAATCATGTTTGGCAGCAGCTTAGGAAATAGGTCCAAAAGTCCTTTGTAAAGTTTTCCATACTGCACTCGCAGGCGCACCAACTTGTACTTGCCCACTGGTTTTGTGCACCATACTGTTTATGCAAAGAGAACCTGAAAAAAAAAAGTACTAACTTCTCTGCCTTATCCATGCAGGCATTTATGGAAAAAATTCAAAGATCCACGTGTTATTTTGTTCTATTCCCGGTCTAGATATTCCGAGGAGAAAAATCATAGATTCCCCAAAGTCTTCTCATGTCGTTACTGTTTTGGTATGAAGCTAAAGCTTGTGAGCCGAATAGATTCCATTTAATGTAAAGGCCCAACAGCATCTCAAGGTTTTGAACAACAAATTCCAGTTAACTAGTATTCTGTCGTTTAAGGTCACGACAATTTGGAGAAGTTATTGCCTGGTTTTGCAATAACAACATGCAATGCAAGGCATGGAAAAGTAGTAACATTTGCTGAAAGCTCCATTTAAAGAGAAATAAATTAGAATATTTAATTACATGAATAAGGGCGATCGTAAAAAATAGAAAATCAAGAGAATAATCATGGTTAGAAAAGACTAGCGAATTATGTTATGGTTTGAGAATAATGCTTGATTTTGCATGAATATAGAGACAATTGTCAATAAGAAGTGACGCAAGGCAAGTCCAAATAAACAGATCACTCGATCCTATGGAGTAAAATTTCAAAAAAAGTGATGACTAGAAATGTAGAGATGACCGTGAATGTTAATGTGGATTACACAAGTGAGCAGTCCAACGAATGAACTACGAAGGAATAAGAGGGTCTATTATACAACGGTAGTGTAACAAATTCTCCTTCAATAATTTGAACTCCAAATTGTATTACTTTTCAATGAGAATTACAAAGCTTTATAGGACTCTCAATGTCCTACAACTAGTAAAAACACACGAGCTCATGTGATCGAAATGTCGGAAGGATCGGGGGCGGGGGGTGTATCTAGTAAGATCGGGGAAAGAGGTTATGGGAGGAAGAGGGGGTATTTTGTGGAAAAGAGTCCCACGTTGGGTTGGATTTGAAGGGATTGGATAAAGCGGAAGTGATTGGGGCGGAGGAGGAGCTGCGATTGGATTTGGAAGCTGAAGGGGAAGACATGAGGTGTTGGAGATGATGTGGAGTGAGGGACCATTGGTGTCTATAAGTAAAGGATGGAGGAAATGTGGATGAAAATTGTGTGGAGGGAGAGTGCAAGAAGGAAAAAAACAAGAGCACTCAAATACTAGCGTTATATAAAAAGGAACATATAATGTATGATTATTGGAGTGCCATGTAAAAATTAATATCCTTTGATTATATATGCATGAAAGTACATACAGTAACAGTTTTGGTTGCGTAAAAGAAAGGAGAAAAAAATGTGTTGAAGGGATAAGGGGAAAGATGGAATGTATAACTATGTACTAGGGAGGGGTGTGATGAAGTGTGGTCAAACGTAATTCCTCTTCCTTTCTTTAGTTGAGAAGCGGGGAGAGGGACATCTTGGAATAATACTCGTATGTAAAAGGAGGTGCAATGGGAAGTTCATGAAGGGAGGGGACTTTGGACATTGCGGTGAATGCTAGGCTAAGTCTTTTAGTGGTACCTACATCTATAGTTGCCTTTGGAAAATTAAGGCCCTGGGACTTGTGGATTGTTAGGGATGAGGCCATTTTGAGAGGTGGTTGTCTACAATTTCCTCGGGAGATTGGTGGTACAGGAACATGAGTAGGGTTATTTGGATTCCAAGGAGGGCCAATGTATTTTTCAAATTTGACGACAACAAAAAGTGGTAGATTAGGAGGAGAAGAAGAAGGATTGTAGGCAATATCCACAACAATTCCTATAAATCCATCGGGCAAGTTCAATTGAACCCATAAATAAGTAGTAAGCATAAATTTTTGTTGTTTACATAGAAAAACATTGTGCTTCGATTGTTCGTCATTTGGATCCTCTGAAATGCTAATTTTGGTAATTTTTGTAGATGAACGTGCCACCAGAATGTTGAGATATTTCAACATGTTGAGGTTTTGCTAGTCAACAAGTTCATTTCTAGCAAACAAATGTGGAGTCTGGAAGGAAAGGAGAAATATCGATTTTGTCATCATTACATCAATGTGGTGGAGAAGTGTTTTCCAGTCATCAACTAGGGGATTTCATCTATGATATTTAATAAAAGCTAGTGAAAAGAAATTTGAGCCTGATATGATCCTTTTTGGCATAAGACTATCTTAAGCGTGAATCAAGAGGTGAAGCTATTCCACAGGTTTGTTCCATATGAGTGGCCAACATATAGTGGAACATCCTTGACAGGGGGAAACTTCCCAAGGTCACCAACGAGAATGATGGATCTGTTGCTGAAAGTGAAAGACTTAAAGTGGGGGAAATCTTCATAGATGAGAAATTGGATTTTGGCAAGGAGCTTTGGACCTATGAAGCTCATCTCATCAATGAGAATGTACTGAACATGTTTGAGGGATTCTTGAAGAGAAGAGAGCGCATTTCCTTTGAGTGGTTTGATATCCTTTACATGTATCTGCGAGGCATGTTTAGTTGATGCTAAAATGTTGAATGCAAACACTTCAGTTGGCTCAAGCAACAAGATAAGAGATTGTTATGGAGGCATTGCCAAGACATTTTTGAGTGGATGGTATTTATGAGGGTATGATTTGTATGTTCTGACGTACCTAAATAAAATTCTTTTTAGTGGAGGGTAGGATTTCCATGCATGTCGTGATGAAGAATTGTATCAAAAGCTTGTCTTTATTTTGAAGAGAAAGGCATTATAGTGGATGTAGATTTTGTTGCTTGAAAGGGATTTCGTAGTGTTCTTACAGATTTCAACGAAAGATGGACCAATTTCTTACAAAGAAAGTGGAACATTATTTTGGAGCCGATTACGATGCATGTCAATATCTCGATGGCCTAAAGCATGTCAAGGTTTTCTAAGCCCATGTGATTTATAGGATGGAGTTGGGATAATAACTCCCATTAATCTTGCGCATGAAAATGTCCCAAGATTTCATCCTTATTTAGAGGAAGATGAATCATTCGTTGCATATACACACTTCACATACTAAGGTCAATAATTATCTCTCAAAGTATTCTCAATTAGAAATGAGTTGGTATGTCGTGCTTCCAATGTCGATGAAATGTTGCAAAAAAGTTTATAAAGGAGGAGTTCGCTCCAAAAAAATCTTTAAATAGTGGAATCAACATCCGGGATGAGAAAAAATATGGGGAGACATGCACAATTTCCAAATTTGGTTGTTTCTTCCATTTTTCACTTAAATGTAGCTTGTTGTAAGACCAAGATCTTGCGATTTCAATAAGTGAAATATATGCCATTTGTTTTGGGCATTATAAGTAGGCATCGAAAAGGTTCGATGTATTGGTATTTTGTGCATCTCAGTATTAGAGACACCCCACAAAACGTATTTCCCAACATTTAATGAAATGAAAGACCGACTACAAAGAACAAGAGGTAACTTCTACAACATGTGACACGTTTCTTGTGCACTTGTGTCATGATCAACAACACTATCTCACAAGCATTTTTCCAAATACAACCTTAATTGGTTTCTCAGATCGAAGGTAGAAGAAATCCTTGAGAGAATTTGATGGTATGATTTGGAACATTTCTCTACCTTTGAAGCATATTTTGTGATATTCTTAATAATTGCGTTCGAGAGAGAAAAGGTTGAAGTCAACATTGGTTGTTCAAATCGACAACATTGTGGGGTTGTGGATTTTAGGGTAAGTGCACCAAGTTGGGGGGCCAAAAGGGGGTCTTAAGTGGACGCATTTTTCTGAAAATAAAAACTTCAACTTGTATGAGTTTTTCGAAATAGTTACACTCAAAATTGTAAGATGTTGTAGAAATATGAATCGTAGAATTTTTAGTCTAGTTTCTAAGATACTAAATTTTATTGAAAACGGATAAGTTTAAGTGGGTCAAACAACTAAAATACCAACATGTGCTCTTGTTTTTGTTAAAAAACATAATAGAGTGACTTTCATGCCCCCACCATTTTTGAGCACCATTTAGTATTTTTGAAAACCCTTTGGTAGAAAGATAGCTATGAGCATCTAGTTTGTGTTAGAATTTTTAAATATTTTTTAGGAAATATATTTTTATTTATGATTTTTCTACTACTGAGAAATTTTATGTTTTGAAAAATAACGAGCTCCACCGTGCCCCCGCTAACTACCTCAACAAATATCGAAAATTAGATTTTGTTTTTAATATGTATAGACTTATAACTAGTTTGTGCTAGTATTATTTTTTTCAATTTCGATCACCCAAAAAAAAGATACACCATGAAAGATAGACATATTTAAACTTCAAAAAGCATCTATAAAAAGGCATAGTTATAAAATAAATAATATGGAAACCTTATATTAGTCATAAAATTTGAAAAATTATATTTTTAGAAAGAAAAAACTATTCTCTACGTCGTGGTACAATATTTTTTAAATGGATCGATTGTTTTATTTTGATTTATCATAGAGCAAGTGGCATTTTTACATTTTCCTACAAAAACATGTTTGTTGTGTTTGTGCGAAGTCCATGCCTTAGGCTTGGGATCCAATCTAGATCACCGACCTTGAGGCATGGCTTGGAAAACAGAAACAAAAAATGCGTATGCGCTATTATGCATACATTGTATATGTTTTGACATGCTTCAATTTACAAAAATAAAATAAGTATAAGTTTTTCATTTATTATTATTTATATTTTATTATTTCTTATACTTTAAATTTATTTATGTAAATATAAGAAATTAGGGTCACTCTGCACCTTATGGAACTAGTCTCACAACTCCATTAGTCACGATTTAGGAGATAGTTTTTTATAGTATAATCTGGTCAATACATAGGTAATTTTCAGGCTTTCAACATTTAGCCTAAATCTTTTAGAATTTAAATTCTACAATCACAACCGTAAACATGAGACCCTAAACCCTAAACCATGATCCCTAAAACCCTAAAACCTAAACCGTAAACTCTAAATCCTAAGCCCTAAACCTAATCCATAAATATTCAGCCCTTACCCATGAGCCATAAACCCTAATCCTTGAGCCTTAAGCCATAAATCCTAAACCCTAAACCATGAACCATGAGCCTTAAATGTTAAACCCTAAACCCTAAAAACTAAATCCTAAACCCTTAACCCTAACCCATAAACCCTAAACACTGAATCCTAAACCTAAATCTTGATCCCTAAACCCTAAACCATAAGTCAAATCCTAAACACTAAACCCTAAACCCTTAACTTTAGACCTAAACCCTTAACCCTCAACCATGAGACCCTAAACCCTAAAACCAAAATAATAAATCCTAAACCCTAAACACTAAATCCTAAACCCTAAAACCTAAACCCTAAACCATAAACCCTTAAAACTCTAGACCCTAAACCCTAAACACTAAATCCAGAGCCCCAAGCTCTAACCCTTAAACCTTAAACTAGTAACTCCAAACCCTAAACCTTAAGCCATAAACCATGAACCATGAACCATGAACCCTAAACCCTAAACCCTAATCCATAAACCATAAACCCTAAACCTTAAGCCTTGAACCCTACACCCTAATCCTTGAGCCCTAAACCCTAAACCTTAAACCCTGAGCCTTGAGCCCTAAACCCTAAATCTAGAGCCCTAAGCTCTAACCCCTAAACCTTAAACCCGTAACTCCGAACCCCGAACCCTGAGCCATAAACCCTAAACCATGCACCCTAACCCCTAAACCCTAAACCATGAGCCCTAAGCCCTAAACCATAAACCCTAAACCTTAAGCCCTAAATGTTAAATCCTAAAGGTCCCTAAACCCTAAACCCTAAAAACCAAATCATAAATCCTAAACCCTGACCCCTAAACCATAAACTCTAAACCCTAAGCCCTAAACCCTAAACCCCCTAATCCTTAAGCCCTAAACACTAAACCCTAAAACCTAAACCTTGAACTCTGCAACCTAAACCCTTAGTTCCCTCAACCCTTAACCCCATACCTAAACCCTAAATTATAAGTTACCCTAAACCCTAAAATAAAAATAATAAACCTTAAATCCTGAACCCTAAACCCTAAACCCTAAATCCTTAACCCTATACCTTGAACCCCGAGCCCCGATCCGTAAACCCTAAACATTAAATTTAGAACCCTAAGCTCTAACCTATAAACCTCATATATTTCCATTAGGTCTCATGAGTGATTTCATTTTTGAATATCCGAGGACCATATTTCGTAGTCTTATTCCTAGAACCATCATTAAGTCTTCTTTTACAACTAGCTTTTTATGAGAGGTGGGTATTTCCTCCTTAAAAATATCAACAGATGAAAGACATCAAATTTTGTTCCTACAAATTTGATGAACCCTTTTCAATTGAATACTCTCTGTCGATACTAATAAGAATGGGTAAGACACGACCAAGCATTAAGCATTAACTATCACCACATAAGGTGGTGTGCATTTCTGGCAAGGATCGGGTGAAAATAGGGTCTCGATGGAGGGAAAGAGTGTGAACCTAGTGACTGAGAAGGAGGTCGATTATAGGAAACAGAATGTTGCGTAGGTCAAAATGGGAACATCGAATGGTTTCATCCGTGTTTTGAGGGGGTCACTAGTTGGTGGTGGAGTGTTGGACAAAGCTGGCTAAGATAAGGAGGCGGAGATGTTCCCTAACCCTAGGGCTCCAAAAATGACTATGTATCCATATGGAGTTGGTGGTCTGGGCAGGGACGGTAGTAGGAATAAGGGAGTTGGAGATTCAAACAATCGTGGCTCGGTGCATGCCCAGAAGGCTACCTCCTTCAAAGATGCACTTGAAAACAAGGGCGGCCGATCCTCGGGAAAGAATACATCAAATAACCAGCCTATCTGGTCGACTGGTTGAGGAGATTCCTTCGCTCACCATAGAAAATCCAGAAGTTGAAGAATATTTCAAAACCTTATCACGGGATGCGCATTATTGGCAGTTTAATGGTTTTGGCCTTCCTCCTCAGATCTGTATCAGTGGGTTTTCAAAAATTGGACCAATAAATGTGAAATATCTCTATTCCAAAGGCTTTTTCATTGTCCATTTTAGGGAACCTGAAGATTACCAATGTTGTTTGACAAATGGTCCTTGGTTCTGGGGACATGCGGGTTTATTTATCACTCCATGGTTCCCAGATTTCGATCCAAATACTTATTCAGTGGCCAAAACACCGGTTTGGGTCAAGCTTCCTAACCTCCCCTTACATCTATGGTATGCCCTAGATGATATTGGGAACGTTTTGGGCAAATTTATAAAAGAGGACCTGGACAAAACACATTCGGGTTTGTGTTCGTTTTCCTGAATTTGCATTGAAATTGATTTAAGCAAAGGAATACCTGATCGAATCAACCTTAAATTTGGTGATTTTCAACATACCCAGGTCTTAGACTATGAGAATACTACATTTCAATGTAGATTATGCAGAAATACGGGCCATTTGCAAGCTTCATGTCCCTTCAATAAGAATCAAAAATCTGGAAAAAACTGGATCGACATCTTCGAGTGGTTGGGGTTCTGTAAACCCGGATTTGGTATTTGCATCAAATTTTAAAGATAATCCAAATAATTTTACCTCCAACGGTAAAATAGTTATAGAGAAGAATGATATAGAGATGGAATTTCAATAAGATCACTTGGTTATAGGTGGTTTGAAAATGGGACATACTTCTGAAAGTTCGGAATCAAAGCAAGATCCAAAGTGCCAAAAATTTGATGGCTTGAAAAATCTCGGTGACCTTTTCTTTTTATTTCATCTGATCTAGGAAAATGGCAAGAGGTAAAGAAGCGGAAAAATAAAAAAGGACACACGGGCAACATTGATGATTATTTTCCATCCTAGGGTGGGAAGTATTTCTAGGATAATTTTATCTTTGTTAAGAAGGTAGGAAGTTGTTGTTTTGGCTATTGTAGCCCTTTTGTTCTCCTGAGGAGTTGTCCTCATCTTAAGGATTAGGGAATGGGTCCCTTCAACCCGCTTTATTAATAAAAAAGAATGGGTAAGACACAGAACATTACAGTGAGTGAAATAGTTCGCATGTAATGGACATTTCCATACTTTAAAATATCAGTAGATGAAAGGCATAAAATTGTGATGACTCTCTTTAAATGTTCTTCCTACGAAGTAGATGAACCATTTTAGTTGAATACTCTTTTTCAATACTTATAAGAATGGGTAAGACATAGAAGATTGTAGTGACTAAATTGCTCAACCCTAATCCATGAGCCTTAAACCCTAACGCCTAAACCCTAACCCCTAAACCTCGAACCTAAAACCCTAAACCTTGAACCATTTTCCCTAAACCTCAACCCCGACCTTTAAACCTCGAACCCTAACTCCTAAACCCTAAACCATAAACTCTAAATCCTCAACCCTAAACCTTAAACACTTGATCCCTAAACCCTAAACCCCGGTGTTAAACCGTAAACTATATACCATAAACCCTAAGACACTAAGCACTAAACTCTAAGCCATAAATCCTAAACCCTAAAACCTAAACCCCGAGCCCTAAACCCTAAACCTCGATCCCTAAACCCTAGATCCTAAGCCCTAAATCCTAGGCCCTAAGCCCTAAGCCCTAAGCCAAAACCCTAAACCTTTAACCCTCAACCCTAAACCCTAATCCCTAAACCCTAAACTCTCAACCCTAAACTCTCAACCCTAAACCCTAAACCTCAACTCGATCCCTAAACCTTGAACCTCGAACCCGAACCTTGAGCCATAAACCTTAAACCTCAACCTCGATGCCTAAATCCTAAACCTCGAGCCCTAAACTCTAAACCCTAAATCCTAAACCTCAACCCTTAACCCCGGACCATAAACCCTAAACCCTAAACAATGAACCCTAAGCCCTGAGCCCTAAATCCTAAACCCTAAAACTTGAATTATGAGCCTTAAAAACTAAACCTTAAACCCTAAACTATAAACCTTGAGTCCTAAACCCCAGATCCCTAAACCATAAACCCTAAACCCTAAACCCTAAACCCTAAATCATAAACCCTCACCCAAAGGAAAGTCCTAATAAGATCATTCAACATGTTTCAGTGTGTAGGGAATAGTGTCTAAGGTGATCGATCGACTCATTTAGTTTTGATGAGAGACTACTTCCTCTCGAAGGTCTAAAAGGTATTTTTGGCCATTCTATAGTTAATCAACACCCTTTAGAACAAGATAAAATGAGCTAATCATGTCACCGAGATATCAAGGACCATTATTTTTGAAGTGTTAAGGCATCGTTTGTCTCCATAAGAGACATATGATTAAAAACATGTATGAGAATCATGAATTTGATTCCATGAAAATATGCTTTTAAAGCTATGAAAGGTGAGGGGATGATCTTTATATGGAGCACCATGTTTCAAAAATAAGCAATCATCTAAGTTCACTTGATGCAATTCACTTGTACTATTCAGTAATAACTCATTCAACACCTAGTAGTGTTATCACACCTTAAGGAGGCACATTACAATCACTTCATTTTGGCCACAGACAAGAATCCCATTCAGGAACAATCCTCTATCTACAGAGTGAGGATCTCTTTTTAGTAAGAAGTAGATAAGCATCATAGAGTTGATTCATGGTCACTAAAGTGAATTATGGACCAAATTTAAAAATCGGTACCAATTCAAGCAAAGGTAGGGCAGAATCCATTTTAGAAGGTCAAAAACCTGAAAACAACTATATGCTTTTCCAAAACAAAGACCGACTACAATACTATATGCCCCGAAATTTTTAGGTCCTTTGCTGAAATCCTGAAAATGAGTAAGTATTGACTAGATTAGATTTTGACAAAGTATCTTCTAGATTATAATTGTTGAAGCTACGGGACCACTTCCATCGTGCACAGAGTGACCCTAATTTCTTATATTTACTAAAATAAATTTAAAGTATAAGAAATAATAAAAGAAATATTATACTTTAACATTTATTTTGTAAGTATAAGACACCCAAAAATACATACATGGTCCATACTACTCAAAACGTGTACGCTTTTTAACTTCCTAAAATGCGTACACATTTTTCCTTCTCTAAAATAAGTACACGTTATAGGTTCAGTAATTACCAAGCCAAGAAAATTTAAACGTGAGTGCGTTTTAGCAAAACGCATACGCGTTTCGGCCATTTTTTAGGTTTTTGTCCACTTTTTAGTCCCCCAACTTCATGCACTTACCCTTTAATCTGTCATCATTTATAAAAAGAAGATATCGAACCTTTTCTACATCATCTAGGACAAGGGCCAAATGTCCACGTATCTCCCAAGGTGTTTTGTATCGACATTATAATCTAACAGATTTCTTAAGCAAGCATGTTTTTTCAAAGCACTTGGTGTGTTCTTTGCACATGATTCAATACCTCTTCAATGTCTACAAGAGGATCGAAAACCAATATTTGAGTTGCGTTTAAAATGCACATATCATCTTGAATGGATCGATGAATATATTCTAACCTACAAGAAATGGGATGGGGTTCCATGCAAAACAAAATTGTCAAAATAGTCTCCAATATGATTAAAAACATATATATGTTACTCCACTCAATAGTCTCGTAGTGCCCACTCCTCTTCGACATTGATATTACTATGATTTTGCTTACTTTGGATTAGAGCCATAGACATTGTTATCATATTTGATCTTTAGACATTGATAGATGGACATTACTATATTTGATTAGCCTATTTGATAGACAATATGGATGTTTTAGACTTTTGACATGATGTGACTTATATGATGGATTATATGCATGGATTGACATAGTATTTGATGATCTAGAGTTACTATTGTACTGACACATTGATTTGATATATAGATTTTGCTAGATGATTTAGTTATTTTTGTGATCTTATTGATAATTGATGAATTGATAGAATCAAAATATTTGGAATTGTGAACAATTGGTGAATTATTTTATTTTAGCGATGGTTTAGTTATGATATTTGATGATGTGAATTGATATGTATATGTGTGTGTTTTATTATCTCGATGTTGTTAATATGGCCACAAGGCCAGAAAGGTATTGTTTTGATTTTTGCAAGAAATTGTAACACAACAAACAAAAAGGGGATAGGAGACCAACAGTGAAGGAATTTGGGGTATTGGCAATAGGTCACCTTGGCAACTTATGTAATTGTATGTTGTTTGTTGTTTTTTGTTTGTTGTTTATCGTTAGGAGGTCCCTATTGGGGGTGGCCTCAAATGTGACCTTGGGTAAATATATTGTTTTCCTTTTTGTTTTATTTATTTGTGAGTATTTGAATTATTTTAGTATTGTGAGTCACATTTATTATTGTTAGTTAAAGTGCTCCATTTAAGTTGATTAAACTTGATTAATTAGTGTAATTTGGGATGTGACCAAAGGGAGTATTTAATGTGGGTAGGTGGTTCTTGATTTGTGTTGGATTTGAAAGGATTTTATTACTTTTGAGTGTTGTGTACTCAATCTTGCATGTCAAATTCGGATTTGGGCTTAAGGGCCATTTTTGGAGGCTTGTGGGACAAGTTAAGCTTTTCCCACACCTCTTAATTTCACCTACCAACTACCCCTATGGGTTAAGGGGTCAAAAATAGACCCCATTATGTGATTGTAAGACAAAAAGGTGTTATTTATTGCACTTTCTTACATATGTTTTTAATTTTGTCCTTTAGAGGTGTGGGTTTGAGTTTGAGTGTGTAAGAGGGTTGTCATTCCCTCAACCACCAATTTATTGAGCTTTGGGGTTTGGGTTTGACCATGTGATGTGGAGTGGAGGAGGAATGATGTGGCATCCTACATGGAGCCACATCACCTCTCTCTCCTCTCTTTTCTATTTATTCAAGTTTGTTTGATGATTTGGGGTTACTTGTTTTATTTGGACTCTTGCATTTTGGGAGGAGCTTGCTTTTGGAGTGTTTGTTTGGAGCTTGGAGTTGGATTGTGTTTGCTTTAGACTTGGAAAGTCTTGGAGCTTGTGCTTGTGGATTGGATACTCTTGCAATGGCAAGGTAGGGACTTCACCCATGTATTTTCTTTTGTTATTTTGTTGTGTAAATGTTTGTGAATGGATGATTGTTGCTGTTAGAGTAGGTATTTAGCTTAGCTCATGTTCACCTAGGTACTTTATTTACCTTTATAGTATTTATCCTCACCCACTAATGTGTGTGGATATTTCTTTTATCTTATTTAGATATTAGAGATATTATCTAGTTATTAGGTACAGTTCTTTCCTTGATCCATGGTATTGACTAGTTCTTTCCTTGATCTATGGTATTGACTAGATCCTTGATGTCTAGTTCTCTCCTAAATCTATGGTCTTGACTAGTTCTTTGATGACTAGTTATTTCCTTGATTTATGGCCCTATCTACGACCTTGACTGACCGTTCTTAGATTGTCACCCTTTCCTATTTAAGCAAGACCCATTCTCAATGTATCGTGCATTAAATTCCATAATAATATATGATATTGCTTCTCATTTGTTTGCAAAGGTTTATGTAAAGTTATTCGTGAATTATTTTCATCTTATTGATCATGGTGTTTAATTAAGCATCTCAGTGTTCTTGGCTTGTACGATCTGGTTATCGCTCCTTCATGGTATCGAGCAGAGGTGAGATTGTTGTTAGCATCCACACAGTAAGTTTTATTTTGCAAATAAATTATTTTTGTATTCATATATTTGGGATTTGGTCGTATTTTGTTGCATTTGCATGTATTTTGGTCATATGGCATGGTCATATGAGGGCTTAAAGCTTGTGATTCCTACTAAGTGAGGTGCTTAACTTCAACGTCCCTTTAATTTTATTTGTGTGGTGAAGGCAAGAACATTTTACTTTGTTTTAGTGACACCTAAAATAAATAACAGAGCAAAATATTAAAAACTTGTAACTTTTGATCGGTAACTCGGTTTTCAATGCCTTTTTACAAAAGTGCTTGTTTTTCATGTTCTTTCCATTAGAGTTATTTATTTTGAAACTTTCACTATAATTATAAAGTGCCAAATATGGAGGATGCAATTTCAGCAATTTCTGCTGAGCCCGACGTCCTAAATTTTTGGGAGTTGCAGTTTGTACCTATCATGGATTCTGAGAATGACATGCTTTTCTCTGAAGTATGTGGACTTCAAGAGGATATTGTCAAATTTGTGGAAGAAAATAGATCGCTCAAGAAGCAAAATTCTCTTCTACAATCACTCATTCATGATAAGGATACAATAATACACTCCCTACAGAACAAACTTGTTAGCTTCAGCATCACTATCATATTATGGACAACCATGTCTATGCTCCTAGTCCACTTGTAGCTATTGCTCCCGCACCCACCGACATTGATCTGCTGGCTTTGAGTCCTGCTCCAGCTCTTGATGCTTCTAAACATGTGAGGCTTCATATCGCATGATCTTCCACATCTGTGCCTATTACAATACCACATGTTGTGTATCCTACTTCTTCTTAGCTACATAACATTTTTAAGAAGAATACCACTACATTCGGGCCTTCTCGCATGCTCCGTTCTATGGGTCTCACTAGTGGAGTCATTGACAGACATTCACAGGGTATTTTTTCCTCTATTCCACATGTTAAGTGGAATTCTCGCCATGACATTGGTTTTCGAGCAGATACTTCATTAGGATCACACATTGACAAAGCTCCTTTTTTTGTTCGCTCGACTCTTTCTGAGGATCATGAGCAACACATGAGTTCTGCACCTTCACTCAGGCTTGAGAAACTTGAGATTTCAGCTGTTAGACATGATCAACCTGACACACATTCTGATGTTCTTTTACATGCACCCATTGTGCATTTTGCACCAAGTCATATGCAGGCATCTTCTTCATCCATCCGTGTTGATTTGGGGTGGATATCTGATCACTCGTGGCGGCGACATAGGCATTCGTTGAGAGGACTCTACAGCGTGGCTCCTCCACCATTCAGGCCTCTTGCTCCACTTTCTATACCTTATGCATTGTGATGCTTCTTGTTTTGAGCATTTTTCTTTAGCAGGTGTAGTGTATCTCTCTTGTTTGTTGAGAGATTTTGTATCTATATTTTCGACACTTTTGGCATGTTGATAGTCTCTCTTATGGGGGAGCTATTCTGGTGGAGCCCAATGTTAGTTTGTCAGTGTTTGAGTAGTTGTTATGACAACTCATACAGATTTGTAGCATCACTCCACCCATTCAACAATATGGGAGGGTGTGGTGTTGATCCTACTTCTTCGGGTTTCGTGTTCTTTCCTTGTTACCTTGGCTTTTCTTGGATCGTGACACTCTGGAGTTTGTGTCCTTGCCTTGTTGCTTTGGTTATTGTTCTTGGATCGTGGCACACCTATTTGCAGCAGTTGATCGAATTATGTTTGGTGTTTTTTTGCACTTTCGACATCACTTTGTTGGATCTCCTCAGATGGGAGCTATTCTCGTGAAACCCAGTGTCGGGCTTGTTTTTGAGTTTTGTGATCGAGCAAAGGATTTAGACCACAGCACACACCAAACTTCTTCAAATTGTACAAGTTTTTTTGAGCCGAGCTTCTTGGGATGCCTCGGAGCGGGTTTTACTCTCTTTACTTTGTTGCCATCTTTGGTTTTGGGTACCTCATGTGTCCCTTTTTCCCGCTAGCTTATTGTACATGAGTATCTCATCAGTGCCTAGTTGTTAGGACTCATACTATGGACATGCCACATCTATTTTAGCCCCTAGCTTCACTTGAGGGGGTGTTAGAGTAGTTATTTACCTTAGCTCATGTTCACCTAGTACTTTATTTACCTTTATTGTATTTATCCTCGCCCACTTATGTGTGTGGATATTTATTTTATCTTATTTAGATATTAGGAGATATGTAACATCCCCATTTTAAGATACTAGAACAAGGGAATTTTTTTTTTTATATATAAGGTTCTCTCTCGTTATGAATTATATAATTCAAACACACGTTCAAGTTTTAATAATTGTTCTCTACCCAAACAATACAAATTGGAACACACAATTTCCTTTTAAAACTAATGTTCTCTGCTCACATATTTGCAATATGGAACACACATTCAAAGGCCATTCAATCTTATAAAAGATTTTATATGCTACATCAGTAAATGACTCAAGAACTACCGATCTCCCATTTTCATGGCTCGAGTTTCAACGATCTCTCATTTCATGACTCGCAACTACCGATCCTTCATGTTCATTCATGCATAGTATATTATATATACAAGTTCTCTTAACCGCTTCCAATTATCAAAGTGATCCATTTAAGAAGCCTATCTCGAATATCTCATACTTAATATTCATCTCGACATCCCGCATCTTAAATTACGTGATTAGACAACGCAACCAACACTTCATGATACTTTGGCCAAAGATTTTCACATTCTTTGCATGATCATATTCCTGGATGTGATACACACCAATGGAATATTTCTTTCACCTCACTTCACCAAGTTATCTAGAATGGTCTTTCCCGGTTCCTACCAAATTCTTTCAATTTAAGGTCGATTCAAACTTCCAATTACCAACTAAAGAATATGAATGAATATAGGAAGGCACTTCATGGTGACTAAAGATACGCAGATACATACGGTGTCGTTCCCCCACAACTCCGTGTGTCTAGTTATCTTTAGTCCTTTGAGTCACTCAGTATACGTGATCATACTCCTATCCCCACCAAGAACTTCACATTCAAATTATGTATTCTTGATGTTTTAATTTGGGAGGGCATTGTAATATGTCAACTATAACATTGTGTCGTCATGAATACCCCGTCTTCATGAAGACACCGTGTCAGAGCCGGCGTATGTCAATGTCCTACGGAATCCTCCCATCGAGAGTACACATCCCGCTCAAGTGATTTGGATATGATCTTAATATTTAAGATCAACTTTCAACAACCATGCCGATCCTTTATCCTCGCTCCTCACATAAACAGATGTATAAGCTAAGAGAAACTAAATCCGTCTTCTAGCTTACTATGCATCTTCTCCTTCGCATCAAGGGTTGCATTTTCTCTACTTGGTTCTCTTCTTAATCATTGATTAAGCAGCCTGCTATCGACGGACGTAATAAGTTTAACCTATTAAACGTAACCAAGTTTTTCACAATCAGTAACTAAATTCAGAATTCCACTTATTAGACGTCATTTAAACGAGGTCTAATTCTCAATAAATGTATTCATTTATTCTCCTTAACCTTACATAGTTAAGGTCTATTAGCCCTGGATATATTTATCCCATATCCTTTCTTTCTGAATTTAACATACGAGGCTATTAATGGAGTTCGAAAACGAAGTTCGGTTACTCCTAAGTTAATTGATATTCCTTAGCTTCCACGCTAATCCTGAATACCTATCAGTTAGGGAATCGTGTTCTTCCTAATCCTTTTAATGTCAATTAAAAATTCATCTTAACCCAAAGTATGAACTAATTGCACATTTCAACTTAAAAGTTGCATTTAGGTAAGAATAGATATCAGTTCCTTTTAAATCCATCCAAGGACAATTAAATAATTCCCAATCAAGAAATAACATTATATTTCCAATTTAATCAACAATATCAAACTGATATAGTTATTAAAATATCACACTTGTATTTGTATTCATCAATCCATTTCATAATCCATACATCTGCCAATCCAACTGACTGGACTTTGTTTATATAAAACATCATTACAACTCATGATAAGAATGTACTTTCTTCTTTTCACAATTCCTCGTAGAGGAATAATAACTAACAAATACAATTCATCTTCGACAATCAAAAGAAGCATCAAAACATCCATGTCTTCGCTTTTAATCAAGTTCCATTTCGCAAAATTATTTGACGGGTCACCATCAATCGAGCATATTAAGCACTTGTCATTAAAATGAGGTGTTTCTAATTAACCTGCCTCAATAAAAGAACCCCGCTTTTATGAAACGACAAGAAGAACTTCAATCAAAAATTAAGCATAAAAAGAATGGACAAAGATAACAACCGAACCATCAAAATACCATCCCAATCACCAAAGAATTGTTGTCCTATTTCCCACATAACCATACGCAAGACACAATTTCCTTCAAAGCCCAGATTACAACATTTGTAAGAACTAGGAATATAAGTAAGATACCATTGTTATAACATAATCAAGTATCCTTTCCATTCCTTTCATTAGTAATAAATGCAAAGGGTAAAACTAATCGAAATGTAAACCAATTACTTTCCTTTCAAATATGCATCTCATTTGATTCCAAGCAATCAAGTACAGACGAAAGCAAACAAGAATAAATATAGTTGCTCATACCCAAGCAATACAAAATTCATTCCTAAATGATTACAAATTTCCAATCGTATGAGAGAAGAAAAGATCATTTTTCCAAGTTTTCCATTCACATTCCTATTTCTTTCCTCATGACTCGTCCTAAAATCAATCCAAACGAGACACCAATCAAGATAACAGCTTCGAGTGAAACTTACAAAATCCTTTTGGAATTCACTTTCCAGTAGCAAGAATAATTTCATTCATAATCAGCTTTAAATGAAAACAAGGATGAATTTATCGTCCTTATCAATACTTCATTTAAATCAGGCTCATACGAATACCAAAAATAGGTTACTAAAACATCGTATTCATCATAAAACAAGCAGTATAAGGATGCATACTATGTACTTGCTATACTAGAAGATTCCATACTTCTTTCACTGTATTTTTAACCAAATAAACAGTTACACGATCACGTAATCACTTATTCACATGACCTTCTATAACCATGAACGCATATAGTTCATAATAACAATTTGCACATTGTTGTTACCTACAGCAAGGCCAATTCATATTGCACAGTAAAGCTCTATAATTGCTATTTCCAGAACTCAATCAGCAAAAAGAGAAGAATTCATTCCTTTAACTATTCAATAAGAAAACAACCATTTTCTTCAACTCAACAAGAATTACTCAGGTCGATTTCATTTCTTTTAAATGACTGTGCAAAATCGAATCATACGAAACATTTCAATATTCCGTTCGTATTTAAAAACACAAAGACTCAGAAACCATCTAAATGCCACTGTCATCTCTATTAAGATGAACTTATAAAGTTCATTAAACCCAATTATCAAGCTTTCTATCAAATCGAAAACAAAAGCAGAAAGAATAAGAATTCATTTCCTATAATTTCAAAGAAGAAACGATCATTTTGTTCAAAATGAAATAAAAACACCCAAATCGTGTTTATCTTAGCATGACAGCTCAACTTATAAAGATAACAGAACAATCGTTCAACATTGAAAAGCAACTCACATAACCTGTACAGTTTCCATTCAATATACCATAAGCAATGAATGCCCAGTTCGAGTTCTACCTCGATCAATCATTAAATCCAAAACAACATTTTCCTTTTTCCTAATGAGGTACAAAACTCAAAATGCAATATTCATATATCAATACCTCTATCAAGGCAAACCCGCATAAGGGTATTAGATACATAAGCTTGGTACATTCAGGACAGACTCAAACAACAAACCAAATTTCCATGTTTTTCCATTTACTTGCACAGAAATCCCAAGCCAAGTCGTATTCACAAAAACAGTTTGAGTTAGAAGATCAACCGCATCCATAGAACACTATAAAATCAACTTTCCATCACAGCAAGGAAAGAATATAATCATTTATTGCACAGAAATACAAGCCAAGCTCGTTCTCATGACTACAGTCTGAACTGAAGATCAAATTGCTTCCATAAAACACAACAAAATCAACCTTCCATCACAACGCAAGAAAAGAATGTAATCATTTATAAGTTCAGAAGAAAAACAATTTCTTTTTCCAACTCCAACGAATACCCAAGTCGTATTCGTCCATTTATACAAAAGAAGAAGCACAACAATAATTATATTACTATCATTTCCTTCTAACCGAGCTCGTAATGCTCAAATAAAACTCAAATGCCAGTTCCTTTAAAATCCAAAAATGCTATTACCTTCTAAACCCAAAACAACAGAAGGAAAAGGGTCTTATTTCCTTTTTAAAGATTTCAGTAAAGAAACAACTTCAACAACTCGCACAGCTAATACTTTCCATCATTCCAGTTCGTATTAGCAAAAGAACGATTGTTTCAATAATGAAAACAAACTCATACAACATGTACAGTTTCATAACACACATGACGAATTCCCCATTATCACAAACAAACTAAGACAAAGATGGAGGTGTTTCCACTCAATTAAAAATGCAAGGACAGTTCGAATCACAATAACAAGAAAACGATTCTACCCATATCATTTCAAACAATGACAGCAAAATCGAATAAACCCAAAACCCAAGAGCAGGGTTGTTTTAATGAGACGCTTAAGTAAAGCAAGTGTTTTAAAGAGAAGGGCTTAACATGCCTGGTATTCTTCCTCGAAACTCGAAGAAAACCGCGTCTACAGAAGGTGTTTCCTTCCACGGCGACAACAACGAGCTTCCCAACAATCACCTTCCTCTTCAGGCTCAGAAAACAACCTTCAAATTCCAAAGAAACAGTGACAGAACCCAAACACAACTGGTTCGACTGAACCAAGCAAAAACCAAATGCAGAGCAACTTTTCAAAAACCCGAGCAAACACAAATGACCAACAAAAATTCCTCCAAACTCTTTCCAAGGCGGACTGGTCACGAAGACCAAAAAGAATTAAATGCATTAAAGGCTCTGCCTTTTTCTATTTCCTCACGCCACCGCCGACTTGGGTTGGCGAACCACCAAATTCAAATTTTGCATGCAAACCAAGTTTAGTTCCATGACCAACTAGATACCTCCACCTTTTTCCTGTTCCCGCCAAACTTGGCGCTGTCCACGCAAGGACTCACATTAATTGCCATTTAATTCCCTTTCATCCTTATCCTTTCCCATGGGTCTGTGCGTCCCCTTCTAGGTTAGGATTAGTTTAGGATTCATAATAGTGTTCAAACCTAGGTCACCGCCTAGTCTTTAGGTTAATAGAACTTAGGTCTATGTTTATCATTTTAGAATTTAAAATCCACTTAGGATAGTAGTTTAGGATGTAAGGTAGAACTTAGGATTAGATTAGGATCTAATTCCCTCTAACACCTAACACTAATCAACCTCCAATCCAGTCTTTCCGACTGTCATCAAATTTCAACACTGTGCAGGGCATTTCGTCCCACATTAACATGCCTGAGCCACCCGCATCCAGGCATTTATCGCCTTACGGGATCTCACGTTACGACAGTGCATGGTTCGTGAATCGAACCTTCGTCGTTGGCATCTACGTGCCAGCTGTTCATACCTGAAATCAGGTGCTGCACATTTATATCAACCTTCAGTTCGGTTCAAGAGTAAATCGTCAAAGCGATCACAAGAAGGCCACAACATACTTTGGATCAATGGAATTGATTCAAGGTGTGTTGCAATCAATCAATAGAGTTCAAAGCAAGCATACGACAATTTTTCGTCACATCAGCAAACACACAAGTAACAATAACTGTTGTCCCATGCAAATAAATTACAGTATGCAAGAATCCAGATTAGCAACACATTCCCTTAAGATCAAAATATATATCTTAACATGTTTGCCTTCATTTCAGCAGTTACAACATCAAGAAAGTAATTACCATGATAACTTACAAAAATCAGGGCGTTACAAGATATTATCTAGTTATTAGGTATAGTTCTTTCCTTGATCCATGGTATTGACTAGTTCTTTCCTTGATCTATGGTATTGACTAGATCCTTGATGTCTAGTTCTCTCCTAAATCTATGGTCTTGACTAGTTCTTTTCGATGACTAGTTATTTCCTTGATTTATGGCTTGATCTACGACATCGACCAGGTTCTTAGATTGTTATTCCTTACCTATTTAAGAAAGACCCATTCTCAATGTATCGCATTGAGTTCCATAATAATATATGATATTGCTTCTCATTTGTGTGCAAAGGTTTATGTAAAGTTATTTTGGTGAATTACTTTCATCTTATTGATCGTGGTGTTTAATTGGCATCTGTGTTCTTGGCTTGGTACGATCTCGGTTATCGCTTCTTTCTACTTGCATGGTTGTGATTTTGGAAAAATGTGGGCGTTATAGCTCTCGATTTGGGGCTTCGAGAAGCCACATGAAGCCATGCACATGTGAAAAACCTTGATATTTCCACACATACCTAGAAAAATATGGATAACTATAATAAATGTTCGTAAATGACTAAAAAAGAGAAAGGAAACAAGCCTCACCTATACCAATATTCTTGTGCCCTTAGGTGTTTTTGTATGAATTCTTCACGAAATTATGAGAATATCTGGTGTAAGTATGTTGAAACACGATGAGGGTTGGAAATAATGTTCTAGGTCCTCCACCTTTGATGCATCCCAAGGATCTACAAGGATCATGCCAAGCATAACACTATGGAGGTATGTCCATTTAGTGTCAACAACACTTAAAGTAAAGAGTAATGTGGGGGTGCCCAAATTTTCAATCATGTCTTAAACCTCACTTCTACTTTTCAATCAACACCAACTCGACATGCTCTCCATTACCTACTTTCTAACCCAAATATCATCCAATCATTGGAAAACCCGCAACAAGTACATTCCATTGATTAGAAACATTTTTAATCTTTTTCCTAGCATTTCAAATCCACTCCATAATAGTTCTAAAACTTGTATACTTTTGAACAAGAATATCCCTCCGTGTCCCTTCTTTTCGTAAGAACCTCCATAAAAATTTTGCAACCAAGAAAGATCTAAAAATATGGATATACTCATGCACCCCATCCACCATTCTCCTTAGAAATAGCAATGTGCTGCCACTTAACTAATGCAATATCCGCATGCTCCATTTTTCTAGGACTATAGACCATAGGAATCTGAAACAAAAACTCCCAATTTTATCCAAATTACCTTTAGGAATATAACCCAAAGAGTGCTAAAACACCGGAATAGCTTCAAAAACAGTCTTCACTAAATCTCCCTTCGATAGACACCAATTAGTAATCATAGTTTCAATTTTTACTAACCACCAATCCCAATCACTCTTCCTATAGTCCTTGGGCTTCGAAAAAACCCAAATATTTAAATCCATCTTGAAAGTCTAAGAATTTGAAGGGAAAGATCCTTTTCAATGAAAGTTTGATTTTAGGGTTTAATCCATCAAACTCATAGTAGATGTCTATACATTAAGCTTCATTCCAAAGAGTGCAAAGCTATATAAATCCATAATCTTCTCTGTAACTTTATAGCTTCCCTACGACTATCATTAGAGAACTACAAGACATCATCTATAAATAATAAATGACATAATGCCAAATGCCAACCAATTTTGATTCTTGAAATGGATCAAATCCTTTTTGCATCCTTAATTACCCCGCTCAAACCTTAAGTAATCAATAAAAATAGTGAAGAAGATAAAGGGCACCCTATCTCAATCCTCTAATAGGTTTAACTTTTTTAGAAAACCATTAATAAGCACAACAAAGATAACAAAAGAAGTGCATCCCATAAACCATTTAACCTTTGGAAAAATTGAAGTCCACTTGCAAAAGAATTAATATAAGATATAACAATTTAGCTTTGTCATATGCTTTTGACCAATCCAATTTCAAGACTATCGTTGGTTGTTTCTTTGTACTAATCGAGTGTAGACCCTCTTCGAAACTCCAATAGCATAAAAAATATGCCTACCAAATAAAAAAACCAAATTGCTCCTAAGAAATAACTTCAGATAAAATCTTCTTGACTCTAATAGCCAAAAGATTAGCAATAAGTTTATAGACACAATTACACAAAGAAATAGGTTTAAACTCATCAAAGGTACTAGGCTACTCATTTTTGGGAATCAAGGAGAGGAAAGTGGAATTGAAGGCACATGAAACCTTTCAACTATTCTTGACTTCCTCAATGAATCTGAGCAGATCCTCCACAGCAATGAAAAACTCCACAAGACATCCATCACGACCCGAAGTTTTTTGTTTCTTTAAAGAAGCGAATACAAGATTCAATTTTTTTTTGACACTTCGTCTATAAACATATTGTTATCCTCTTCAAACACAAACCTGGGAAAGAAAGAAGTGAGCTGCAGAACTTCCCAAATGTTAAACCTATCAGGATCTTTGTAGATAGATTGAAATTACTTATTCCCAAGATCAGCTATCTCTGAGAACTTCATGATGGTATTTCGTTCACGATTTTGCATTTCCCAAACAATATTGACCATTTTCCTGAGATTTTCAAAGCAAAGAAAAAACTTTTTATTTTCATCAACTTTCTCAAGCCAAACCACCCTGCTCTTCATCTGTTATTCAGCTTCTCTCCAAGCCAACAAGTTAGACTTCAAAGATTCTAGCTCATTTAATTTTGATTTCTCCTCCACCCAAAAGAAACCAACAACATATTTCAAATACAACTCAACAATATATTTCTTGACTGCCTTCAAATCCCTACCCGTGCTCTCTTTTTCAATGGCCCAAAGAACCACCACACTATTTAATTTCTTTAAGGCAACTGAAAATTGAAAACTAGCGGTTTCCTTGGAATTATAATCATAACCCACCCACTCTTTCTTGACCAAAAGCTTAAAATCCCCCTCTTTCAACCAAAGAGGATTGCATTTAAAGCGACTAGAAGGCTTACCAACCTAACTCTCAGACTGTAAGAGGATAGGAGAGTGATCTGAGCCACCACCCGTTTCCACCCAAGATTTGGAACAATCAATTTCATTATGAAGATTCTCAGAAATAAAAAGTCTATCAAGTCTCTTTGAGATCCCAACATCCCCAACCCTATTATTCCTCCAAGCAGGCAACATTTTTGTAGGCTCAACATCTATTAATCCAGACTCCTCAATCTTATGTTTGAAGAAATCTGCCAGTCCATCTAGGCTAGTATATTTCCCCCACACCCCAGCTCTACTCAGAGTAAAACTTAGGTCCCCCATTGATAATCCTTTCTTCCATTACACATCTATGAGAGAAGAGGGCGTCCCAGAACAAGTCATTAAAGAAGAAATCAGTCCAAATACCATAAGCAATAAATGAAGAATGCAGTAAGGAAATAGTATTTTTCCAACCAATCACTAACCCTCCAGATTTTCATGGTAGCATCAAGAGCCAAATAAATCCATTCTCTCAATAATGACTTCAAAATCCCAACAATCTTATAACCTTCCCCATAGTTTCCTGTAGAAGTCAAACATCTGGACAGACAAAGTCCACCAAACTAGCTAAAGATAGTTTATTGGCATTCTTCCTGCTCTAAGGGCCCCTTTGCTAGATCTTTGTTTACCTTAATGAATTTCCAACACTGTTTTCTCTTGTGCGAGATGAAAATAGGATTTCCTAGCAACTGTGGATATGGAAGGATCCCTTGTAGGATCGAGACCCACACCAAATCCGCCAACAAGAACCCTATCAGCTGTAACATTACCCCCCTTTCTGGATCTAAACATATACCTACAATCTCTTCTATCCTCCAAGCCGTCACTAGTAAGTGACACATCCACAAAAAGAAGTTCAATTTGAGATGGAATAACAGATAATCGAATATGTTTATTGGAAACAGTGATCATGTGCATCAAGATCCAAACAAGAAGATCTGGATAGTACTATGCAGTACGATACGATTCTCTTTTCAGTGTTCCTAAGTGAAAATTTCACATGTGGGCCGGGGGGAACATGACATCTGCATACCCTCCGAAGGGCTCTGTGAATAGTCAAGAAGTTTCTCTTGACTCACCATCAGATAAAATTGTGATTTTAGCTAATAACAACCAACAAAATAGGACCTCCTATCTTCACTCAAGCAAAACCCAATACCAACAAATGACATATAAATACATTTACCATTGACTGATATTTAACTGTCTTCGAACCAGGCCTCACGAGCAATCCACATTTTCACAAATTATGTGTTTACACTAGATCAAGCAACGAATCAGCATAAATGTTGTAATTTTTGGCAAACGCAGGGACACCCAGAATATGGAAGGGGGATTCCCAAGAATTTAATAAAATCTTCTTGGACTCAATAGTTGAGGAGGACTTGTTTTAGCATTTCTTCGAAACCATGTAAATGCAGAGCACCCTCAGAAAAGATAAGGTCCTTACAACCTATCAAGTGACGATTAAATCTTCCTTACACCATTCTGCTCACTATAGGAAATTTAATAAGAACTTTTGCCTCACTCTATACTTCACCCAGCAACATACTAATACAAATTCTATGGCTGTTCCATGCAAATTAATAGATAGCATTCGTCAAACAGTTTTTATGCATCCTTTTCCATGGCTTCCCGTCAATTGATGTGTGAACATTTCAAGTAACTTTGCGAAATCATAATGTCAACAGGAGAAAACCTTCTTTGCAGGTACTCATATCAATGTTCCTCAAACTCAGATCACACTCCAAAGACACTCAAAGGCCAGGATACAAGTGTGTAATAAGGCATTTCAAAAACAAACATCGGAAACAGGGCCACATCATCTTTGATCTTCTAACATTTTATTTACTTTCCTTGCATCACCCAAAATTACGATAAAGCTGGACAGTTCTCGGCAGTTCATCTCCTCGCAATGTAGGAGCTCCTGTTCAACTTCATGTTGTTCCAGTAGTAACCAAAATTTGACAAGCATTCATTGTCACTATGATTAACACTGACAATATTCAAACTGAACATCAGGCAAAATGGATAATGATAAAATTGTAAAATTTTGGCTTTACATTTACCATTTGCACTTGGTAATGATCAAAATAGCCTCTGAAATGAGTCCTGCTTGTGCAAATATTGAGATCGATGCAGATCAAGGAACAAAATTCAGCGAGACATTTCAACATACACTTATCATGCAGTCTATGGGTTTTGCTCTCACACAAATGACTAAGTTTGAGGTCTCTCAAAGCGTATCATGTAAAATCTACCCTAAGCAGAATTTTTTTGTTGCTCGGATATTAACTTTTGCCATGCTTATCTCTTAGGGAAATATTTGGAGAAGTCAAGGATGGAGGAAACGCCTGCATATAGAGTAAGCTGAGTTTTCAGAACAAAGCACTCATCCTCCGTGCTGCTATTCTAGTCTTAACGCTCTTAACATCACTTCCTTTAACAAACCCATTAAGTGCATATCTTGCAGTCATCGCATCCCACATACCAACGATACACTTTGTCAAACGGTGGAGTGGCGGATCTGTCTTCAAAGCTGTCAATTTGTCAAACACTGAAGTCTGAGAAGACTCTCTCGAGTTCCAAATACTTGCAAAAGCAATCCCCAACAAAGTTATCTTGTCTAGCTAGACCCCGCTTGGCTTGATTCCAAACGTAGATAGTTAGCAGACTCCACACACAGGTGGAAGAGCCTCTCGTTACAAGCACACACCCCTATAAAGCCTTTTCCAGGGGAACTTTAGCCTTAGCTGGCTTGACCTCAGTGCATGCCTCTTAAGCCGTACCCAACTTGGATCCTCCTTGGGTGATCCGGCTTAGAGTTGGCTAAGATTTGGATGATCTCAGTTTGGAATTTGGATCCGATTGTGCAACTCATTGATCCCCGACTCGGATCTACACGCTGCGAATACAACAAGCCCTCCACAATCCCCCCTTTCAACCCCGCGCAGCCTCGACCGCCTTACCCACACACATATCCAAAGAAATACCTCTGGTTAGCATGGAATTACGTGTGCTTAGGCAGCGATCCCATGTGGGAGCAACCGCACTAGATTTGAAGGTGTATGGGGTTGCCTACAATTTTTTTGTGCAGATACGGATAAAATTGAATCTTCACAGGTGGAGTAACAAGGCTATATAGAAGGATCGGGCTTTAACTACATGCTCCCATGGAAGGGGGTTCTTAAATATCTCGGCCCAGTGCCGCTGAGAAAATTTAGGAACATTTTAGCGCTTTTAAGGTCCCATGATTTTTTATTAGTTTCCTCGATAACATCCATTGAGGTATTATAGATCTCATCGATATTTATGGTTATTTGTAGGAAAATAAAATCATATTTCTCTTTAAAATCACCGAGAAAATAATGGCGGAATGCATATTAGATTCTCTCACCTAAACCGTAGTGGGAAACTCCCACTTCCCCTCTTCACCACCTCTTAAATTTAGGGGGCTAAAAAAAGTGGAGCTCCTATTTTTTAGGCCTAGATTCTATTATTTCCTTGAATCGGGTTTAAAAATAAGCATGGGACCTTCTCACGCACGAAAATAGGAGCCCAAGCCCTCCATGGGACCTTCGCCGCATGAAAATAGGAGCCTAAGCCCTCCAGGACCATGCCCTAAGAGTATCTTCCCATGGTATGGGCTTCCATAAATATCTCAAATGCGAGTGCGATTGAGAAAATTTAGGAGCATTTTAGCGCTTTTAAGGTATCATGATTTTTTATTAGTTTCCTCAACAATAATCAAGGGAATGCACATTAAATTTTATGAGCCTTAAATTTAGGGGCAACTCCTGCACCCCCTCTCCACTCTCCCTCGTTAAGTTTAGTGGGCTAAAAAGTGGAGCTCCTATTTTTAGGTGGAGAATCTATTATTTCCCAGTAATTGGCTTTTTTTAAAATAAGCATGGGACTATCTGCTACAAGAAAATACGAGCCCAAGCCCTCCATGGGACCATACTCTAATGGGTGGAGTCTGGGTTTTTATTTTTATGCCCCCGTTAAAAGAGCAATGGTTAAAGATTATTTCAATCTACTTAGCTTCAAAAGTGTTTCCTCAAAATCATTCCTTGTATATTCTAACACTCCAAAAATATTACTAAATACATGGGGTCAGTAGGGGTGTTAATATTTCCTAAGATTAAAGAATTCTCTATAGCCCAAGCGTTATTATTAGGATGGTACCAAAAGAGGTATGTAATTCATCATGGAGATGATAGTTTCTATGTGTGTGGAGAGTAGAAGTAATGAATTGTCAGAGAGATTAGAGATTAAAAAAAGTGTGTGTGTGTGTGTGTGTGTGTGTGTGTGTGTGTGTGGGTGTGTGTGTGTGTGTATGATCTCATTTTTAGGTTTGGGATGAACATGTAAATCACATATCTCAAAATAAATGAATTATGAGCACTATATGTAAATATGATAAGAAAAAATAATTCTCTCGATATAAATATAACTATACTGTAACATAAATATAATATCTAATTTTTTTCCATATAAATTTAAATATTATAAGAGAACGTAAGATCAAATAGATGGATATAAATCATATAAATGCAATAGATAATTTTCAAAGATAAACAATACATAATTAATATAAACTTGAAATAAACTAATACTACAATGATACGCAAGGTGTATGTGAACGCCGAAATGGAAATGGGGAGTTAAAAATTAAATTGTAATGAAAAACCTAAGAATGGCTACAGCGGGAGAGGAAAGAAGCAAGAGAAAGCAATATAGAAACTAATGCTGAAAAAAACCAATTGAAGTGCGATAATGTACAGATCAATGAAGAGGGGGTCAGAAGATAATATTATTTATTATAACAAACCAAAGATGTACATTGAGTCTATTGTAGATGAAGAAGTGGAAAGGGAGGGTGACTTTAGGCAAACAGAAATGGCAAGATCGAAATGCACGCAGACGTTTCTGGGGGTTCCATGGAGGACTGTATAGTGATCGAAGTCGACAATAACGAAAGAAGGCAAAGAAGGTGGAGCTGAGGAAGGGCAATAGACAATGTCAACGATAGTGCCAGATGCACCATTAACAAGGCCGGTAGTAATCCATAAATTAGCTGTGAGCATGATTTTTTGGTTTTTGCAAAGGAGCACTATTTGTTCTAGTTGGTCGTCATTAGGATCAGTAGTAGTCACTTCTTGTATTCGTGAGCAATGGACAAGGTGATTGGAGAATTGAGTTCCTTCAGCATTTGCAAATTGTGGTTTTTAACAAGAATATTTGTTGAGAAAAGGTGGGCGGCATTGTGGAAGTTTAAAAGTTCTTGCTTTGTGAGAGGCATGAATCAATGTGGGACATCAAAGTTTCCCAATCTGGAAGGGTGGCAATACTGCTTGGATGTTGATAAGCAAGTTGCAAAAGGAAACTCGAGCCGGAGCAGAGCCTCTTGTCATCAATATAGATCTCAATGAGATTGAATTAGGAAATTTGCGCCAAAGGGATCCACCGTAGGAATTGCTGACATATAGTGGAATGTCCATAATGGGTGGAAGTTGACCAAGGTCCCCAACCAGAATCATTGATTTATTTCCGAAGGGGGAAGTACAGAAATGTGGGAAGGCCTCACGAGGCGGAAGTCAATTTTTGCAAGAAGTTTAGGGCCAATGAAGCTCATTTCATCAATCAAAATGTATCTAACATGTTTTAAAGAGTCTTGGAAGGAGGCCAAAGCTTGGCCTTCAAGGGGTTTTAAATCTCTAATGGGAATTCGGAGGCTGGAATGAATGGTCGACGCAGAAATGTTAAAAGCGGCCACACCAGTAGGGGCAAGTAAAAGAAGGGGTGAAATGCCAGGGGTAGCGAGGGAGGAGAAGGCAGATTGGAGAGAGTGGATAAGGAATGACTTGCCTATTCTGCAACAGTGCCTTGAATAATGAGAAGAAGGGGTGGCAGGCTGTGCGCAAGGAAAAGTGGTGGAGAATTGTAGTGAAAGCTAATCGTTGGTCATCACAAAAATTCGATGGAGAACAGAAGACAAATGGATTTGTATGGTCAAGGAAAAACTGGCCTTACATGTTTCGATAAAAGACGGGCGATGTTGACCGGTGAACTGAACGTTGTTTGAGGACCAATCATAGTGGGAGTCAAATTCTCGGAGGCCAAGCATATGGAGGTGGTCAAGACCTTTTGTTTTCCCTGGATAGAGGCCCGCCAAAAGTTGCCATTCATAGATTCTATTGGTTGTTTGCATTGAATCTGTGTCAAATTTGACGATTCATCTAGATTTGTATCAGGTTTTGTGTCTGCTCTTCTAACATGCCACGGCTTGTATGAGGTTTTGAACAGGCACTAATTGAAGAAACAATATCTGGTGAAGAACCAATATCTGAAGGAATGTTCCAGAAAGGCTTGTACAGTAGGAGCTCAGACCAACAAAAAAGGTGGAAAGCATCTGTATTAGTTGGTGGAATGATGGAAAACCTTGGGTACACCCGAAAATTGCTGGTGTAGTGCGTTGTTTCCTTTTTCTTTTTCGGTATTTTTCTCCAATCTCAAACAATTTGGATAAGGGAAAGGGACTCCAATGATGGAGGGAAAGACAAGGTGCACATCAATAAGTTGTGATGTATCTTGTTCCTCTGTGAGCCGATGCAGAAAGGCGTCAA
Organism: Taxus wallichiana var. yunnanensis; assembly: GCA_018340775.1. Classification (NCBI taxonomy): domain Eukaryota; kingdom Viridiplantae; phylum Streptophyta; class Pinopsida; order Cupressales; family Taxaceae; genus Taxus; species Taxus wallichiana. The sequence goes on along the minus strand of CM031241.1, from coordinate 431,672,235 downwards.
GTATTTTCTTGCCCACATTCAAATAGACGGTTTGCATTGGGGACCTGACACAACAAGAGGAAGTTTGAGAAGCATGTGACAAGCTTCTTGTGCACTTATATCATGTTCAACAACACTTTCTATGAGCATATTTTGTATTGCAAAAGATGAAGGGAAATCGGGGTTAGCATGTGAACAAAGTCTGATAACAACATTTGGTGGTATGTCTCAGAACGTTGCTCGCTTTAGAGGCATACTTTGCAATGTATTTAAGAATAGCGTGTCGAGACAATACAGGCTGACAGTCAATGTTGACTCTCCATATAGCTAGCATGGCTTTATTGTGAATGTTTAATTTGTCATCATTCCTTAAAGGAAGGTATTTAACGCTTTTGTTGGCATCCATGGTCAAGGAAGAAAAACCTTGTGTTTCCCAAGGCGCATTGTACCAGCATATAGTTCTGGAACCCTTTTTCGAAGACATGTTTGTTCAAAACATTTGGTGTGGTGTTGAACTCGGTTTATAAGTTCCTCGAGGTCTTGTAGAGGGTTGGAAGCTAGAACCTCTGAAGAGGAAAGCAAGCAGGGATCATCCTCGAGAGATCTTTGTAAGAATGTTGGTCTACGTTTAGGAGCTCTAGGGTTCCATGTGGAAACATATTGATCAAAGTACAGCCTTGTTACGCCCATGAAGTAAGCATCATCATTCCAATCTATCGTGTCAACATCGGGGTGCTTTGAGCCAAAGGAAACCGTGAACATGTGCAGACCCTCTATGTTGCCATTCGTACCTATAAGAAGAAGGTAGTTAGAAAGGAAGAGAAGCAATAGAACAGTAAAACGAACCATTTAATTTTGTTTCCCCTACTACGTAGTCCTTGGCTCCAAGGTGTTTCTGTAGACCTCCTCACGGAATATTGTGAACCTCTGGTGCAAGTAAGCAGAAACACGGTGGGGGTGGTTAATAATGTTGTGCATTCTAAATCTTTGTGTGAATTGATGATCAGGAGGTGGAGCACCCGGCATACATTTATGAAGATCAGGCCATTTAGTATCTACAGCACTAAGAGTGAAGAAGAATGTAGGTGCGCCTAATTGTTCAACCATGTCTGATATCTCTCCTTTGTATTTGGACAAGAAGGACAAAGTGTTCCTGACATTATTTCCAAACCGCATCAAGGTGTCCGAAAGTGAATATGTAGGGGTCTTCAAGCAATTTTTTTTTTTGAGGTCGCTATAGTTGGCGGTATGCCATTTTCTAGGTTTTTTGCATGAAAATGATCTAGCTTATAGATTGGCTCCTATGGCGCATGATGAGGTTAAGCAAAAAATAGCGAAACCGGGGGTGGGAACCAAAGCGGTTATCATGGTAATGGATTAAATGGAGGGCATATTCATGAAAAAGGACCTCTTTCATGTGAGGTTGCCTAAGCATAGCCTTACCTTTAGGAAAAAAGTTGGGAATGCCATGGAAAATAGACCCTCAGTGGTGTATTCATTTATGGGAGAAAGACTTATGTCTGGCCAAGGCATGGTGGAAGGCATGTTTTGATCATGGGAGAGAAGGAATTGTGAGATTTTCTCATCTTCGGTGCCTGGAGTTGTGGGCAGAAGGGACGAAAGAAGAAGTATGGGTGCCAATTAAAGTGTAGAGTGAAGGATCATCACTGGAATCAGGTGCAGTAGTGTCTGAAGAGGTAGGGATGTCCATTAGTATGGAGTTAAGGGAGGAGGAAATATCTATTTGTTGTACGGGAAGAGAATTGAGGGCTTCATTGTCAATGAGAATGTCTTTGTAGTAAGGGTCATGCAAAATTTTGTATTGAAGTGCATGCCATACACGAGATCTACTAACGTAGAAATCGTATTTTGTTTGTTGGGAGCCTGCCTTTTGCACAAGAAGTAGATCCAAATCACCGAGACATCGAGGGAGGTACTTTGCTATGGAAGAGATATTTTGGGGGAAGCTTATAGTGTGGCCAGAGTATTTGTATTGTCCACCACGTGCATGGGTTACTTGGAGAATTGGGTTAACTCTAGCAATCAACATTTCTTCAACTTGTGTCAAAGATTGTAGTACGGATGCCTAGACACCCGGGTCCATGTTGTTCCAAGAAGAAAACTGGTGTCCTTGTTTCTCTAGCCTACACCTGGAGCAAAGGATAGATCCTGAGTAACACCTAGTTTAAATGCTAGGGTAATTCTCCAAACAGATAGTGCATGTGCTTGCAATGGAAAGGGAATCTATCCTTTGCATGGAAATGCCTTTGTGCATCTGCGAAGGAGGATGAAGAAGAGGCGGATGGCTCGGAAGGGATCATTGTGGCAGAACAACAAGCGTCAAGAGTTTGGCATGTACTGGCAGTAGGGGAAGGTAACACAAACGAATGTGAAGAGGTTGACAGAGTATCGACAGGAAGGGAGAAACAAGAGGACATTGGAGAATACGTGGTTGATGGGGGGGAAGAGGAATGTGTCGATTGAGAAGGGAAGTGTTGTGTATCCAAGGGTGCATGGGCCTCGTAGAAGGGAAGGGTGGAAGTGTTTTGTGCAAGGAATGGGGAAAGTGGAGCAGAAGTTGGAGACTGAAAAACAATTGTGGCATTAGACGAGGAGGCACTACAAGAGGTAGAGAAGAGGAAAGAAGGACAAGTGTTGGGGGACTAGAATGGTGTGAGATGGGATAAAAAAGATGTGCATGGTGTGTTTTTTCTTGCATGGTAACGGCGGCGTTGATCCGCATTTATCCGTTCTTTGTTTCTCGGTATAGATTTCTCTTCTTCGAGCTAATCTTTGCTCTGCAGACATGGGGAATGTTGCAATGCTCTATGGAAGGAACAAAAGTATGAGACGAGTAAAGGAAAAAAACGTGTATATAGTCATGCATGGAGTAAAACAAAAGAATACGAAATTTGTAGTGCGCATGTATATTACAAGTAAAGGAACATAGCACTAGCAAAGCACATTCAACGAAAGTTATAAATACAGTAAAGTGTTCGAAGGAAATAACATGTCCATACAATATAAATGGCCATCACTAGTATTTAATTTTCAAGCAAAAAGGGTTAGGAATTTCAATTATTGATATTCAATAACGTAGAGTGTGTTAACAAACACAAAACAAAAGGTATATATATTGATATTCATTGAAGATGAGTTTCCATAAACAAAAGCAAGAGAAAAAGGTACAACTAAATATCCGTTTGTGCAAGAAAGAGTTCTTGGAAAGGGTGCTAGCACATCAAGAGACCATGAGAGGTTAAAAAGGGGAGAACATGAATGTAGGGAAGCTTGTATATTGTTACATAAACATCATTTAGGGATGGGAAGTCATAGCTTCAAGTTTTTGTGACTTTATAATGACACATTTAAACTGCTTCTTCTCATGGTATGTTTCAATTTTGATGGAAAGTGTAAATTGATATTCGTGGCCTATAACATGGTCTGCAATTTTGGTTGTTGCACTATCATCTATGCTCAAAAATTACAAGTCTTCAGCTTTGACGCCCATTATATTTTCAGCAGTCTCATCAAATGTAGTTACGGATTGAAGTTCTCCTGTGTCATCTTTTAAAGTGACACGGAGTGCATACCTGTAGTCACATTTTTGGATAGGAACATTACATTTCCCACAAAACCAGGACCCGTTTTCCAATTCTTGCACTTTCTTGCGACACTATGTACCATTTTTCACTATAGGGCATGCCAAGTAATAAAAATTGTCCAATGCAATGTCTGTGATTTTTTGGTCATTGTAGCCCATTCATTTTTTTCTATGTTACCCATTTACAGAACCTGAGCTATTGTTGCTCGGAGAGGACAAGGCAGATGGAGGCCCTAGAACCCTGTTTGTGATAGATGGTGTGGGGACATTGAAAGCATCAGATACAACCCATTCTTGTAGAGAGAGGCTTTCAGGGATCACAGTGGATTGAAAAACCATTTTGTAGTGGATATAGTATCAAGAGATGTTCCGTTGGCCGGAAACACGAGCGCTTTAAGAGCAAGAATTGGTTTCTGTGGAATCAAAGGAATTCTTCTAGATCTTCTACAAGTGCAATTGAATGTTGACCCCACAAAGTGATGGAAACACTAAATGCGGACATGTCTTTAACCTGCACTGTTCGCTTCACCATTTTTGTTTGATCATGTCTGCGAATGGTGGATCACGAAGAAATAGCAAGCACGACACCAAGAATGTACACAAAAGATCCGGCAAGTCTTCTAGCTATTTCTTTAATGGGGACAAAGTGGAAGTGGAGCAAAGGTATGATTTCATTATTGACATGTAGAGGGCGAAAAATGGACGTTGTTGACAGGAAAATTTCGAGCGAGCTGTTCAGGTTCTTGAACTTTTCTTTTGCTTTTCCAATTCTTCCGTTAGAGATGGTGTATAGTTTTTCATTTTCTATCGTGTCATAGAACTTTTCTGCAATCTCATTGAAACAAGTGACATGGATTTCGCCACCTCTGCTATCCACGAAATCAAATCCAAAGAAACAACCATTGCCATTATCATTACTATATGTCCACATGGAGTTTTTTGCCAACGCTCTGCCCTCTATGGACCAAACCCGCATGGTCGTGTTCAAGTCGTTTATGAAGATGGCCTTCAACGCTGATTTTGAGGAAGCATATATCTTTTGAGGCGGAGTTTGCGGAAACAAAGTCTTGGGCACACCCTCAGGCTGGTCAACACAGGCTTGTTTGCCTCGAATAACATGGTTGGGGATCTCGGGAAGGAGAACCAATCTGCGGATATGTTTCTTTCACTATATCCATATCGGTAATTAAAACGGTCCTGCAGGCAGGCAGTGCAAGGAATGAAAATGTTAGAAAATATTGTACGAGTTAGAAAAGACGAAAGGGAAGTAAAAATATCGACTACCTACATTTCATGTTTGACCATCCTACAAACGGTTTTTTGTAGGTGAATTATTATGCCTTCTTTCAACGTTTTGTCCGCAACCAATTTCAAAACTTGGAGGGCAACAATGCCTTTGGATGTGAACACCATCAGAAAGGTCAACTTGATGTTGGGTTTCACTATTCAATAAAGAGCGCACAGGACAAATGTTGAGGAGCTGGAACGTGGAACCCGCATCTAAGCAACCAGACATTAGGCGCGCAACACCTCCTTCTGTTAAAGTTGTGTCCATTTTTTCAATGCAAAAAGAAGAGGAGAATGGATGTGTTGCATGAAAAATGCAACGGTCAACAAAAAAGGTCGAAGTAAACACCAAAATAAACAAGCCAGCCGAATGCTATGCCTCCAATTAGAAAAACGAATGGATATTTCTTTTTAGTAAAAGCAATTGTGGATGGGAAGGTTGAAGTGGATCAAAAGATTGATGGTGGGTTAAAGGATAGTAGTCTAGAGTTTGCACAAAGAAGTTAAAATCGAATGCAATGCCACCAATCACAAAAGGGCAATTTTTTTGTTATTAAATTTCATTGTGGAAGGGAAGCTAGAAATGAATCAAAAGAATGATAACAGGCAAATAGATAGAAGCGTTGAGTTTGTATAAATAAGTTAAACAAACAAGAAGGAAGCAACTAATTAATGAATGATGAATCAAACATGTTATCATTCATTGTAATAGACATTAAAAACCCCACAAAAACAAGGGAACAAAATGTGCCAACATTTAAATTTAGGCGGCATAAAAATTCCACAAATCTAAAACCTGTGAATGCACACGTAGTCACACCCAGGAAAAAAAGAGTTTGCGATAACAAATAGCTATGGATTCAAGTTTTTTGAACAAGCACGAATTCAATAGAGATATGCATTATATAAACATATTCTACACATGTAATTCTAGGCCGAGGAGGAGCTTGCATAAGAAAATGTATCCTAAAAATGATGACGTGAAAACAAACTTACCATTTGTGAATGTACCTAAATAGAAAAAATCTTTATTGAATTCCACTACATAATAATTAAGAGATATTTATTATATAAAAAACATAAATACACTACACATTTACACATAAACTAAAAGAGAGAGTTGTGCACACGTAAATAAAAATTATAAAAAAAAAAAAAAACCTCCTTAAATTCCATTCCAGAGCGATAAAAAATGTCTATTGAGACTCCATAAACATGAAAAATAGCAAGCATCATTCTATAAACCGGAGAGTAAATACACTTACTATTTACCATTCATCATGTATTAGCAATTTTCTTTTGAAATAGGCTATTTCAAATCTCCATCCATAACTATCATGTTTTTATTATGCTTATCAAACTATTATTTAAAACATTTTAATAAAACATCTTAAAATCAAATCAAGTTTAATTTGCTAGTTATGCTGCTGCGGCCAACTCATTCCATTCAACAATTTATTATTTTTCTGGACACAGATTCAAGTTTTTATTGATCATTTTCATATAGTTAAAAAATGTTTTGTATAGGGAGAATAGAAAAGATATAATAAGGCTTAAGAAAACCTTAAAGAATTTCATCTTAACTAGATAAATAATCTGCAAGCCCCAGTTTTTTTATAGTGTATGAGAGTCACATGCAGCATATAATGAACAATAATTAAGTTTTCAGACCTTGAAGGAGCTTCTAAAATAGGCATGCACATACCAAAACATTAGAGAGGTGTTCTTTCTTCAATCTGACAGGTTTAAAAGTTAAGATCTACTAAATTAGTGGAATTTTATACTAATTTTCAACTTCCAAACCTCGTACAAGCAGTCTGATTATTCAATACAAATTTACAATTACAACAAATATATTGTAAAACTTTAAAACCTAACGTCGCAACATTTGTACGTTATAGCCCAGTAAGTGAAACTTTTGAAGGCATTCTACAAAGGTAGAAGCATGTTTAAGGTAAAGTACACATTAAAGGTATATTAAAAAGTTCATCTTATTTGTCAACAGCCAAAAGCCTAGATTTTTAAAATAAAAAGATTAGAAACAGTAGAGTACAACCACCTTCGTCTAGAGTTATGTTTACAAGGACCACACTTGCTCAACTCAAATAGGCAAGGAAGGGGTAAGTAAGAAGTATAAAATGCAACATAAAAGAGAACATCTGGAATGGTTGTTACAATTCGATTTTGTTATTTCAACTTTCACTTTTGCAGTGAAAAGTATGGAACCATGAAACAATTGTTTTCAGTTCTCACTTAAAAGACGATGAATACAAAGTGAGGATAATGTTCCAAAGATTAAAAATGACAGACATGAAACTATATATTATTGTACATTCAATAAAGATAAGCAAAGATGACAGTAATCTAAACTTTTTTTCAGGTCTGTTTGTGACGTTCTTCGACAGTTGAAATGTATTTTAAGTTAAATTTCGCACCACTGTGACCAGATCCAGAACTCTTATGGCCAAGCAATTTTACATAATGAGAGAAGATTGTTTGAGATTTGTGCCTTTGTTGGACATACTCGTGTTTATTCTTGTTCACAGTGACCAAAGTACTAGGTAAGGAAAGCTCCAGTTACTCATAAGCCAAAATGGATCAACTCGGTTACAACAATCCAAGTCAACGACTATGGCTCCAATTTCAGAGGATAAAATCTAAACAGATAAACAAGAACTGTAACAAATAGAAAAGGGTATATACCATCCTTCAATCTCTCTTAAATAGTAAATATATCAAAATCTTGCTACCGTGTCTAGTATTCTATGCTAAACACTTTCATTACAGGTTTTAACAAGATTAGAAGCAAGATAAGGTAAAGATACTGGTACATTATACAAAAAAATGTGAAAATGATTTAGGGATAAATAGTAAAAAAGCAAAAACTAGAGGAAACTGTGAGTCGCAAAACCTTTTACAAACATGGTGAAACTTATAAATCTACTAAAGTACACAAAGGGACCAAACAAATGTGAAGATAAGACTCATCATATTCACTTGTACTAGGGAAAAAAAAAATTGCCCATAATTTATCAACAAAAAAGGGAGGTTTGATCTCTGAATAAGAATTTCTTCTTAAACTATAGATTCAGCACTTTTCTGTTTCTTTATTTTCTAAAAACAAAGAGAAATACTTAAAGATTATTCAATATTGACCTTCACTTCCAATCATTTACATATTAATGGCTCTATCGGGTCTATTCCTATCAATTTGAATTTTGAACAAACTTCCAAGGCTAGAATAAAGATTGCTAGCAAGGTAGATAAAATAAACATATATATAGTTCGATCATTGTATGTATTTACAAAAAAGGGTTTAAGGTCAATAGCACCCACAACAAACCAAAGTACAGGTTGTTAGATAAAACAAAGTAGTATATTCGGGCTAATATTTACGTATCCAAAATATGGCTCATTATTTCACGTATACTTGCGAGAAAAGCCTTACAAAAAAGCCTTACAGATTTTACAACTTTGTTTTTCGTTTACAAATTGTTTGGGGAGGAGGGTATCAATTTGTATTTTCTTTTTTTTTTCTTGCTAGCACCAACAATTTTCTTTGCAGCTTTGTTTTTCTTTTTTCCACTTTCTTTTTTCGCAACAACACCCATTTTTTTAATTTATAGGAAGGTTCACATGCCATTGCAGCCTCCTTAGAATCGTAGACCAGGCCAAATCCTCGGGACTGAGGCCCAACAGTATGAAATTTAGACAAATACAAAGGGCTTTGTGGCAAAAGGCGAAGTTGTTCTCTAACCAAATATGCTATAACCGGTTTAGGCGGTTTTGGTTGCCTGCAGTGTAAAACGTTCACAACAAATTGAATCCTCTTAAACTGTTCTTCTCTTTGCAAGTGCGGCGTCGTAACAGTCACACCAACCGGGGAGAGATAATTGTATTTCTAGTCCTCATTACTGTTAAACTAAAAGGAAAACATCCAAACATTAGGGAAAGTAGCAGCAGAAGCAAAATGTATGATGAGCCGAGAAAGAAGGTTTCTTTTCAGGCAGGTAGCTTTAAAAACCTTCCCGTTGAACATTCTAACGCTCCGCAAGGGTTGTTCTTGCGGGACGCTTCAAAGTGGCTTCCCAAGGAGATAACTCCCTCGGCACACTAGGAATCATGCTAACAAGAAAGGCACGTGCTCCTTCATGCCATTAATACTCAGGGTAGATATTGTTTGCATCTTCACAAAGCATAAGAAAAGACTCGCATAAAACAATTTCCGAAAGGAAAAGACAGACACCCAACCATAGCAACAAAATCGCATAGCGAAAGTTCCATGTACTATTATCACCTATCGAACTAGTTGTATACAACATCTAAATTGCATCCAGAGATATGCAACATACACAATAAAACGGAAACCTGTACGTAAAAAAAACAAAAAAAACATATGGTATTTTTTTCAAAAAACATTTGTACAAAAAAATTTCAACGTCCATGAAATGCTTAAATGAATAGGAAAACATCCAAACAAAATGAAGATGATTTTACCTTTTTTCCTCCCAATAACATTTTTTTCGTCGTTGGATGCTTTGCATCCAAACAAGGGTAAAAGACAACTTGTTATTCTCCAACAATTTTCCTGCTTCTAGCATCAAAAGAAATGCAAAACTTACATAAGAAAAGGACACAATAGCATTTTTTCCCCTGATTCACAGGGTTGCCAAGCAACTGTAAAACTAACAACCGTAAATGAGGGAAATTGAAACGAAATTTCCATTACTTGAGTTTACACGATCAATCGGTATAGCTATATACTACGAGGTATAAAATACACAATATAGCTATACAAAATTAATACCATTGAAAATGCCATTTTTTTACTGAAAAAACATAAAAAAAGAACTGAAAAGCACGGAAAATTTTAAAGCTGAAAAATACATTTTTTTAACTACAACACAACTAATGCAACCTAAAACCTCGGAACTTCAAAGCCAATACCTGCAACACATGACTTCTTTCCCGATGCTTGTGCAATGTGTAATATTGTTTTTCTTATCCATACAAGGAAGCTTTCAGAGGTTTAGTCATTAACTTAGGGTAGCGTTAGTTGTCATGGTGGAGACCACGACACCTTCTTTCGGGGTACAATGATGCAAATATTAAAAAATCCTTCACGTAAACCTTTCACTATTTTTCAAAAAGAAACTTGCCCTGTAATGGGATGCACTTAAAAAGTATTGCTTATGTGTGTGTTATATGACACTACAGGGATTTCCAGCACAAGGGGAGAAGATAAACACATGCCCAATAACTGAAAAGAACCGGAGTGTGACATGTCAAAACCATTCAAACCAAGGCTCATATTTTCCATCTTCAATGCAATGTCAACTCTACTACTGTTACCATGTTCTTAGCATCTAGATGACATAAGAAAATTATTATCAAGAGTCTTCAAATGAAGTTCTTATAGCTAAAGCCAGGAAAGGATCAAAGGAAAATTCATGCAGTCGATCTATTTAATAACTTCCGAGAGATAAAGAAAAGAGTTTTCAAGTGTGTTCACAATCTAGAATTATACTTTGCCATGCAGAGGCACTAATTCAGGTACTACACTCGATATATCATAAATGTGATTTATATGTCAATTATTTTCCTGAATATCATCTTTACATCTAAAGCGAACTGTTGGCCGATACCCCAGTCCCCCAAAGGCCTGAACTGAATATCGGCCTCTTGAAAACCAGATGCCAACTTATCACAAGACTATACTGCTAATTCTGCAGTACTCATACATCAATTATGGGGAGGGAAGCAATAACTTCTGGCTCCAGTTTGATTCTGCAAAGACGTCCAACAAAGGGTAAACAGAAAAATGAAATATGTATTGGATGCAACTTTATCTCGTCTGCACAACACTGACAACAAATTAAATTCATTTCAAATATTGTTAGGCGAGAGATTACTGTGAGCAACCCAAGCAAGTTGCACATTTTCAAAGATGGAACATGTTCTTGTGGTTACTCCTGTGGGTGATAACTCAAATAGATAACAAACATAGAACTTGTACAAGAAGAAATTTACATACAATAGTGGGTGCATGTGGGTCTAATGAAAATCACTGCATATGTAGGATAGATGTGGGTCTTCTAAAGTATGTAAAATAGACAAAAAGGACTACAAGAACTATAAATGCAACAATTATTTTGATACTTTTAAACATGCCTAAATAGCACAAAATTACAAAAACTATTCAGATTGGAGTTGCTAATGAAAGGGCCTCCAGTCAAATGAAAGTTTGTAGCAAGCAGAAACAATTGGTTTAGGGGTCCTGGAATGTTCAACAAGAGCTGTCAGCAGTATGCTTTGATGCTAGAAGAGGAACAATTTATCCATTGTATTTTACACACTATAGAGAAATAAATAGCTTTATTAACTTACGTTTCTTCTTCCCCACATATTCTTATAAAATTTAGACAGGACTAAGTTCGATGTTTTATATGGGCAATATGGTGTCTATAGGTGAACAGGGTAATCATTAATGATAGAAGCCTGTAGCCCAGCAGTTGTTTAATGCTAAAGTTCATTCTGTAAATGAGTGGTCACAAAGAAAATAAATGTCACAAAATGTGACAATGTTTAGCAGTTGAAAAGACTAAAGTGCAGATGACACATGTTGATGGAAATCTATGCAATTAGGCAACATATCTGTGGGTATTCACCATGGGATTCAGGACCTATAGTCTCATTTCTGGACGTGGGAAGCTAAGCTATTTCTTGGACCTCCTTCCAAAAGGTTAACTGATTGTAGACATTACAAGTGCTGATGAAAAAACTCTGCAACAATTGCTAATTGATCTTGCATCTCACCAGCGCCTTTACCGTGCTCACTTCAGGATCTACCTCTTGCAGTTCCAACTTTGTAGACAATTGTTGGTCATCCACGATATGTTCAAAATTTGATTGGAGGTCCATAATTTCTTCAGTCAAAACAAAGCAAGATGGACTCAAGTATTTACCTTTTCAATGATTGATTTTAACACCCTCTTTGTTCAAGTTATTGGTAGATGTAGGAAACAAATCATGGTTTTGGATATGAATCTGAGATCCATCATCAGATTGAAAACAATGAAAGTATTGAGTTTCCTACTGGCACTTTGTAAATAAATAACTCGCTCTCAAAGTCCTGGTAGAAAACCCAATACTTTACTACTGATGGATTTGAAGAATATCCAAAATGTCAATTTGTTTCTTACTGGTAACATGAAGGTTTATTCAACACAAACATAAGCAAATGTACCTGGCACATATACATTGAATCCAATCTGCAGCACTATGTCTTGAATATAACCAACAAGGGTTTTGATTATGAGTATAATTGCATTAAGTGATCTGTAATTCCCTAAGATATGCTTATGACAAATTCATAAAATAGATCTCCAAACTTAATTCTACATCAAAATGAGTAAAACTAAAGACTACTGTATTTTAAGCCATCTAACTCAAAATTGCAGATCTGGAACTAGTATGTTTTGCAAAATTGAATTAAACTGAAACCAGCATAAAGAAATGTGAAGATAAATGAGAAACAACCATTTAAGCACATAAGAACACTGTATTATCTTGGAAACCTGACTCAATGGGAAAACCAACTTGGAGTGGACCATAACATAATCACCTTATTACAATGTTATCTCTTCTACGCTGCCATCAAAATACTCACTACACTGTCCTCTTACTGAAAACATCAACTATTGCGTACACATGCTCTATAAAATATAATACCCCATTAACATGACTAAATCTATCTATTTATACCTAAATTGGATGTCCCTTCATGTGCTAAGGAAACCCAAAGATTGTTATAGGTAAAAGAGGCACCAATAGGATGACGTCGCAACACAATTGTCTGTGTTAGGATTGCTAACAGTTAGGGAAGAGCGTTTTCCTATCATGTTTTTAGATTCATCCTTGGAGGTATAATGTTTTAAAAAAACTTTTTTTATAGGTTACTGATCTCATATGGGTTATAGCCCCCTGATTAGAGGTTTTGGTCCCTAAAAGTTCCAAATGTGAGGGAGAAGCTCCCTCACTTTCTCCTTGGATAACCATTTGTCTTTGGTTGGCAGCTGTCCCTTGATCCCAACCTGCCATATCGCTCTCCACTTCATGTGCTTCTCACTTTCTTCTGCAGCTTAACCCATGTGTGCTAAAATTAGAGCAAGATAAACTATAGAAGTGAAAGCAATCTGCAGTCAAATAGTGATTCATTACTTAATAGACAATGATTCATTTTTCTCCTCAACTTTGGAGAAAGTCCTTTGATTTACGACCTTTTCTTCAATTTATTCCTTGGCTTCTTCTCTAACTTTTCAAGCAAGATGTTTGTTGTATGCTCAAATAGACTCATTGTTTCCTTTCCTTCTATATCTCTGCCACAATCTCATTATCATTGGGCAATAGTTTTAACTCAGCCTAAAGTGTTCAACTCAGTTACTCTGCACGGCTAGTCTGTATGCCAATCAATGGCCGCCCCAATGAATTGAAAATAAATATACATCTCAACGAATCAACAATCTACAACAAATCAGAAGAAGCAAGCCAGTATGGTTTTTTCATAAGGAAATGAAAAGAAAAAACAAGAAAACCAGGAGTCAATGATACACACCAAGGAAGATATATTCAAGGACAGCCTTATACAAATTCATTTGCACATTATTGGCAATCAAAAACAACAATCGTAATTTCTGTAATTACATATTAAACATCCAAAAAAAAAAGATTGACTGTAAAACTAGCATCACTTCAGATCATGAAACACTTGGAGTGAAAAAATTTAAGCTTGGTTGACAAATCTCTCCATTTCATTTAAAAATATATATAAATCACACATTCCAATCTTAAAGAAAAATATAAGAATTACTGTTGATACTTGTCAGTTTAATCTTAGTTGTCTATTTCTGCATTTTATATAAAATTTACGAATAAAATTCAATTTTCGGCAATTGTTAAATAAAGTCTTTCCTGCTCCACCGACCAACACAAAACATGTCCCTAGCAAAAGCTTATATGAAACATGGAACACAGGAATCACCAAACATATGATTCTTTCATTTCCACATTTCAACAAGAAGGGAGAAAATACATACATTCCTATGCAGGTGAAAATTATGAGGAGGATAAGTTACCCCCGTCCACAACAACAGTGATAGCAGAGCCACACCAACAACGCAAATCCAAAGGCGATAAACCACAAAGCACCAATCACAAACAACGAAACACCTGTAAACCCAACAGACTGCCCATAGATCTATATTGATCAGCTTTCTCATAGTCTACCCGTGCATATACCCACATTGATTATATCTCACCATTTGCATAGCTAATTATAAAACCATTAAATATTTGCATAAAATGAATTTAAAAGCTACTTCTACAAAATAGAAATTGGGAATTTTAATGCTTAAAGCCATAGACATAAACAAGAATGTCTGTAAACCCAACAGACAGCCCATAGATCTATTTATCAGCATTCTCGTAGTTTACCCATGCATATACACAGATTGATTATCTGTCGCCATTTGCACAGCTAAGTATGAACATTAAACATTTGCATATAATCCTATGAAAAAGATTAGCGCTTAGAACTATAAACTTATCCACATTGAATGCCTACCGAAATTTATTCCTCGTTGCATTCTTAGAAAGAAATGTGAAAGAAGACAACAAAAACAGATAAAACTACACTGAAAATACCCAATCTCTGGCCCACGAAAGGCAGAATAAAACAAGGACAACAAGAAACCCAGAAACATACATCGGCGCACGCACAGTTCCCCACAGACCCCGAGAGGATGGTATATGCCCGCCACCACCTTCACACAGGCCTCTGAAGCATGCAAAGCAAACTGGTAAAACCCACAACAGGGAAAAAACAAAGTTAGCCTACCATCCGGGAACAATTTTTTGCATTCACGAAGGCACTAAGAAATGAAAACTTACCCAAGGAACAAGCAGAACTATGGTGACACCCTGGAAAATCTTAAATTTGGTACAAAATTACATAATACGAACACAAAATATATTATTAATTCTCTATATGATATTCAGATACAAGTGGCTATTATATAGCCATAAAGGTAGGTAAACAACTTCCTAGGAAATAGGAAGTGAGTAGAACAATAAACCCGATAATAGCTACGGGTATAACAAATAATCATTCATAATATATTGTTATTCTAACAATATATATGTCTAACTAACTTACTAATATTCACTATAATAATAATTACCAATGTAATTATTATTCACACATGTACAAATGTGGAGCACTATAATATTGATATCCTAACATTCCCCCCCTTAGTGCGAACACGGGGAAAACACCATCTTCAACTAAGCAGCATGCCGCTCCGTAGCTTGCACATGGTCTCGATCCTCAACACTGACTGTGGGAACTACATCATCCAGGGACCGTTCACCTATTAGATGAATACATGAATTGGGACCGTTCAACCAATTCACATCAACCATCAAATCGATCGATCAAGAACACTTCTGCGAATAGTATCAATGGTACAATTTATCATCACGGGGGACACACAAGCACTGCATTGCACACAGGAACAGGGATGCTCATCTGTTCTTATTCATCACACAAGACACAAAGATGTCACTAAAGCAGTTTGCGGCCTCTGAGGTAGTGACGAACTCGAGGACGCTGATTGTCCTCCTGCCTCCGTTGCCTCCATCCTCCAACTATACATACCGCTTAGGTCAGAGAAATGTGCTCAGACTTCTTTTCCAAACTTCTCATTTTTCGTAAAAGATGGTCTTTGTATTCTTTAGCTATCAACCTTTTTCTTTTTAGAGATCTAGGTGGTTCAAATTCACTGTCACCTTCATATCCTTCTTCTAAATTTAGCATAGCTGAATTTTCTTGATCTTGTATATTTTTTATGTCACTCTCCATGGTAATTGGTTCCATGAGAATACATTGTTTTCTTCTTTTCTTGACCATAGTGAGATAGGTGTCGGATACAACCGAAAATGCACCCTTTTTTTAACAAAATTATTGACCTAGACAGACTGACAATAAATAACGACACTATAAAGACTAAAATAAAAAATGTCAAAAAATAAATATCCTAAAATCACCTATTTATTTTACGGACTTTTATATGACATAAAACATACAAAATAATATTATGAGACAAGACAAAAATAACCCAAATGTAATAAGACTACACTTAACTTTCACAATGATATTTTTAAATTTTGAATACCAAATATTTAATTTGACCAAAGTAACACCGAACACTCACTAAGAATGATAACATTCATCATCCTAATGCCCTCTATCCTTTGACATTAAAAACATGACACACATGCAAGTTATAAAAAAATGGGTTGATACACTAAAGACAATCAAACTAAGATAACTTCAAATTCCAACTATCGATTGTAAACGAATTCAACACAACTCGCAAACTACCTATCGACTATTCAAGCAAGCAAAATTCGACAACCAAATTTTAACACATACGATTGCATGTAGACACGGGCCGCCACGTGTTGGACTGTGCTGGTAGTTGACAGGCTCGAACCAAACCAGGTTGCTTTGTACAGTTTGCATGTTATTTCCCATGCGTAGCAGATCCAGATCTGGATACAGTCATCTCTGTCAATGCTAAATCACTGTGGATGCGTGGACTGCACACACGGATGGAGGAGCAGCTCACTAGAAAACCACAAATTGCATAGACTGGCTAAGAATTCGTTGCAGGTCGCAGGCACTTCCGATCCTCACGTCCGCGGGTGATCAGGCACGTCCACGTGCGCAGGTCAGAGTTGCAGGTTGTGGACGTCTTGCATCCATGCAGGTCAGCGCTTCCACATGCATTTGCCAGGGCCGTATGATACAAACAAAGAAAATCAGAGAAGCTTGGAGTCCGTAGGCATTAATGCCTCTATTTGGTGACGTCTAAGGATCCAATCGCACTCCTTCGTAGCCTGGAACAGATCAATATTTGAATATATCAGACATTTTTATACCTTGTCTCCATGGCATCATGTATGGCAGATCGCTTTATTGCACGGGACGTCCATGGCATTGAATGGTCTGCAGATATTTTAAATGCACACGGCCATGAATATCCCTCTCATATGTATCCTCCCAACGCTGCCCTTAATACCTTAAATTCTGCTAATGTGCTCCCGATAGGATTTTGAACACTATGTAATTGATAAACTAATATCAAGCTAAGAACATAGAATCATTTCGCTCTGATACCAAATCTTAAATTTGGTACAGAATTACACAATACGAACAAAAAATATATTATTAATTCTCTATATGATATTCAGATACAAGTGGCTATTATATAGCCATAAAGGTAGGTAAACAACTTCTAGGAAATAGAAGTGAGTAGAACAATAAACCCGATAATAGTTATGGGTATAACAAATAATCATTCATAATATATTGTTATTCTAACAATATATATGTCTAACTAACTTACTAATATTCACTATAATAATAATTACCAATGTAATTATTATTCACACATGTACTGAAATGTGGAGCACTATAATATTGATATCTATGAGAAAAGTGAAAACATTTAGCCTTCACACAAATATTTAAAGGTGAGGGTGCAGTAAATCCAGTCCGCCTCCCTTTGCATTTCTCACCTCCTCTTCCGCGTCTGATCCAGACGACGCCTCCCCTTCGGCGAGCGTAGCCCCTTCGCGTACACCCTCCATAAACAACACCAAACCCTTAATAGGTACCGTGCAGGAGAAATTTCACATTCATGAAACATTAACTCCTCCCCCACGCAATGCATTACGGTTTCAGTATCATTTTGCCACGATATGCACTTCAGGTATAGGCGCATGCTCTCCTCGGTTCTGCTTTGTCCTGGTCTGACCTCCTCACCCTCTCTCCTCTGCATCTCGGCAAAACCGCCCTCTTCTCTGTCCCAGGGTTTCCACCCCACTCCATCCATCGGTTCAATCACCGTACTCAACGTCTTCTGCACTCCCATCTCACCCGTCGATGCTCCTGCACTCTGTCAGAGGCAGCTCACCCTCAACCTAGCTATAGGACGCCTTTTCGGTGTAATAATAATTTAAAATAAATTGAATATTTGAAAGATGAAGTGCGGTGCGCCCTCACAAACTAGGGAAAGATATTGCAATGTAATCTCAATAACATTTGAATTCTATAAACAATGTAAAATTGATAATGGAATAAGGGTATATACTAAGGTGGTAAAAACCTAATCAATACATTGAGAAAAAATATAGTTCCCTACGAGTAATTAATGAGAAAATGTAGTTCCCCAAAGGGGGTAATTAAAATAAATGTAAATGGAGAGGGCGTGCCATAAGGTCGGAAAGATAAAAATAAAGAACATAAAATGTAATGTTCTCCAAATGTGACAAGGAAAATTATAAATATAAAATGTAAGGAGCGTGGCCATTAATATGCATTCTAAAACATTAAAAAATGCATATTTAGTACGTAAAACAACGAGAGTCAATCAATGGATAATGAAAAAGACAAAATGGAAATGTGTAGGATAAAATAAATCAAATGATAATTATACCATTGAGAAGAAGGAGAAAGGATATTTATTAAAAAGATAAATAAATAAGAGGAACTCACATATGATATATTCACATTTAGGTTCTAAAAATTTCTTTTGAGGAAGTTAATGTCTATCATGAGGATGGGATGGAGCGAACATAGATCAATGATTAGACTTAAAATAATTGAGAAAATGGAATAAAATAATTTAAGAAAAATGAACAAAAATAATAATAAACCTTGAAAATAAAATTAGTCATGATGGAAAAGAACAATAGTGTGGCTAGTATGTACATTAATGGAAGGAAGTGAAACTAAAGATCGCATAAGAGGAATTAAAAATCTAAATAAGTGAAGAAAAATAAATTAGAGAAATCACAACCGAGTATCAACAAAAATCAACAACTTAGTAAACAAAAAAACACATATTACAATATTTTAACTATTTTAAGTTAGCGACCAATTCCTCTTGAAGACATGTTTAAGTTAACATGTTATTATAATATCCAAAAAATTGAAATTATAAATCACAAAATTTAAGTTGGACTTTACATTAGACATCTACACTCCAACTTAAAGGTTTACTTAATATTATATTTATTATAATGTTATATACTTACGAGGGACTTGTTAGTGCAAAATCACAACACCTGAATGTCCTTGTTTGATGTGGTGGCATTCATGTGACTTGCGTAACATTGGACCATCTCTCAAGTTGTGGGAATTGATAACCTGAGATGGACCTCCAGAGAAAGTTGGTTCTTGTTCCTAAACTACCTACCACAATCTACTCTAATGCAAGCAAAGCTAAACTATCCTAATCTAACCATTCCAAGGAACTAGAGAGAAAGAGAGAGTGAAAGATAGCCTACACTAAAGCGGTGATACACCAGAGAAGGAAAGAGGTGAGATACTCTGCTGAGGGAGGCCAGACAGAAGTGACACAAACCCCAGATCCTAATCCACCATCAAAACTCCATGAAACACAACACCCTACACCTGGAAACGTCAAATACATGCACAAGAAATAAACACGAGATGGAGAGGCATAAAGAAACAACAAAATAATGCAAAGGGTTGAAGAACACCACAAAAGCACATTTTTATTGCTTTATAAGGTGCCTGGAACCATTACATAAATTCTCGAGGCATAAAACCCACTTTCCAAGCATAGGAGAAGGCTTACAACTCAAATGGAGTCGAAATTAATTTTGACAGAGTTTCCCTACACCTAGAATGTCTCTCCTTCTCAAATGAGAAGTGTTTACAATATATAGAAGTTTAGAACGATGAAAACCAGAGAGAAAAGAAGGAAAACAGACTCTGCTTATGAAAGTTCAACCACCAACCATTAATGCCCTAAAAATCCACCTACAATCTATCAATTCTGGTTCCCATGTCTATTTTGGCGTGTTGGAGAAGGAAGAATGGCGGATCAAATCAAATCTGGGTGGTTGAAACAATCAGATCCTCAGATTGATGGATTAAAATATTTTTCCTATTTTTCACCCACCAAATCCTACTAAAAATAATATTTTATATTTCCATGGTGTAGAGGAGGTCGATATCTTTCCAATGGTACCAAGTTTGTTGAAATCCGAGCTCTGGATTGAAAGATATGCCCATTTGAAGTTTTGAATCGAATCCGTACAAAAATGGTAAAAAGCCAGTTTTGCAAAATAGATCTCAAGGGCCTGAAATTCATTTTGGTGCCTTTTGCACAACAATGTAAAATTATAAAAAACCTCCTGCAGCACCACAGGCCCGAAATCACTTTAGGCAAAAAGCCTCCATGGGCCCAAAATTGAAATTGTATTTTTTTGAGAAAGTGGCAAAAACCTAGTTTTCCCGGACGACCCGCTTCCCCACAACTGACAAAGGCCTGACACATGGCTTCTCTGGGCATCGGTGGAGGTGCGGCTTACCTTTATACTTTACGCCTTTTTAAAACAAAAGCCAAAATTTCTAAAGTTCCTCTGACGACCCGCCTTCCTTTGACTTGAAACACGCCACCTTTCCATTTACGGGCCTTAGGCATTTTATTTTATTTCCTCACCGGCTCGCGGCCCACAATTGTAAACTACGTGTTACGTAACAAGGGATAAAATATGTGGAATAATCCCTCACGAGAATCACAACCAGGTAAAAACTAATATGTAAAAATATTACATATCTCAAATAAAAGTGCAAAATAAAATAACACAACAAAAAGAGGCGATATTTAACGTGGTTCACCCAATTTGGGCTACGTCCACCAAGAATCACTTGCTCAGATTTTATTACAATCCACCGCTCTCTCAATACAATACCTAGATCTGTTTAGAGCTATGCTCAACAAACTCTATAGAATTTACACTCGAATTCAAAGCACATCTGCAATGTTTTCATTATATCTACCATATGCACAAAACCATATAAATAGAAAACTACTTAAGTAGTTTTACAAAACCGTGGGTATCAAAACCATGGGCCAAAATCGTCCCATAAACCTATGGGTCAAAAACCCGCCCATATGAGAAAATCACGTTTCTGATATATCGAGCACGTTTTAAGGCCCAAAAGTTTTTTTTTTACCAGGGGCTGCGCCTGAACATGGAAAGTGTACACTACTCTTAGTGTATAGTCTTCAACACTTTCACAAATGAAAACAAGCTCCACAACCTAACAATATCCCTCTTGGAGACTAGTTTTCCTTTGCATGCAAGCTTCTCAACCCTTCACTAGTTTTCGTGAAGACCAACCAAAGTTGAACACAACTTCAGTTTTTCCCTTGTGACCACCTTGGTCATCATGTCATATGATTCTAACTAGTATGAATCTTCTCTAGCTTCAACTTCTCTTCCTCCAAAGCTATCCTGATGAAATGGTACCTTAACTATATATGCTTCGTCCTATAGTGGAAAGCAGAGTTCTTAGCTAGGTGAATAGCACTCTGACTATCACTATGAAGCTTTCCTTCCTCCTGCTTATGCCCTAACTCCTAAAGCAATTGTTGTAACCAAATCATTTCTTTGCTTGCCTTTCGTGGCATGTGCAACATACTACGGCCTCCATGGTTAACAAAGCCACCAACTTATGTAGTCATGAAATCCACCTACTACTTTGTCCCACCTATAGTGCAAACATAACCTTGTCATGCTCCTTCTGCTGTCTACATCTCCATCCATATCTGAATCTACATAACCACACAAAGTGGTGTTTGATCCACTGTAGCACAAAACTGTCCCCATGGTCCCTCTCAAATACCGAAGGATCCACTTTATTGCCTACCAGTGATCTCTACCTAGATCACTCATAAATCTACTCACCACTCCCACTACATGGGCAATATCAGGCCTAGTGCACACCATGACATACATCAAACTGCCAACCGCTGATGAGTAAGGTACCTTGGACATCTGGTTTCTCTCCTGCTCTATCTTGGGACACTGCTCCTTTGATAACTTGAAATGGCCTACCAAAGGAGTCCCAACTGGTTTAGCATCTTGCATATTAAACCTCTCCAAGACCTTCTTAATGTACTCTTCCCGAGATGAAGTCAAAACTTCATTCCTTCCTATCCTAAGATATCCTCATACCAAAGATTTTTTTGGCTACCCCCAAATCCTTCATAGCAAAGGATTCACTTAGTTTCTTCTTGAGTACTTTTATTTCCTGCATGTTTTTACCTGCAACCAACATGTCATCCACATACAGACAAAGGATAATATAACTACCATCCTCAAATTTCTTTGTATACACGCAATGGTCAGAATGACATCTAATATAACCTTGCTCCATCATGAAGCTATCAAATTTATTATACCATTGACATGGAGCTTGTTTCATGCCATACAAGATTTACTTCAATTTGCACACCATCTCCTCTTTATCTTTGACCTCATAGCTCTTTGGTTGCTACATATATACTTCCTCCTCTAAATCACCATGGAGAAATGCAGTCTTTACATCAAGCTAATCTAAGTGTAAGTCTTACTGCTGCTGCAACTATTCCAAGAATAGTTCTAATAGAAGTCATTTTTACTACAGGAGAAAAAATCTCATCAAAATCTATACATTTTTTTCAATGCAAACACCTTGACCACCTACCGAGCCTTGTATCTTATCTTTCCTCCTTCTTCCTCTTTGACTCGAACACCCACTTGTTCCGTAATGCTCTTTTGCCTTCGTAGCTTCACCAAATCCATGTCTCGGTTCTCCATGAGCCTCCGATGCTCCTCATCCATGGCTTGCTCCACTCTTCCTGGCATCTACCTACATTTCTTCATCAAAGCTCTCTGGCTCTCCAATATCAGTGAGTAATAAATAATAAAGAGAAGGAGAAAAACATTCAGGTTCTCTTCTTACCCTAGAATACCTCCTCAATATAGGATTTTGGGGTTCTTGTTGAGGAGGTTCCTGAACTAATTCATGTGTCACTTTCCCATCTGGAAGATCCTCTACCGCTGCATATTCTTTCTTGTATTCTTCCCTGTTTTCCTACAACTACTACTTATACATGACTTTTCATTAAAGACCACATCCCTAGATCAAATGATTTTCTTATCCTTAATACTCCAACATTATATCCAAAGTCATCACCACCATAACCAATGAAAGTACATTTTTTTATTTAGCCTCTAGCTTGGTCATATCATCCTTGTCTATATGGACAAACACCTCACATCCAAAGACTCTAAGAAATGAATAATCAAATTTCTTACTATACCAAGCCTCCAAGACAACGTGGAAAGTGTACAAATGTACTCTTAGTGTATAGTCTTCAACACTTTCACACATGCAAAACAGGCTCCACAACCTGCCACTTTGCACCCTTTTTGTAAAAGTGCAAAATGCCAAAGCATCTCCCGCCGCCTGCTTTGGTCCACAATTTACTTTGGTGAAAAGTCTTCCCCAGGCCCACCGGCCCGCATTTGGCAAAAAATCCTCCCAAGGCCCGTCGGCTCGTAACTTGTAAAATATGAGGAGTTAGAAGGACTTCTTTATATCTATGGAAAGGGGAAGAAATTTCTTATCTAGTGGAAATACTTTCAGGGGACCTTAATTTCTTGAAATATGTAAAAATTTAGATTGAATCACAAAGAGGGGGAAAATGATGTTACTTAACCAAAAGTAAGTGTGAGCTTATTTTTGTCAACAATTTGGTGACTCATGGGGATCACACTGCTGCTAGGTGAAATGATCAGTTTCCTTGAAGCATTCATTGGGAATGGATTCATGAATGATAACTTGATACGATCTTTAACTCGAAATATTATCCATGAGCCACTTAGAAACCACTTTGAAAGCTGGAGTCGATCTCACCAAAGTCATTTCAATGCACTTTGCGAAGAGCAACAAAACACCACAACACCCTATGTACAAAATTGGAAATCATACACAACCCAAGTGGGATATGTAGAGTGTGTAAAAGAACTTCTTTTGCTACAAGAAAACCTACCTACTCTACTCTAACTAGAGAGATGAACAATTTCAAACAAAATCAGCTACTAGTGATGAGAAATAACTTCCCTTCCTTACAATGATTGTGACAGCCATGTAAATGATTTGACATTGACTATAGCTACTTATATGAGTGAAAAAATGACTATAAGTTGGTCCTCTACCCAAATCATCAAGGTGTCAACTATAAACAAGGAAAATACCTCTTTTAGTTGCTTTATATTTAGATTGAAGAGGCATTCTGAGCTGATCCCATGTACTTTGACACTCATCATCATGCTCAAAAGTAAGCATGACTGGTCTTGCTTCTCCCTTAGCTCTAATGAATCTAAGTATCTGATTAGGAAAGGTCTGGTCATTTGAATTTTCCCACTACTCGATATTTAACTCCAACAATGGAGTCTTCTTGTAGGTCTTCCTGGATGGATGGTGTGAGAGAGATGATGACATCGTCTTGCTCTTTCCCTTCCTTCTCTTGTGAAGAACATGGAAGATCCATATCTTCTAACCTTGGTTCCAGGAGGGCATGTTTTCCTTGAATTCTCTCCTTCATGGCAGCATGCTCATGTGCTTGAAATGTGAATGATGGAGGAGAAAATGATATGATCTCCATGAGATCCTCTCCATCAAAGTAATCCTCCAAGTCAGACATATAATCTGCCTCCTTGTTGTTGTCACTACATGTGCTCAACCTCCTCCATGATGTCCTCTTGATCTCGAAACTTGCTCACCATGGTTCCCCTCATCTTCAAACATGAAGTTTGAAAACTCAAACTCTTCTTCAACATTAGAGTTTCAAGGGGATGAAGTGGGAGGAAGAACTAAAGGTTCTTCGTGGTGCCTCTATGTTTGTAGCCTCTTGAACCGTATGGTTCTCCATTATGGATTTATCAATCAAATCAAGCCCTTCAAATGAAAGCAAAAAATCTTCAAAAATGTTTTCTTCATCGGTGGATTCAACTCTGATTTGATCTATTCCATTGCTCCTCTTGATAGGACTTGGAGCTGATTGTTCTTTTCCTTGATGACTAATTGTGTAGCTTGGATTGGATTAGCATTTTCTTGAAATAAATTGTCAACATGGGCACTTTATTTAGAGAATATTGATTGTTGATCATCTCCTTCTTATTTTTGTTCTTCTTAACTGCTGCAAAACTCAGCCTTAGCCACCATGGCTCTTCAACCTTGACCTCCTCTGTTGGCTTAACCATCAAGGGGATCTCTGTAATCCCAAATTTGAGAGCCTAGATCTTTATATTTTCTATCATTTTTTCTATGTTGGGTTCTTCTTTCTACTGACCTTGGTTGGTTGTCTGATTTTCATCTTCCCAACATGGATTTGGGGATGCAAGAGGAGGGGTAGGTTGGGATTCAACAAATTTTGCCATTGTTTTTGGTGGAGAGGGAAGTGAAACCTCTTGTTTTTTTGGAGGGAATGATTTCTTGGAAGGGAAAAGGGTAGAAGAATTAAGATGAGATGGAAGATTAGGAGATGGAGAAGGGAAATCAACACTTGGGCAGCAAAAATGGGCTTGAATCTTGACCATGCTGAAATGATAAAGCTTGTGAAGGAGAAAATGAAGGACAAGGAGCTAGTGACTGACTTACCCATTGAAAGGTTGTCTTGTATCCAACTCATAAGCCTCAATCTCCTCACCCATTATGCAAATTGGGGTAGCATTTCAACCATGAAGTCAAGATTCTCTTGAGGGCTATAATGTCTTGGCAAAGGGCCTTCCCATGGATAAGGTGCCCTACAACCAATCTTGAATGCCTTCATTTGTTTTGTAGCCCTTGACTAAACCATGCCAGCCTCCATTTTTGAATCTTCTCCAGCAGACTAGTTTTCTCCATGTAACTGCTATCATTAAATGCATACCCTTGTTCTTGATAAGCTCCATAGCCAAATTGGTTTTGGAATTTCTCATATGGGTAAGCATGATTATTCTGGATCTGATCATAATGTTGATCTAGAGGAGTTGTGAAATACATTGGAGGTGGACTGCACTACTACTACTGCAAGTATGAATTCCAAGATGGAAATGAAGTCATGATTGCACAACTTTAGGAATGGTAGAAAATGGGAGATGTGGAAAGAAAGATGAATGAAGATGGGTGGAAATGGATGGAAAAGGTCTGCAACTTCAGAGATTGGGTTGTTGACCAAATGGAGTCACCAGATGTGCTTTGCATGTGCCTCCAAAGGCTAAATCTCACCAAGAACACATCAACTTGATGAAATGAAGTGGTAAGGTGCTTCACACCTGTCCCACCGGGCATGCCAAAACTATTAGTTTGGTAGCACGGTGGCTTAAGATTTTCTTTTGATAATGAGACACCTTGGAAAGATGAGAGAAATCTAACCTTAGTGTCCCACCGGGTGTGCCAAAACTGTTAGTGTAAAATCACAGGCCCCGAATGTCCTTGTTTGATGTGGTGGCATTCAGTGTGACTTGCATAACATTGGACCATCTCTCAAGCTGTGGGACTTGTAAACCTGAGATGGCCCTCCAGAGAAAGTTGGTTCTTGTTCCTAAACTACCTGCCACAATCTACTCTAATGTAGGAAAATATAAACTATCCTAATCTAACCATTCCAAGGAACCAGAGAGAAAGAGAGAGTGAAAGAGATCCTACACTAAAGTAGTGATACACCAGAGAAGGAAAGAGGCGAGATACTCTTGAGGGAGGATGAAACATGGGAAAGAGGAGATGAGGGAGGCCAGACAAAAGTGACACAAACCCCATATCCTAATCCACCATCAAAACTCCATGAAACACAACATCCTACACCTACAAATGTGAAAGACATGCACAAGAAACAAACATGAGATGGAGAGGCACAAAAACAAAACAAAACAATGCAAAGGGTTTAAGAACACCACAAAAACACATTTTGATTGCTTTATAAGGTATATAGACCATTACATAAATTATCGTGAGGCATAAAACCCACTTTCTAGGCGTAGGAGAAGGATTACAACTCAAGTGGAGTTAGGAAATTAAGTTTGACAGAGTTTCCCTACGCCCAGAATGTCTCTCCTTCTCAAATGAGAAGTGTCTACAATATATAGAAGTTTAGAATGATTAAAACCCAGAGAGAAAAAGAAGGAAAACAGACTCTGCTCAAAGTTCAACCACCACCATTAATTTCCTACAATTCTACCTACTGATATGTCAATTTTGGTTCCCCATGTCTATTTTGGCATGTTGGAGAAGGAAAATGGCGAGATCAAATGAAATCTGGGTGGTTGAAACAATTGAGACCCCATACTTGATGGATTGAAAGACGTTTTCCTATTTTTCACCCACCAAAGACTACTAAAAATAATATTTTATGCTTCCATGGTGTAGAGGAGGTCGAGATCTTTCCAATGGTATGAAATTTGTTGAAATTTGAGCTCTAGATCGAAATATATGCCCATTTGAAATTTTGAATCGAATCCGTACAAAAATGGCAAAAACTAGTTTTGCAAAACAGATCCGTGGGCCTGAAATTCACTTTGGCACCTTTTGCACAAAAATACAAAATTATAAAACCTCCCATAGCCCCGCAGGCCTAAAATCACTTTAGGCGAAAAGCCTCCATGGGCCCAAAATTGAAATTGCACTTTTTTGAGAAAGTGGCAAAATACCCATTTTTCCCCCGATGGCCCGCTTCCCTACAGCCAACAAAGGCCCAAACGTGGCTTCTCCGGGAGTTGATGGAGGTGCAGCTTACCTTTATACTTTACACCTTTTCAAAACAAAATCCAAAATTTCCAAAGTTCCTCCGATGACCCGCCTTCCCGCTTTGACTTGAAACACGGCCATGTGTCCCTTTGCGGGCCTTAGGCATTTTTCTTTTATTTTCCTCGCGCAGCTCGCGGACCCACAATTGTAAACTACGTTCTTTTGCAAAAATTGCAAAATGCCAAAGTATCTCCCGCCGCCGCCCCACTGGTCCGCAATTTACTTTGGTGAAAAGTCTTCCCCTGTGCTTGCCGCCCGCATTTAGTAAAACATCCTCCCAAGGTCCGCCGCCCATAACTTGAAAACTATGAGTTAGAAGGACTTCTTTATATCTTTGGAAAGGGGAAGAAATTTTCTATCCGATGGAAATGCTTTCAAGGGACCTTAAGTGATTGAACTATGTAAAAATTCATATTGAATCACAAAGAGGGGAAAAATGATGTTAGTTGGCCAAAAATATGTTTGAGCTTATTTTGGTCAACGGGACTTATATTGTGAATGGGTAAGTGCACCAAGTTGGTGGACCAAAAGGGGATCTTAAGTGGATGCATTTTTCTAAAAAAATTCAACTTGTGCGAGAGTTTTTCGAAATAGTTACACTCAAAATTGGAAGATGTTGTAGAAATATGAATCGTAGCATTTTGAGTCTAGTTTCTAAGTTACTAAATTTTATTGAAAACGGATAAGTTTAAGTGGGTCAAACAAATAAAATACTAATAGATGCTCCTATTTTTGTTAAAAACATAATAGAGTGACTTTCGTGCCCCAGGCATTTTTGAGCACCATTTAGTATTTTTGAAAACCCTTTGGTAGAAAGATAGCTAGGAGCATTTAGTTTGGGCTCCATTTTTTAAAAGATTTTTATAGTGAATATTTTTGTATTTATGATTTTTCTAGTACATTAATTTTATGTTTTGAAAAATAACGGAGCTCCTATCGTGCCCCCATAACTACCTCAAAAATATCAAAAATGAGATTTTTTTTTGAATATGTATAGAATTATGCCTAGTTTGGGCTAGTGTAATTTTTAAAAAATTTCGATCAACCAAAAAAATGATACACCATGAAAGATAGACATATTTACACTTCAAAAAATAGCTATAAAAATACATAGAAAATAAATAATATGGAAACCTTATATTAGTCAGAAAATTTGAAAAATTATATTTTTAGAAAGAAGAAACTATGCTCTACGTCGTGGTGTAATTTTTTAAAAATGGATCGATTGTTTTATTTTGATTTATTATAGAGGAAGTGACATTTTACATTTTCTTGCAAAAACACGTTATTTGTTGTCTTTGTATAGGTCCATGCCTCAGGCTTGGGGATCCAAACCAGATCCCAAGCCTTGAGGCATGGCTTGGAAAAAGAGAAAATACAAAACGTGTACGTGTTATAACGCGTACGCATTTTTCTTTGTTTATATATTGTGGCCCCCCAACATCCATTTCATCTCTTTCATGGAAATTCTGCAAACATTCTGTTTTATCTGTAATTTTCTCTACATTCTTGAACGATTTTTTAGTAGTTCATTTTGTCCCCTACCCCACTAGTTGATTTTTTTTAATCATGGGTGATAAACGTCAAGCTAAGGACAAGAGGAAAGTCAAGAACAAGAAATTGGAGCAATTAGAAGAGAAGACAATAAAAAAATTGAAGAGAATGCAAAAACTTTGAGTAGGGCAAGGTACATTAGCTATATCAAATGTAGCTAATGTATTAGAAAATGGGGATGAAATAGATAATGAAAATGTAGAGAATAATGATTTTGCAATGAATAATGATTTTCAATGAATAATGATATTGAATTGAATGATAATGTTGGTATGAATGAAGAAATTGATATGAATCCAATTTTTAAACCCTTACCCGAGAATCTAAATGTTAACCTTAAAATTTGTATGAAAACACTTTGAGCGAAGAAAGTAACCTTGTAGAAACGAATCTTCACCTCTAAGAAAACCTCCTTCCATTTTGCGAAGAAAACCAATTCACTTAATTGAAATTGATGACAACATTATAAAACCAATGCCTAGCAAAATGTCCGAAAAGAAATGCGAGAAGAAAAGCTAGTTGAATTTGGGATAATTACTTTGAGAATTTAAATGACACACAAATATGTCAATTATTTGTTACATTGATGAAATTAATTAAGATGAGACCTATAATGAAGACCACAGGGGTTAAGAACATCTAATGGTGTTGATCAAAATTAAATCGGCCAATTGTTGAAAACATACATAAAGCATACCAAACTATAGGTGGCAAAACATGAACCAAAGATAGTAATGCTACATGACATTCAGTTAATAATTTTATAGTAAGTGATAAAACAAGCTTAATAAATGCTTGATTAGAAAAATAAGTAGTGCTTTGAAGCTTAACAAAAAACACTAATAAAAGCAATAAGAGAGCGTAAACGTCTTGAGTCGATCAATAACACCGACTATTGGGATTTCTCTAGCAGACTTCCATGAAAAGATAAGAATACATATGATATTCTAAAAGAATTAATTGTAAATTTTTTGAATGAGAACACAAGGGTGTCACCGAATAGAAGAGATACAGTAAAAAGAAGAATAGGTTCTCGTAATCGTGAATCATGTGTAAAACATTTCCTAGATATGACTCAAACAAAATTGTTCTCTAAGTTTAAGAGTGAAAATCCACAAATTAACATTAACCAAAGATTCTTTGAAATGAGCAAACCCTTTTATGTGAAAATTAATTACTCACGTACCACTTGGCTGCAAGCATCATGTTGAATTTTCAATGCATTATGATGTTTTTTGTCAAATACGTCATGTTTTGCATACTGACATCATGTTGCAAGAGTGTGGATTAAATGTCCCACAAAAATCTTCAAAGGAATTTATTCCAACAATATTTTGTAAAAAATCAACAAGACAATTTTTTTATAACAAATCATGTTTGGATGGAATGTGAAATGTATGTGATGGCTTACCAAATATGAAAAGTTGTATCCATGAGAAAGATATATATTCAATAGGAAAAGAATTTGTTGATTTCACCAAATATAAATTGGTGGCATATCAATTAAAAGATGGAAAATAATATAAGAGGTGTGAGCTTGTTAGAAAACAATTACTGTATCAAAATATATGGTCAAATTCGGAGAAGAAATTTTTATGAGTATGCAGGCACACACATAGAGCTCGACAGTTGAATGAAAAATTTAAGATAAACAAGGACACATTCTCACTTGGTACTATTTTTTCAGCAGTTGACTTCACAAAGAATTACACATTGCAGCCACAAATGGAGGTTTAGTCTCAATATTATAACTCAAAGGTGCAAGTTTTTATTTTTGTGCATATAGCATTCATGCACTCTCACAAAGCACCGAGAAGATAAAATAATATTAAGAGAGTATCATTTATACATTAGTGATAATCGGAGACACATTCTCCACAATACATACAAGGGTGTTTCCGGTGTGTTTTATGTGAACTTGAATGCGAGGAACATTAGTTTCGATCAACATTACATTTAGTCAGACAACTGCACATCACAATTAAAGAATGCATGGATGTTTTATTGGCTAAGTAGGATGCACAAAGAAACAAATGTACAACATATCTAGAGTTTTATTGAGGCAGGGCATGGAAAAGGAGAGCATGATGGTGCAGGAGCATGTGTGAAAAGAGCACTTGCAAGAGAAGAGTTAAAGTTCAAGGATGGTGCTAAATTTACATATGCAAAAAATATTGTTGATTGGTGTGTCAAGAATATGGGCCATGAATCTCAAGAGATATCAATGGTTCATAGATATTTTTGGTTGATAGAGAAACAACATCTGACAAACTTTGAATATTGTATGACAGTTACATGATCAAGTGATATGCACTCATTCTGTAGTTCAAATGCAAATGCTTGGACTATTTATACTAGGTGCATGACATGTTTTTATATATCATTCATTGATTTTTCGTGGAATGAATGTGAGTCACAATAGTGGGTGGATGAATGGACTTTTAGATCTCTAATTCCACTCGACACACATCAAGTTCCACCAACATTACAACTTGCGGGGTCTTCGATCAAATGACAACATCACCCGACTTTGACCAATTCTCGATTTAGTGCAACAAGGTACATACATATATGTACATGCCATGTTTTAGATTTATAAATTATTAAATGGTCAACTCTTAATGTATTTTTAAATTGACTAAATAGTTTTACTTTGTGATACATAGGGCACATTTTTGCAGTTATTGCGATGGAATTTAACGAAGAGGGAACAAACTACTTCTTGTCTTGTTGTTTAGAGGGAATTTTTTTGACTTCCACAGGTCATTAATGGTGAAGACCTTGAGTATCCAACTCGGTCAGTGGTCATCACTGGAACTTGGCTTCGACGATATCCTATCAAAAATCAAACATTTGGTTGTTTGAAGACTATGAAGTACACATTGGAAGATACTCACTATTCACATTTGGTCCTTGTAACAAATATTAAATTGATCAAATATCGAGGTTCGCAATCAAAGAATAATCTATGGAAGGTTCGTGAATCGAGATCATGAAGTAATTCTTGATATTGTCAAGAATAGAGTTGATCCTTGCGGTTCATTGGATTGAATTTACAAAGGTATGTTCTTCATGAATTTAATTTGAATATTTACTTAAATGATTTTGTTTAAATTTTGTAGGATTTAAAATTCTATTTAATTACTTACTAACATGTTTATGTAGGTTAGTGGTGCCAAAAATCTTCCACCTTCACGTGGTTGGTATTGTTAGTAGAGAATTTATTATTCTTGAAGCCAAGTGAAATTAAATATTAGAAAGTAACAACAAACAAAAATTCTCATTTCACCACCTATATTGTAAAAGATCTTATTAAAATTCTCATTTTACCACCTATATTGTATGAACCACCTATATTATTTAGGTGATTGGCAATGGACAACCTTACATTGACTCATACTACAATATTTCACGCATTTGCAAACAAATGTAAGACATCGAGAGAACCGATTGGAGATAGAGAAACCACGAGAGGTTTTCAGAGGGCCTTGACATGGAGGTATTGGATATGATGATACATCTTTAGGTGCCATGGAGTCCGAGAAATCACCCGTCAAAGATATAATGTGTTTTGGCCTTAGGGCTCTTAAGGGACTACGCCCGAACGAGGTAGCCTGAAAGCATAGGTAGTGTAGGGAACCAAAAAATCCTCCACTAGCATTCACTTGGCCACCCCAATGTGTTGGCATAGTTGGTATGGTCGTATGAGCTTCATTGGCAAACTATAGCATCTCGCATTGCCCAAATGTATATGGACTCGGGAGGCTCACAGATTTCGTGCATTTTTAAACAATGACAATGAGAGAACTAAATGGAGATGGATAAAATTGCAAGAGGCTTTCGTTAGGGCCCCGACATGAAGGTCTCGAGATCTAATGAGACATTTCTAGGTGCTCCTGAGTCCGAGAAATCACAAGTCGAAGATAAAGCGTGTTTTGGCCTCGTGATCTTAAGGGACTATGCCCAGATGAGGTAACCCAAAATCATAGGTAGTGTAGGGAACCAAAACAAAGCCTCCACTAGCATTCACCTAGCCACCCCGATGTGTTGGCATAGTTGGTTTGGTCCCACGAGATTCCGTTTGCAAACTATAGCGTCTAAAACTAATGACCATACAATCGACTGCTCGACCGTAGTATTTCACACGTTTGCAAACAATAATTCCAAAGTTTGATGCATATTATACATTGAAAATGCTATTACATGTACATCGACAATAAATGAAAAAATAACCCATAATGTCTTAAATATTGTCAAGTGCACATCATATTAGTTTCATGCGAAAATAATATCGAAATGTAAGGTCTCATACAAAATTATCAAGTTCCAAATAGTACTTTAATAATGTGCATAATAAATACAAAAATTCCCAAATAGGTCATATACCATCAAGTTCAAATGCCATATATAGGTGTACATACAATGCCATGCACAGCATACAAAAACAATGTCATGTAAGACATATATATTTCCTACTCATCAAAATCTATCCCTCTCTTGGCCTTGCTCGAAGAAGGCCCTCCCTTAGACAAAGATGGAGATCTATGATATGACTTTGATCTTCTTCAACCATGCTTTCGAGTCCTCTTCCGCTAAATACTCACCTATTAATGCAAACAAATGCAAACATTTTTGTCAAAACTTAATTTATATATATTTTCAACATGTATTTAAGACCATGCTAGAATGAAAGTATTTACATAAATACACAAACTTACCGCGAGTTATCGATCACGCCAAATTTACATCTCACGCTCAGATGAGTCATCGGGAGCTCTTGTCATAAAAATGGGGGTACAAATATGACGAGATGGAGGAGTCCGTGCCTCAAGTCAAAATGGAGGGGGTTGAAGTTCCCTACATACACATAAGATCATAAAATCTAACATTAGAATTAGCAAAATAGAACTAAGTACATGTATGTACATAATGACAATATTTTAAACTAATTTTATCAATATAGAACTATTGTTTTTACCCCCCCACGTCTCGTGAATAAAATGAACAAGGTTTGCTACATGTCGCAGTAACTCTTGCATATACACAATGAAGGACATTATTAACATAATTTAATAATTCTATAATGAAATACATTGCTAACATGCAATTTAACATAATATGAATTACATGAGAAATTTAAAAAAATTACATGTTGTTTGAATACCTCGGTGAGTTCTCATACAGATGAAATCATAGGGACAACACCTTTATCTACTTTTTTCGAGAGATGGTGGGGTGTCTAGTGAAGTCAACATCTTTATCAAACATTTATATCACGTGAGTTAGATGGACATACAAGAACATACATATATTTAAATTCAAAACTACTATACACACACACACATACTCATGTATGTGAAAATTTTACATAATTAACATTCTAAATTACCTCTATGAATGTATGTGTATGCATGGTGCTCTTGCCGCTTGTGGTCAGGATGAAGATCCGTCTCCCGCACGTTGTAATATCAATGCATATACATGTACAAATACAATTATTTCAAAAATTTAACATATATAAGTAAATCAAGTACTCCAAAAATTTTGTAACACACATAACAAAACATAAAAAATTTACCTACGAAGGTGACACCAATGAATGTAATCCAAATGTCTCACTCAAAAGGACATCTGACATAGTGACATTATCATGTGCACCCCTAGCACCAGGTGCACCAAAATCAAACGATGACGATTTAAAAGTATCCTCCTCCTCGGACCCCAAACATATGCTACCACATGATGAGAAAATATGTGGCCTCATGCTAGTACTCCCTGAGGGAATACTCTATGTACCTCTCAGAGTATTTGGATCAAAATCTCCCTCGTATGTCCCATAAGGGTCGCAGATAGCCCTCAAGTGTGTGGAGTGTATCAATCTCTACTTGTCTCCTTCATTGCTTTGAGGGACAATCTTAGGGTGAGGGGCTTCATGCAGGGGAATCTACCCTATTGAATAGGTGCACGTTGTTGCACCTAGAGTCGATCCCGTACTGCATCCTTTCCTCGGCTCTGGAAATATCGAAAATTAAAATAATTTGGGATCTCGCTGAGGATAAACTTACCGCGTAATAGAGTTTCCCTAGAAAGTATAAGTGCACCTCATTGTTATTACAAGGTGGAAAATCAAACACCATCCACCATCAGCCCAAAAATTATTTTCAATCAAATTATTATTGCACAAATGGATTTGAAACCGTTTACATGACAACAAAACAAGAAAATTAGTGTGGGTCCGTGAATAAGGCGCATATGAGATCTTTTGAAATTTATTTATTCTTTACATCCACATATGACAATTTGTTGGAATAATAAACCCTACAACCCTCTTTATAAGTTGTCCAATGATTAATTTTCCTTGTTGTCGCATCAACTTGAACAAGTAATGCCTCCAATGTGTTGCAAGAAGAGAGGCGTGGTGGGGGTTTGAGATTGAATCCCTCATTGCTTTTGATTAAATCCTCAATTTCAATTTTGTTTTCAACTATGTGGGCTACTAAATATTCTTGACTACCCGGGGGATGTTGAGCAATTGTGGGAGTGTCGGGAGGGATGATAGGAATAACCAGGTTTGGTTGTGGTTGATTCCCTCGACCTCTAATCACGTATATGAATAAAAAAATATGTATTCAATTCAAATTTTAATCTATAATTATCATATTTCAATGCAATTTTGAGAAAATAATTGTGCTTACCTCTTCTCTGTGGCACCATCTTCAATTCGGGATCTTCCCAAAGTGATCCAAAATGATCCTTTGAGCTTCGAGATCCAAGCCAATGAAACAACTCGAGGGTGGTTAAGCTCAAACTCACATTTGAGGGAGATAAAATGATAGAGGCTCGGACCTCCTTTTTATTTATAGTAGGCATAATGCGTACGCGTTATAACATGTATGCATTATGCCTTGGTAAATCCCAAACCTGACAATTTAAAATGTGATCGCGTTATAATAGAGCGCGTACGCATTTGCTTTTTTCAAATTTTTTGTCCGCTTTTGGGAAAATACAACTTCGTGCACTTACCCCAATTTCGATTAGTAAGTCAACTTACACCTACTTTGACTTAACTTTAGGTGTATCGAAAGCACATTACTTTTGTGGGAAATGTAAATGTGACTTACAAGATGGAATTTCAAGCCGATTTAAATGTTCCTTAAGGTTAATTTTTGGGGTAGTGATTTAAATTTGATTTTGTGAGTGTCTTAAACATATCTTTTGCGACATGAATTTGAATTAAGTTCAAACACTTATGTAGATGTAAAGGTTCAACAATGAGGCTTTTTAAGTGCAATTAAAATATGATACAAACCCAAATTTAATATTTGAATTTATACTAAAAATTATAAGATATAACTAATGTAAGAAATATATTATTATTAATTAATTAAAAACATTATTATTATTATACGCTTATATTTTCAACGTTATTGCATTAATTTTCACACATAACTATTAGAAAATTTGAGGATCCCCGAATTATGTATACTATATAAAAACATGATAATCAATTATACATCGATACATTCAAATATAAAATAATATAACTTTACACATATTTACAATGCAATTGATACTGATAAATTAAACAAACACTATAAACAACACAATAATCAAGTGAAACACAATAGTAAAATTGAAGGCAACAAAATAAACATGATAAATTCAAGGGACACAATCTTCATAGTGATATATTCATTTGCATCCTACATGTTCTATGGTCAAATTCAAATTCATACGGTAAAATTTCAATTCCTGTAAAATGATTGAACAATCATTGTATCATGATCTCACACCTAAATTGCACATACCAAACCCTAATATGTATGTTACCGTTGGATTTTAACGTTCAAAGTTACATGTCATAATAAAATTATTTGACGATCTAGAAAATTATATGGATGTTAGTTGGTGTTCAAAATTTAATATGCATGTCAAATTTATTATTACAATAACTATTACAAAATACATAAATTAGCTGAATTTTTTTAAGGATGTTGTTGTTCTTTGTAAATTCTCTCATAGTTCTATGACCTTTATTTAATTTTGGATAATAGATTAGACTAATCAATTTCATGAGTTTTTCGAGGATTCTTATTTTGTTTCATTAAAATTAATGTTCACTAATTAATTTGAAGATCCATAAACATCATTTAAGCTTATGAGAATATTTTTAAAAAAAATTGAATTAAAATTTAAAAACAAAAATTATTGAAGAAAATGAAAGAAATGACTCACTTAGAATCAATTTCGATTTGCAAACTTGTAATTCTTCTAAAATGAGTTCCAACTTCAACTTCCAATTATGAGGCTTACGCTGGTAGTTCAATTTTCAAATTTCACCTTTTTGCAAATCTCAAATCCAATACATTCTCAGACCATCTAATCTTTATTTTGTGACACCCTAAACTTTCACAAGCAAATTACACATAAACAAGGAAGGCTAACACCATTTCCACCTAATTAACTAGGGCTCTATGTCCAAGAATGTAACATTAAGATAGAAGTTTAAAAATGTCTAATTAGTATGAAAACAATGCAAAAACTAACTAAACATTCCTACTAATATGATCAATTACCTAACATGGGCCTCAAATAGACCTAAGGGGTAATCAAATGGTTATGGTAACTACTTAAACAATGGTGAAATGACCTCTCAAATGACTTGTTAACTCACTTTAGATTATTGATCTACTAACCTTATGGAAGGTTTTAAAAACGGATTAGACTTGGCTTAGAAATCATATGTATTATAATGCGAGATGCAAATCAAAGCATGATGTAAAGTATAAAGGAATAGAGGTGAGTTATTTTTATAGTTTTCTTTTTGGGAGAAATTGTATTTTGGTGCATGTAGAACTATGTAACAATCCCTTCAAATAAGAATATAATTACTAATCATGATTAGGCCTTGATAAGCATGCAATTAGTAATTATTGGATTAAGAGGTGAGAGCCTTAACTCACTTCTAATAGGGTCAAGTTGGGAGGCTAGGGATATGATTTTGAAACTTATTAAAACGTCAGGAGGTGAATGGGGTGATTTTGATGTTTAGAAGGGGCTTTAAGTAAATAATAGGGCATATTGACTAAATAAACGTCAACCAGTAGGCTTAATTTAGCTTATAATCGCTAATTCATACTCTATTTCCTTAGAGGATTTTGGCAATGCACAATTCTCTATAAAGTGGCATCACTGAATGTGAGAGCCTGGACATGATCAACAACGTGGTGTTAATTGGTTAAATTTGGTAAGAAATTATTTATTTGAAACAATAACAAGCTTCTGTAAGGAATTCAACAATTGTTTGCAATGATTATGTGCAAGTTCTTGGTCCTTTGTTTCTACTTCTCATGAAGAACATCCTTTTCCTCGTCTAAATAACCCCTCATAACTTAAATCCTTTCCTGATCCGTGAACATTCCAGGGTGCAGTAAAGAGGATCATTGTTGCTTAGGGAAGGTGCCCTTCTCTGTTCTAATGAAACACTGATTCATATCTACAATGAGCTCATCCAAGCTTTGCCTAGCCTTACATTAGGGGTTAAATAAAAAATTAAATAGGAAGGAGGTATGATTATTGGTATTTTATAATTGACTCATGATTGACAAAGTGTATTTTCAAATAAACTTACATTTTCCAGCAAATGTAAGCTTACAAAAATACACTACTAACAAGGAAGTAAATACCAATAATCATACCTCCTCCTTCTCAAGCTCCGTATGCAAAACCTCGGAATGGGCTAGAACTTGGATTGAGTCTGATCAGCGACATGATATGAGGTTTTTCTTTCTTGAGACTGAAAGACCTATTCCTAGGGATTCAATGATTAATTCTTTTACAGACTGCCTATGCAAAAAAGGATTATGAGGCTATTTTCATGAAGCAGTATTTAGATACGCAGGCAAAAGGATGCTTTTTCTTTTGGAAAGGATGTAAGAAGCGCTTAGATATGAAATTCAACATTAGACCATTGGGACTTTAAAGGTCTTTTCATCTCGAAGAAAAGCACATACATATCACATAATCCAAAGCAGGCTTAATCACAAGTTTCTAGGCCCATTTCGAGGTTTGCTTATGGGAACGCTATGATCAGGGAGGATGTATGATTATTGGTATTTTACTTCCTTGATTAGTGTATTTTTCCAGGCATAACTACAGGATGCAAAGAACTTAGATATGCATTCAAGCTTACTCTCCGTATAATTATGTGTGTTAGAGGGGAGGGGGTAAGGTTTTATTTATAACTTAGTCAGGAGTGATTAGCTTAGATTAATTTAAGTAATCATGGTTTGAAAATTTAATTAGTTTTAATTAAGTGAGTGGTTTGAAAATGTGGGCATAGATTAGGTGAGTGGTTTGAAAATGTGGGCAAGATTAGGTGAGGTTATTTGGGCCATGAAGAATGGGTGAGGATTTGAATTATATTTTTAATTCATAAGTGGGGAGGATTTTAGAAGTGAGTGGGGACCATGAAGGGGTGGGTGAGGATTTGAATTTGAATTTTAATTCAATAGTAGAAAAATATGGAGAATAATGACATGTGGTGAGGATTGGGTTATTTTAGATTTTTGAAATGGATAATTAATCAAATTATATTTGATTAATTTGGAGTGTATTTTTATGGGAAATGAGGAAGGGAAATTAATTGATTTAGGATAGATGTGAAATTGGAACTTACTATAGTGGTACATTTTGCCCCTCTTTGGAAGGCACTATGGTGTAAAGTAAAGTGTCCTTTGAAGAAAGTAGACTCAGTATGGGGAGAAGAATTCAATCTTACTTTTTTAAAACGTGTGGCGAATGTCATTGTTGGGAGAATAGAAAGTGGTGAGTGAAGATGTAAGTAGTATCCTCAGAGACAAAAATATGTGCAGCGAGAGGATGTGGTGATGCCCCTCGAGAGGACGCGCGAGAATGGAATATATGATAGAACTCTCAAAAAGAAGGGAAATAGATTACTGCGAGAGAAGAGGACTATAATGGAGTGGAAGAGACTATAATGACTACATGAGCTGGAAATGGAGAAAGGATTCAGACTAATCTTGAATCTTTGGGGTGTGAGGGTGTGTGGAAAGAAAAAGGGAATGGATAGGATTGGGGTTGATTACGAGAAGAAAAGGGGAGATAAGGAGGGGAAAAAAGGAATGAAAAGAGGTAGAAATAAGAGAGGGGATGATAGGGGAAGAAGGGAATGATGAAGGAAAAACAAGAAATAAAAATAGGAAAATGACAGAGTAGAGGTGAAGGGATGAAATAGAGAGATGTGAAAAATGAAGGAAGCCCAGCGAGAGATAGTAAAGAGGGATGCGTGGAAGTAGAAATAAATGATAGAAGTGAGAAAAGTAGGAAAGCGGAAAGGATAAATAAGAAGGGAGAAAACGAGGTGGGAGTAGGGGTGAAATGGAGGAAAATGGAAGAGGATGAAAGAAGAAGTAGAATGGAGAAAAAAAGAAACTATGAGGGTGAGAGGAAAGTGTGAAAAGAGGAGAGAAAGTAAGAGAAACAAATACGGAATGAAGCGAAAAGGTAGGGGTGGTAGAGAAAAAGGAGAAGTGGTAAGAAGAAGCATTGAAAATTAGGGAAGAGGAAAGGAAGATAGAATGATCTACGAGGAGAAGATTGGAAGGAATCATGCCATTGCGAAGAGGAAAATAAGGCAAAGAATATGGAGCAGACCGCTAGTATGGAGATGTATGTGGAGGGTTGTATGATAAAGAGCATGGACAACGCTAAACAACTGGGTTATCGATGGGGAAGTAAGGAGGAAGCGTGATGGAAAAAGGGAAGAGAAAGGCGATACATGGGAAGAGAAATAAGATGAGGTGGTGAAAGGAGGAAAAGGAACGATAATAGAAAATGATGTATAAGGAAGGGAGCAATCTGAGAAAGGGGGTAATAAGTGGAAGGAGAATCGATATAAGGAATGTTCGGGGAAAGAGAAAGAGGGGAGGAATGACATCGATTGGAAAAAGATGTGGAGATCACGTAGAAATAAGAATCCCAGGATGGCCGTAAAAATAGAAAAAAGGATGTATGATGAAGACGATAGGAATGTTGAGATGTGAAAAGGCAGGAGATGGAGAGAATGGGTAAGGCTGACAGAAAGGGTGGGAGTGAGGGAAAAGAACCAGGAGAGAGAAAAGATAATGGGGATAGAAGAGGCGATGCCAATGGTAAGAGAGATGTTAGGAAAATCCACTTTTCTGCATGCCCAGGTGGTGGGGAAGGGGTGAGAGAAAAAATGAAGAAAAGGTTAGAGACTAATCAAGATTGGAAAGGAGTAACGCCAATGAAAGGGGGCATGTTAAGGAAAACCCTTTTTTATAATGAGTGGTGGGATTATTAGAGGAGGAAGGAATGAAGAGAGAACTTTAGAAGGTCGAAAGAAAAGGACGTGAGATAGTGTCGTACGGAATGAGGATGATTGATTTTAAGGAAAACTTCGTTTACCTGATTATTAGCGTGAGAAGAGAAGAAGATGATGATGAAAGGATGATATAGGAGTGTGAACAATAATGGTGAATGCGTGTGTGGTAGAAATGTGGAGAACTGTAGAAGATGGAGTGGATGAGTTGGGACATAGGACTAGGTGAAAGTGGGGAGAGGAGCGCGAGGGTGATGAGGATCGATGAAGTGAGGATGAAGGAACCTTGAGACATGAAAAGAATGAGAAGAAATAGGTATGAAAGGATGATGGATCGAAGAGAAAATATAGAGGAAAAGAAGCATTGATTGTAGGTGGAAGATATTAGATGTATGTTGTAGAGGATATGTGGAGAAAAGGATAATAGTAGGAGGAAAAAAGTGGGTAGTAGGAGATACCGAGGTGGGAGAAGCGAATTGATAAAGTGAGCAGAAGAATGAGGCGTAGTGGGCAGAGTGAGAAGTTCACGATAGCAAAGTTAAGTGGGGAGGACCACGACTGCATAAGATTATCATGTACCGTGAGACAGTGAGTTAAGATTGCCATGTGATAGTATGGCCAGGAGATGACAAGTGGTCAGCG
This sequence comes from Taxus wallichiana var. yunnanensis, assembly GCA_018340775.1. Lineage (NCBI taxonomy): Eukaryota > Viridiplantae > Streptophyta > Pinopsida > Cupressales > Taxaceae > Taxus > Taxus wallichiana. The sequence continues at coordinate 431,630,091 of CM031241.1, read as the reverse complement.
AAGTGGTGTGGAGAATAGAAAAGGAGAGTGAAAAGGATGTGATATTAATGGGGAATCTTTGAGAAAAATGAAGGGTGAAGATTGTGTAGTGATGGGGAAAGAAGGCAAAGGAGAGAAAGATCATCCTTAGAGGACTCTTAAGTGAGATCGCCTGCTGACAGGTGAGTGGTTAAAGTAGGATTGCCAAAGCAGAGAGGGAGATAATAGTGGAGGTAAAAAGATGTGATGATGGGAAATGAAAGGAAAGTTATGGACATGGTGAGATTGTAGAGTGATGGGTGAGTGTAGATGACATGTAAATGCTGTAAGAGAGAGTATCTTCCCAAGTGATCCCAGTAAATGGAAGCTTCTTGTGGAGAGGGTTTTGTCAGGATCTCTTGATAAGAAACGGGGATGATATGCTCTGATAGAGAGAACTACAAGATGATATTGGGAGACGAGGTGTGAATGAAAATTCTCTAGGATGTTGAAAGAAGATGATCGCGAACGAAAGGTGGGAGAAGCCAGTAAGATGGGGAAATATGATGGGATGGGGAAGCCGTAGGTAGCGAATCGACCTTAAGTGGAAGTCTTAAAGTAAGATTGCCATGCGGACGGAATGGTTAAGTAATATCGCGCCAAGGCGGGGAGAGAAGATGGATGATATTAGAGTTGGTGGGAATGGAGGTATGAAAAATGATTGAAGGGGAACTGAGTCGAATTTTCAAACTTCACTGATGACGTGATAAAGTAGGATGACCCGGGGATAAGATGGATTTGGGAAGGATGAAAAAGTTAGTGGTATGCATGGTGAGTATATGATATGAGATGAGGTGATAATAAGAAAAAAAGAGCAACAGGAGTGTAACATGAATGGATGAAGGAACTATATGTAGTGGAGGGAGGAGGGAGTGTGTGAAAGGGGAATCCTTAGCATTGGGATGTTCGCGATGGTGAGTCTTAATTGTAACGAAATCTTGATACGAGAATGGGAAGCGAAATATGGAGATGGGAAGATGTGTGTGGTGGTCATTATTGTTTGATGAGAGGAAGGTGGTGGAGAAAGCAGCATAGTGGGAAGATCTTGAGGAGGTAGGGGTAGGCATCACACTAAGGATCCCATATAGAAAGGGAGTTATTGATTAAGATTGTCGAAGTGGGAGCGCAAAGGGTGAAAGAGAAAGAATCTGAATGGGTGAGAGAGAGGACATGAATGGTGGATCGAATGGTAATATATAAGGGATAAGTGTTGGAGGAGTAAAAAAGGGAGAGCGAGGATGGAATGGATCAAATACATGGTATGCCGGCATGGTGGAGAGAGGCTAGACTCGATTTGGATAGAGAATGCTGCTCAGAAAGATCGTCAAAGTAGAGATTCATAATGCAGCTATGACGGTGATCAGTAGAGATTCTAGCCAATAGGGAATATATTAGTATGGGTGAATGGATGGGGTGCAAGTAAGATGTTGATCATACGGGAAGATACTCATGTGACAAAAATCATCTTAATTTTAATATAGCACATAACGTCAGGATGCATCGTGATATAAAAAGATCGGGATGAATAGGCACCAGTAATATGCGTGATAACATAGAAAGGGGCCATAAAAAGGTTTGATGCTCCGATGTCAAATATCTGTAAATGGAATTAGAGCATAGAACAAGGAAATCAGAAAGTATGATGCTTTGGGCCCAGTACAACATGCGATGTCGGATCTCCGTAAGAATATTAGAGAACACGAGGATACATAAAATCAAGATACTACTTTGTATTATATCCGGGGAATCTGAAAGCAATTAATAACCTCTGACTAACTAATCCATGGCTGACAAAGAACAAATAAATTTATGTTCCTAACGTGTTCCCGTAGTAGGATTGATTGGATGTGCCTCCAAGTAGAGTGCGAAGACAGTAAACTATTGGGTCATTGTCCTCAAAGCAAGGAAGCAATGAGAACAGTTTTCCCTAGCGAGGATTCATCTGTGAGGAGAAGTGGTTTGAGATCATGGTATTCGATCATCCAAGGTGATTGGATCATTGGTGTGGGGGATAATATTTCGAAAGGTTAACATTGTTGGTTTGCATTGTTAGGATATATATATATATATTCTATATATTTTTGGATTTTTCGATAAGCGATTTTCAAATATTTTTATTTTATTTTTTTGATTTTAATGTTTTTGGATTTTTTATTGACGAGTGTTTCTAATGTTTTAGGGTTTTTGACAATTTTTCAAATGTTTTTGGATTTTGATGATTTGCAAATGTTTTTAGATTTTGAGAATTTTATAATGTTTTTGAATTTTTACTTTAGTGATTTTAGAAAACATTTTGGAATTTTGAATTTTACTCTTTTTTGGATTTTTAGCCGATTTTAAATGTTTTTATTTTTTGAACGAATGATTTTCACATTGTTTGTATATTTTTACCTGAGCGTGATTAATTTATGGACCAAATCCGATTTAGTTTTGAGAAGGTGAAAAACCAAGATATTATTACGTATCTGTCGTGTTCCAGTGTGGTAACTTATGCTTTACCGAATAACATGCAAATTATCTTTCCGTTGGTAGAGATATGGTGGTGATAATATGATGAAAGTCAGACTCCATTCTTGACTCCACCACAACTAGTAAGATGTGTGGGCTCATCAAAGAATCGAAGGACACGGGGAGGTAGATAATGAATATGAGACAAAATCATTTTGAGCTTGTATAATCCCTTTGGGGAATTGTGACATAGCTATTCTTCGCAATAGTGGTCTTGAACCGAGTTAAAAAATGCAGCTTTCAACTTTCATGAGTCACGTGTTAGACTTAAGAACAATTATGTGGCACTGTTGATTGGTAAGATGATGAGGTTAAGAGATAGTTCTCTCACATTTACTTAGGCATCTAAATTACGTGTTTGGTGATTCTATAATTTGTAATAGCACGTAAGATTTTCACGTATTTTGAAATGACTCCATATGTCACGCACCACAACACGTTTCTACTTTAGTGAAACGAGGAGCTCATCATAGAAGATTTGCAAAATATAGAGCGATTGAATGCTCCCTTCGTGCCTTTTTTTTTGTTTTGTTTTGTTTTGTTTTGAATATTTTGCAATGTTTTTATGCTTTTATGAGAATGGCGGCTCTACGCTTTGCCCCATACCCGCCTGTAAGAGGCGAGGGTTTATCGCACAGAATCTGAAGACATGTAGACAAGTAGGGCACCTTCCTCCATTCCCGATCTCCACCTACTACTAGTAAGAAGTGTGGGCTCCAAACACTAAAAAAGACTATGAAGGGCCATGAAAGATGTGACAATGATAAAGATTATTCATAAGTTATTGAATTGATGGATTTTTACAATAGTGCTTTGTATTTAGGAAGAAATATGCACTTGCCCGATCTTAGCCCCTACAGTAGTAGGACACGAGGGTTGACATTGAAGGCTTGAGATGGACTGACCAAAGCAGCCAGGTAACAAAGTTTAGAGCTTGTTATGAAATAAGAGAGAATGTCTTTGAAGGGAATACATTTCCATCGATGAAGCCCCACATGTATGATCATAGATGAAACGAATGAAAATGGAAGAAGTATGGCACTCTTGAAACTTAATAGGATTTATATTAGCACTTGTCTCATGATGATAAATATGAAGATGTGATTTTGATAAAGAAAATATCGCGATGGGAATGAATAAATTTAAATTATTGGCGAGAGATAAAAAACGAAGAACAATGTACATGTTGTTTCCAGCAATAGTGAACATCTCGAGGATATTTTTTTAAATGGTAATGCATTAGTTAGGTTCCGTCGAAGATCTTGGCAACCATCTTGATGGCCAATTTATAGGCTCCAAGGCCCAAAACTATCTATGATTTAGTTTGGGCTCAAATTTATCTTGTTTATCTCGTTCTTTGGGTGTGTTCTTTACGATTTTCTTTGAGAATGAGATCATTGACCTTAAATTTTCTAGGTTTTGAACTTTTTATAGTATAACATAGTATGTTATGTAGCGAATTTTGATATACTTAGAAGATGATCTAGGGCATTATGTCATTTTCATCCAGAAGCTCGAGTTCATTAAGGTGTGAGTGTTGATAATAATATTTATTGATTACATCTTTGAAGGATATTATAGGAGAGGATGGAAATTGACCTTAGCGCATGTAAAATAGCTTCCGACCATAAACGAAGGAGAGGGAGTGGTATGGGTCGGTGGGTTTGTGATAAGATGTGTGGTAAGCCCAAAGAGTGGGATAGATTTGGTTAAGCCTTGATAGCTTCCATGTGTGTTGACGATGATGGTTTGTGTTATTTTAGTTTGTTGCTTCTATTTGTCCATTAATTGATTGTTTGAGGATAGATTCCAGCGATTAAAGATGGAAAAAGGTTGTGTAAATATATTCTAGATTATAATTACCTCTCATAGAATGTATGCATGTAGAAGTCTTGATAGGTGAGAATAAATAGTGATGAGATGCTTTGCCGAGATCGATCGTTAAAGCATGATGGACCACGCATGATAGGTTGGATTGCTACATGAAGTGTCCAAACTTTGATGTGGTTGTGTTTAAAACAAGGAGGCTAGAGATGTTAGGCATAAGAGCGATATTGGATTAATAGGAATCAAACTTAATGGTACCTATTGATGGAACCTCTTACCTGTAGTGTCTACTGATAATATCAAGGTTTGAAAGGAAGTATTGAAACAAGTCGAGGTGCTCGTTAGATGTTGGAAGAATATTTATGTCATGGCAAAAGCAGGTTCATTATATGTTTGGGTTAAAGGAATCTTGAAATAAGGTCAAGTACTTAGTAGATGTTGGAAGAATGTTTGTTGTCAAAAAGCGGAGTTCAATGTATGTGATTGAAATTTGAAAAGAAAGTCTTGAAATAAATTCAAGTCTTGTAGTAGATGTTGGAAAAATGTTGTTGTCAAAACTTGAGGTTCAATTGTATGTTTGGGTTGAAAGAGAGACTTGAAATAAGTTGAGTGCTCGAGAAAATGTTGGAAGAATGTTGTTGTCCAAAATAGGTTCGATGTATTTTGGGTTGAAGAGAGTCTTGAAATAAGTTCAAGTGCTTAGTAGATGTTGGAAGAATTCTTGTTGTTGAAATAGGTTGATGTATGTTTGAACTAATGGAAGGAAATTTGAAGAAGATATGGATTGGTTTTGGAATTAGAAACTTGACTATTTTCATCATGATCTTGTGGAATTTCGGTGTATATAGGAGTTTAAGCTGGTGATCGACTCTTCGTTGAAATATGTGGTATTGGATGTGTCGTTGGTTATAGGCGTTGTCATCAAGATCTACGAGAGATGACATAAATCATCAATTAAGTCTTGGGCGTAATTCTTAAATCGCACACATTTATACGTGTGATGACCATGATGTGATGAAAATCACAATATATGTTTAGGTTTGTACCAACATGGCAAAGAGCTTCCCCTTTGACAAAGGGTTTTGTAATTGGATATCTTATCGGTTTAGCCTCTTTTAGTTGATGAAAAACACACTAGAGAGTTTCTCAAGAGGTAAGTCAGTGTGACGTTTGACTTCTACCGTGAAGTGATGTCTTCGTTAGGTTGTATGATTGGCTTTTGGGTGATCGTTCAGCTGATTTGGGTAGCCATATGAGAGAGTTGTGTTGTCATCTTATTAATTTGTTACAGCTCATTTGTGTGATGTTTTTGTGAATTCATTTGTGGTTGAAAAGAGAGGGAGAATAGAAAGGTCACGATGAAAAACTCGGCCTTTATTGATTGTGATCTTTGTTTGGCTCAAATCGAGGTTAACAAGTAAAGCTTTATAAGGAGTAAGCTTAAATAGATACTTGGGAGAAATATGCGATAGCTCGAGACAATCTATAATGAAAATGGTTTGATTTGGCTTAAACAAACTTATCAGAGAAGATAATGTAAGGAATTACCTTTCAAACAAGGTACTCGTCTGAGATAGGGATATAGCTCGAATAAGGCTATGATGAAGATGTTGATTGGTTTGAAAAGCTTAAATGTGAAGCTTGGGATTGTTGATAGGGGAAGTAACGAGATAGGTTAATCTCAATATAGTTTGTGATATAACTCAAAATGAGTTATGAAAAGGATTTGTGTTGGTTGTGATTTGGATAAATGTGATGGTGGAAAAAATAATGGTGAACTTCGAAGCAAGTCACCCAATATTAGTTTGATATAGGAAACGAAGCTATGAAGGATGTTTAATGATTGTTAACGATATGGGGAGTGAATGCTAGTCACTCAATATCAGTTGGATATAACCGAAGATAAAGCTATGACATGAGATGTAGGTGTTGGTTGAGGCGAAGCTAATGAAATTGGTGTGATGTTTTAGTGTGTTGTTGGATTGTTCGGATGTTTTCGCTTGGTATTGAATTGAGGTCGAAGAAGGTGATTTTTTTGTAGGAACACAACTAGGTCTAAACTTTTATGCAATGACACATTGATATGAGCGAAGTTTTACATGATGAAACAATGCTAAAAAGCTATTTTGTTTTCAAACGTTGCCAAATCATGTGGATTTAATTGTTTTGGCTTATGAGGTAACTTCTTCCAGGAATGATCATTGTTTCATGCAATCATACAGTATGATGGCCGGCTGGTGGATGCGGGCTCTTATTATCAAAAGATGCGTCCTCCGATATACCCTAGTCCTGATATACCTAATTTATGTATGGGGATAGAAAGGGTAGTGCAGAAACCACTCAGAGCCTTAGCCAGAGAGGACAAATACGAGTCTTACTTACTGTTCGGAGTAGAATCACTGCACGTGCAAAACGAGGTTTTGTGAAAAGGTGGAAGGTGATGGAGGGATGAATGTGTATGGTGTCGCCCTATAACTCCCGAAATGATTTACGAGGACGATGCCTGTGGCTTCGTTGTTACAGAAATATTTAGGCGTGACTTCGCATACCAAATGCGTTCGTGTGACAACAACATTACTTGTAAGTGAAGCGGCAAGGGTGAGGAGTAAATCACCGAATGTTGTGATGAGACTTAGGTCTCAGTGCAATGTAGATGTAAATGAGTGTTGGTGCGTGTAGTCAAGTCCACGTCACTTAGTGTAGCTTTGGTGGTGATGAAATCCACCTCGCATGTACCATGCAAAACAAAATGATAAAGTGATTAAACGTGCAGAGTTCTTTACAACTTGAAATAAATCAACTAGCTTACTTGAAAAAATAATTACATACTGGCGTACTTTTGGTCGTTTCGAACAATTTTCTTTAAATGGTGGTATTTTTGCACTACGGAGTTTTTGTTGTTTTTTTGTTTTTGTTTTTTGATAATATTCTACAAAGAATGCGGTTCTACGAGAAAACAAATTAGTAGTTATCTGCGAAGCGAAATGTTAGAAAAGTGATCGTAGTGGTTGTTTTTGATTTTCCGGATCACTCGAAGCGCGTAGGAAAAGAGCATACACAACCAACGACACAAACAAATATTAATAATATGATAAAGGAAAATAATTATTGAAATGACGAGTTGGAAAACAAAGGCTAGAGGATCCTGCAATGTTAGAAGCAGAGAAACTAAAAAATTGTGACCATTTACGATTTTCCGAGGATAGCTTTCGAAGGTGCTTGAAAAGAGCATCTGCGAATACGATTGAAATAGATTTTTAAATTTTTTAAATGTTAATAATTATTGATGATTAATCATGATTATGAAATAATGATAATGATTATTTTCACAAAAAGAAAAACGATGAAAGAAGAGTGTGAAAATGTTACAGAAGTGTTGTCGTGGAAAATTGAAATGTAAGTAAAAAAATTAAAAATTAAAAAAATAAAATTAAAATTTTGAGCTGGAATGGCTTCATGTTTTACGATTTCCAGGATCACTTTTGAAGTGCGAGGAAGAGAGCATACGTGTGAGGTTGTTCTACGTGAAATAAAAGATAATAAAAAATAAAAAACTATAATTTTGTTGTTTTTAGTTAAAAAGGCAGAATGTTAGAAAATGAAACGAAAAATTCTACGTAAGTCTAAATCTAAAAATTATTTTTCATTGCATAGATCTTTTGATACCTTTACGTTAAAAAAAATGAAGTCATTCCGAGTTGGAGCGAAAATTATGGTTTCCTGAAAGATGGAGCTACTTGCAGTAGCGCTTTGAATGAAAATTTTGAACGTGAGAAAAAATGTCCTGTAGGAGCTTGGTTTTATTTTACCGAGCTTTTACGTACTTCACTTGAGAAGCTAAAATTTTGGCAATGATGTTAAAAAAAGCAAATGTGAGAAATAAAGAGTTAGATCACAAAATGATTGATTAAAATAAAAAAGAAAAAATGATTAACTTCTGGCAAGCAGTTATTTTAGTAAAAGTAAATAAATAAATACATTTTCCCAGTTAGTTGTCAGCGTATGCCAGAAGATGATAAACTAATGACTAGTTCATGTGTTTACTATGATTCTGAGTAAATAACAAAATCAAAGCCTAGGAACTAAACACCAAGAGCAGGAGATCAAAGACATGGTGGATGGAGGCTTCGATTAGTTTCATTGTTGCTATAACCTTGTAGATACACCCGCAAGACACCACGGCAAAAACACTACCCCAGCGTGAAGGTTAACTACAAGAAGACCATAAAGAACGAGAAAAAGAAATAATAATGAACAATAATAAACAAAAGAGATAAAACCACTAGTGGTCAGAAGTATGGTAACAAATCGAAAGTAATAGGGTCTTGAGAATGTAAGCTAGGGAAAAATACACTATGAGGAAGTAAAATACCGATAATCATACCTCTCCTTGCGTATCGTAGTATGAAACCTCATAATGGGCTAGGAAACTTGGATTGAGCCTTCATCGATTGTGTGATATGTAGGTGCTTTTTCTTTGAAGACGGAGAAAGACCTTCTACAGCAACGGCAATGATCCTCTTACTTTGCTGGCCAGGATGGAAAAAGGATTATGTAGGAAATTATTGGGCATTAGGACGAAGAGGCAAAAGGATGTTCTTTTCTCCAAAGGATGCAAAAACTTAGATATGGCATTGAAAGCTTATTCTTCGTGTGTTTTAGAGAGGAGGGGTAAGTTGTCTTATAAAGCCTCAGGGAGTGATTAACTTAGATTAATTTAAGTAATAAGTGGTTTGAAAATGTGAGCGAATTAAGTGAGTGGTTTAAAATGTGGGCGAAGATTAGGTGAGTGGTTTGAAAATGTGGGCAAGATTAGATGAGTGGGGGCCACGAAAAGAATGGGTGAGGATTTGAATTATATTTTTAATTCATAAGTGGAGGATTTTAGGTGAGTGGGGACCACGTGAAGGGTGGAGTGAGGATTTGAATTTGAATTTTTAATTGATAGTAGAAAAACATGGAGAATAATGACAATGTGGTGAGATTGGGTTATTTTTAGATTTTAGGGTCTGGATAATTAATCAAATTATATTTGATTAATTCAAGTGTATTTTTTTGTAGAAATGAGGAAGGGAATTAATTGATTTAGGATAGATGTGAAATTAGGGTGCTAATTTGCGATACCTTCAGGCCCAGAACTCGAATACGTAGTGGTAAAATAGTCCTTAGACATGTAAGTAGCAGAGAGTCATAATCCCAAATAAGATTAGATTTCTGTAATACTTAGTTATCTACACACTAATATGTTGGCATTTGAAGGGAATGATCATATAGATTTGTAGCATAACTCCATTATAAAATAAGTATTATATTTCCACATAATCGCACACCCAGTACTAATGGATAATAAGGCTCCAAAGTATAAGATTATTTTTGATATAGCAGACATGTCTACCCGCGAGTGGAATGATATAAAGATGTAAAGATTTTTAGAGACCGAATGAGTAAATGGGCTGCCCACTACAATGTTGGAAGTCAAATTTTCATCTATTAAATTGTATGAATGATTCATCTTTTAAGGCTCACCTTTTATAATTTCTGACCATAGTCTGGGTGCATTTACGAATAACATAGAGATAAATATTACTCGGTGTGTTTTTGAGTCGTTTCAATGACGGTCGAAAAATATTATTGCTAGAGTGACTGTATCGATCTGAGGGAAGTGATAGGGACGATAGAGAAGTGGTGGAGCCATACCAGGATGATTGCGAAAGTAGAGCTACAAGATCGAGTGGACAGGATCATCCTTGCGCCAGTCAAATGAGGAGGATTCTCACTTATGAAACTGTTCATGAAATAGTAGTGTAGTAATTATGACCCCTTTAAGATTTATTCTAAAGGTAAAATGAAGCCAATAATATGATCAATAGCCAAGAGGACTACAAGTGAATAACAAGGGTATTCGTGAAGAAAGGGCTGATTTTAAATGTAGGTCTCACTCAAAATGATTATGCTATTTAGAATGTAATGGAGTCAACTTTGCTCAATTCCACATGCTTCCCAGTTTCCAATGTAATTATTAAGATTGGGGAGTGACTAAAATCACTTCAAATATATCTATAAGCAAGCAGCAATAGTTTGAGTTTTGAGCATGAAACTCCTAATGTATTTTACAAGATTTTCAGTTGATCCCCTTTAAGATCAGATGTTGCTCTCACATAATATCTGTGAAGATGGAGACCAGACTGAACAGAGGTAGAACTTACCAATGTGATAAGTATTGTTTTAGGTCTTCGATTTAAGTACATCAAATAGTATTTGAATATGTAATGGGGTCATTCCACTTTCGAAGCGTTAGTGCTGGCATCTTAACCCATAATTTCTAGGTATCCTTTCACTCCCTGTGTCAGATTCTCAAAGACATCCTTTGAGGTGTCATTGTAGGTTTCGTACACAGAATTCCTAATTAATCACAATAAATGTCCGAACTTATCGGCTTCAATGCACGAAATGCTGACGAATTGCTAATGGATATCCTCAGAAACCCTTAAACAAAGGATCGAATCCCAAAAAATGGAAGAGATAAATAATGAAGGTCTGGATTGTTCTTAGCAAATCTAAAATGATGGACTTGAATCAATCTAGTGTTACACTGACATAAAATGTGCATAAATATAATTGTAGTTCTTATTTGTGTGTGTGAATTCAGACTTATGGTAAACTGATAACTAATAACATGGGTACAAATTTTTAGTAAATCCGAGTAAATAACTAGATGAATGTAAATGCGAGGATTGACCACACATGATCAGAAATATGAATGTTAATTTCAAAGAGATTGGCACCGATAGTTTGCATAGCAGTAAAGTGGATCTCGTATAAGATGGGCGTTCTGGTATTAGAAGATAAATTGATTAATTGAAACATTTCCCCTTGATTTCTTTGTGAATCATTTGTTAATAACGTATGGCCTATTAAAATGTTTGATTTGATTGCTTAATTAATATTATTTAGTAGTTTAATTACATTTGTTTACTTAGCATGAATTATAGAGTGATTGGACCCCAAATCCCAGCATTCTAATTACACAAATTAAAAGGCGAATTTACTATTCTTGAAAGTAATATTCCCACGAAGCACAATGTGCGCCCAGTCTACCTCTGTTATTTTCAGTCATGTTATTTTCTTTAATCTTGCTTTTCTGACGACCATTTTTGAAATGTGTTTAAGCTGTGTTGATGAGAAATTTGTCGGGGGACAAACTGGTAGGTTTCTTGCAGTGGCACAAGTCAGATCCCTCTGTACTTGGAGATGTGGAAATTCTTTGTATATGCATGCATGAGCTGCCAGTGCTTTTCTCGGGTGGCCTTATGGCGAGGATCAGCAAGGGAAGGCTCGCGACCCCGTAGGAAAATACAGCAATCTCTTGCTAGAGAGGAAGACTTTATTTGAAGAAGTGGGAAAAGGGGGTGGGAGAAATGAGATGGTAGAACTAACGTTATGGGTGAAAATTAGATTCTGCCTTCTTAGTTAGAAATTTCAACATGCATTTATGAGTAGAAGCAACTCTGTAAATAACAACAAAACCAAATGGGACCAGCTGGTACACAAAGTATCGAGAAACCCCTTTGTCGAAAGCTGAAACTCCCTTCTTGCTTATTTATTTCTTAAACAAAGAGATTGTACGCATAGTGTGGGAATGGAAGAAAACTAGCGAGGAGAAAATGGAAGAAAATGGCTTCCTCTCCTTTATTCTCTCAAGTCGATACATATGAGTTTAAAAACACAATCACCCAAACCCCTTTTGAAATGTGAATGACTTTAGTTTATAGAATGAGAGGTGACTTATCATTTACCCCGATGCCTTTTTGTATGCCTCATTAAATTGCTGACCTTTTAGAGTCTTAGGAAAAAAATCAGTCCCCTTTTATAGCGTAAGGGTGACTTGTTACATTAAAAAAAGTCATTTTAAATTAATTAAAGGCAATATGAAAAAGTGCGATCAACAAAGAATTAGAATGGGGAGAGAGAAAGTGGGGAAAGAGAGAAGAAGGGGGAGAAATAAATAAGGAGGGTGCTGAGATCCTTGCTCGAGATGATCGATGAGTGCACCAGCGTAGTGAACTCTACATTTCCAAACCCTTTGAACCCTCGAAAAACACTTCATTAACTTTCCACGAATGCTTCCCAAGTTAGATAGAGAATGTTTCACTAATAACCCATGACTTCAACCACGGGTATGATATGCAGCAGATTGAGCCATGAAGTGATTGTCGGAACATTGTTGGGTATTTGAGATGAGTCTGAATTCCCTGAGTAATGCCATGGATGATCCTAGAATGATGGTGTTTACCTTAATAATCATTCCTCTACGTCCCATTGTTTCAGCAATACGT